>JBBMOC010000128.1:11185-451995 GCA_037975185.1 Centropyge bicolor
TATATTTCACCTTTTTTTGGACAGTTAATGAGTCGCAAAAAAGGTGAAAATACCCCAAAAAACAACAATTTCATGCTGAGAATTAAACGTTTACTGGTTCTGAGTAGTTTTAAAGTCAATTTGTAACATGTAAAAAAATTTACCTAAAAAAATCACATAGTATACATCATCGTTTTTTAGTGGTCAACATGCATGTGATGTAACCTCGTGAATGGCATCGTCACATGACATAAAACCTTCTATATTCAACAGCTTGAATAAAACAGTTTTCTTCACAGCACCAACTTCATATTTGGTACATATATCAATTAGACTTTGCTCTTTTCACTGATCTCATTTGTTTTCTGGTAGACCTTGTCAGATTTTTGCTGTAAGCATTCAAAACACAGACGCGACAAACTTTTTTCCATTTTTAGAGGTCTATATATGAGAAAGTATAATTCTTGTCACAGATATAATATGTTTTCCTGATAGTACTATAACAAGTCTCGTCTATTAAAAAGAATCAGACATCTGGTGTCATTAAATCTGGAGATATAGAGGGCCAAAAGTGTTACCATGGACAAACGCACATTCCAGGAAGCCATATTTGACATGTCATAAATCTGCAAATATGTCACGTACAAAGCTTTCCTTCTGTGTACAGAGCCTCATTCTAACAAAGAATCATGTGTAAAAATTTGAAACATTTACTGTGAACAGTTCAAAAGGTATTAGCCATCAAACTATGGATGTTTGATTGTAACACTGGTTTCTTTGCTAAACATGAGGCCACGCCCCCTTTTTGAGGGCTCAATATCTGTGAAACTAGTGGCGATATTGGTCTAAAATTTTGCACAGCAGTTATTAGTAAGAAGGACATTAAAATAAAAAAAATATGAACAAAATCTGAGATGGTCAGTCGGGAACTTTCTCTAAAGTCTGGTGATTTGTCACGGAATTACCCAGAACTGTTTCCGTGTAAAAACCCAAGTACTTGACACTATTGACTCTTAAATTAGGCACATTTCCTTCCTTCTCAGATACCATACTAAAATAAACTACATGAGTATCAGCTTTTACTCAATGAATGACGGAGAGTAATAACCAACTATGATCTATTAAAAATATGACAAAAGTAGCTCTATGAGACATTGGTGAAATCACGCAATACTTCACCTGCTCTCCACTTACAATATTCCATCATGTCTCAGGTATGTTCACTGACCTGCCTCCACAAAGGACATTGTGAGCATGTGGATTCATCTTTAACTTTGCGAGAGGAGGAGATGCCGCCATTAAAATTCAATCAATCTGATTTATGCCGCCATCGATTCACTTCATTTGCGGATCCTAAGTCTTAAAACAGCCACGGGACTATTGTTTTTTGTTCTTTGCATGTGACGCTTAAAGGTTGACCCCTGAAGGGCCACTGCATGAAAGTAAAAAATCCCTGACCTCGGCATGTGATACGCAGTCATGTCCTTGGCTTTACTCAAACTGAGGGCATACGGCAATATTAATGTGTTCGCTCAGGCACACAGTCCTGCACACTAAGGCCCTAGTGTTGACTCATATTGAGGTATAATCCATATTTTTGCTACGCACCACTTTGTGTCTTCTGTCTGAGTTGCCATTCAAGGCTAAGCCAGCTGTAAGAAATATAAGCAGTGATTTAATATTAGACAAGGCAGGGATTCAGTGCACTGGTAAATCCATTAAGAGCTTTCTTCTCTTTCATCATTTCCAGGATAGGAGGCCTCGCATCGCCTGCTGCAGAGAGGAGACGGTGATCAGCGGATCAAATTTTTGAGGCCGTAGATAATGCATGTGGTTAATTTACAGCTCGGAGGATCTTGTCCCACGCCGGTCCTGAGGTGACTAGCGAAGCTGCGTTCAAAAACTCAGAGGTGTAATCAGCAATCAGAAAAACGGAAGCCGGACGTCAGGCTTTTTATAAATGGTTTCCTCAGAGGAGTTTGATTTACTGTCCCGAGCTCGGTTGAACTTACAGCGTGTGTGGAAGCGATGGAGGGGACGTATAGGGGACGAAGAGCTGGGCGAGCACACAACTACGAATTACATTTCAAAGAATAATCCAAAAATCAACCCAAACATTGTCACATCCGAGGAGTAGATTTATGCCGTGTTTAGTCAGAATAAACCATCACAAGCAGCGGAGGTCTTGCCCTTTGACCTTCTGCTATTCCCATAAGGAAAAACATCTGTAACCACTGCACTGGGAACGAGGTGACATGAAATTTTGGGAGCTGAAGCGCTTGTTGAAACACGAAAAGCCCTTTTTATTTTTATATTTATTTATTCAAACCCTGACAGCTGCAGAAGTAATTGCCCTTCTTTCATTTCATTATTTTAAAATATAGTATTCATATTTCAGGATTTAACTTTTATGTGTAAGTGGAATATTGTCATTATTTCTCCCATTTTCTTGCACCGAATATTATCTAACCGCATAAGAAGCGAGGCGTCCAAATCCATCCCAAAAGTCAGTCGTAAAGTGCAGATTTTTTTTTTTTTTTGCAGTCCATTTTTTTTGTCACCAAACAGTAATAAAGTGGTTCAGTAAAGTGATATATTGTGTACTTTAACTAACACACGTTCAATGTGAAATAGTAAGCAAAACCACTTTATCACTGAGCCTTTAGCTGTGTGTGTTTTTATGCTCTTTCCCTTCCTGTCTGCCCATACAATGATAAAAAGTTATTACCATCCCTCTCTCTCGCTGCCTCACGACAACACTGGCAGACGCATTGGGTTTTATTGAGCTCCTTTTTGATTTCAGAATAGCCGTCCTCTGACCCGTGCAGGCCTTTCCTATGGATTTAATTGTGCAGGTATATGGAGTTTACAGCACGAGCTTAGCCAAAACAGAGAAGATGACATGGAGGACAGTTTCAAAGGAAATGGACCGTGACACTGGGATATAAACTATCGATTTTATTACTGTTTGGAGAAAATAAAGCTGGAAAAAAATGACTACAAATAGGAAAAGAGTTTGGAAATTGATTCATTGAGTTTTAAAACTGAGTCACTGAATTGGTTCAATTCGCTAAATGTGTTATTTGTTGTGTCTCTTCATTCAATACAAATATGACATCCCAGTTTGAAGATGATTGGTGAGATTGATAAATTGAAGATGAACCCATGCAGAGTCTCCAGATGCTGCGTCTTCCCATATGTAAGACACCGCATGCTAGATGATGGCTTAAACACATACGAGTTATTCTCGCTTTAACACATCCAACTTTTTTTTTTTTCATAAGGAAGCCGTTACCAGTCGGGGGGTCAAATCCCGTCCTCATTAAAATGTTGCTACTAAACTGCAATAAACAAATCTCTATAAATCCGGAAACACATTTGCGGATAACTTATTGGTCTTCAGATGTCACGCTGTACGCATTTATCCCCACGTCCTCCCTGAGGGACCTTCACCAAAGTGGAAAAGAGGCACATTACTCATATTTATGGAAATGATCTGGGAGAGCTATCCCATGGTGCTCGGGCCTCTCAGCGGGTGCCATGCAAACGTAGACGATGATCTCTCCAGCAGCTGCCCAGCATGGACGGACCTGCGATTCCCATCAAAAGGCCACTGCTGGGTTTCCAAAAACAAAACACAGCAAACACAGTTCTGTCACTGCTGATGTTGGTGTTGATGAAATGTGGCTTAATTGTGGGATACGTCGATGAGTTTTTCCTCTGCAGCAGCAGCGGCAGCGACTGACTAGACTACACTTTGGACTTCAGGTTATCAAACCCTTGGCCCTTATTTTGGCGTATTTAAGTTTTCCCAATTTCTTTCTGTCTAAACAAATACAGCACATCTGGAGAACAATGAATTACTGTATGATTGATTTCAACCATCACACGATTTGATGACCTCAGGATGCTCCCAGCCTGACAAGTCATTGAAGATCAGGGTTTGAAAAAAAAAAAAAAAAGTGGCTATTGATCCAGCCAAGTCCATTACGAATTTCAGCTGGATGTTGCAAAGGAACAGATTTTTTATCGATGAATAATGAAGACTTTTTAAAGCAACTGTAACAGCTATCAGAACACACAGGTCTCTGAACTCTCAAATTGGATGACAGCATCCTCATTTATTAGCAATTACTAGAAACATGTTTTGTCAGGTTAAAATTGCTCTTTAAACACTGGCGACACATTGAAGTGCTTCCTTTTGCTGTAAAACATCAAATCCTACAACTTTTTCTGCTTCAATTTTTTTGTTTTCCGCCGCCTGTTTTATTTTAGTTTAACTTTCATTCCTCATATTTCCATTACTAAATCACCCGAATCTGACCCTGACTCTGATAAATGTTTTAAGATCATGAAATCTTTTTTTAATACAGGAGGTAGAGCAGTTGTCAACCAGTCAGAAGGTTGGTGGTTCGATCCCTGGCTCCTGCAGCCTATGTGTCGAAGTGTCCTTGGGCAAGATACTGAACCCCTAATTGCCCCCAATGGCTGTTCCATTGGTATGTCAATGTATGTCGCTTTGGATAAAAGCGTCTGCTAAATAAAATTGTAGAATTGTAGAATTGTAGAAAGAAAAAATGCTGTACGCCCTTAAACTGCCACCTTAAGTGGCTGCGTCTGAATGACCTCACAGGTTTCAGGATGTGACTAAGAGCGAAGAACCTGTACGCGGTTATTAAATGTATTCAAGTGTGTTGATATCATATCAGGTTTCCTCCACCGAGCGGCTTATCATACACAAAGACAAAGGTGACTGATGCTGTTGTGTTTTTAATCTCATAATCGTGACTAATGGCTCCGTTTGTCTGCCGAGCTTCACTTCAAAGCGAGAGGAAATTTCTGAATTGAGACTTTGTCTGCTTTCAGTTTATGGTTAATTCCAGAGAGTGACATAATATAAGACTGCACAGCTTTAAGGCAAGCTCCAACATTCGTATAATATCTGGGGATTGTAGTTATTTTTAGAAGCTGCAAGCAGTTTTGACATGGTAACCTTTGAGTTTAAGCTTTTAGGATGACAATAAGTACGTGTAATTATAACATCTAACAAGTTAGCTCTCTAGAAGAGTTTGGAGGAAGAGGAGACTCGTTTTTTTTTTTCTGTGATGCTGGAATGAATTAATGAAGCGAGGAAGGCCCAGACAGGCCCTATATGACCACGGCAGGTCACCCTTTCTCTGGAAAAGCCATACTGAGACGCAAGCAAAAAGACAAGAGCCAAAAAGAATATTTACACAAAGGCAGTGTGTGGGTTTGCCTGAGGCAGGCCACTCTTCTTGTGCTTAAATCAAAAGCACACGTAATGAAATACGTATCCAGCTCATGACGTTTTAACTATCAGCACCGAGTGGGCCAAATGCAAGTGTGTCACCGGTGTTGATGAGTTTTATTTATTCGCCTGTGCGCTACAAAGGCAGATAATGTGTCGTGCTAGTAAGCGCTTTAAGCTTTGAGTTTTTGATTGGCCAAAGCCCTGCAAGTATTTCATATTTGAGGGGACTGTATTAGCAGCTGTCAACGTCGACTCAGAGCTCACATTCCTGCCGAAGCCAGGATGGATCAGCGCTGCTTGTCCAAAAAGCTTTAATCCACATTTCTGCTTTCTGAAAGAATATCAATCCAGACTGAGGAGGCCTCTCACATGCTTGATGGCCCTGTGTGTGTGAGAGTGTGTATATCAGCCATCTCACCTTTTTCAGGCTTGGCGCGGACAGCAGGCGCCGATGGAAATGCAGGGTGGGTGCCACTGACCGTCATGCCATAGCACTCTGGCCTCTCTCATTTACCAGCAGGCAGACAGGAAGGGTAAAAACCGGGCCCTCACTAATATGGACAAACGCTGTTTCAGTCCGTGTAACCTGAGCGCCAGGGGAAAACGCTGCATGAATGACAGACGTTTCATTGCCGCGTGCGTCTATTAATCACAAGCCTGAGGAGAGAGTCTCACTTCTCTCTTGTGTTCTGCTATTTTTCGATTTTCTTCACTCCAGAAAAACGCTGCTTAACAGGGATTTAAGGAAGTTGAGCGGTAATTTAAGAAAACTATCAAGCAAGAGAAGGAGATCCGGCTTCCCTTGGCATTTTCGAGCGCTCCAGAAATTGCATGATGATTTTGGCAGGTTGTTCAGTTTACTGTTTTCTTTTTTCTTCGGTTACATGCGCCTGCCCAATGATCAGATTCTGGCAACCACAAACTCTTCCCTGTGGACATCCTCGGGCTGTATTCCTTCCAATGTCCATCAAAAGTCAGCAGAGAACGAGCCACAGACCTGGCCAGGGACCACACCTTACTGGCCAGTAAAGTACACAACACGTGTGTTGTTTCTTCTATTAACTGAGGAAAAGAGCAGCTTTTTAAATGCCTCCCTAAAACAACCATAGTTACATCACTGCACATGCTTTATTTTTATATATGTATATATTTATGTACGTACATGTATATATTTAACATTTTAAAACTTGTACTCAGAAAAGCAAGAGGACATTGATTTATATTGCATGTTATTAACACATGACTAACACCAGAAATGAAACATATGGATAAATATGTTGTGGTTACAAAAATTTATAAATCTAGTTCTGACTATAAGCAAGACTTAATTCAGTAGATTTGTCAGTCATTAAAACCATTTATTTAGTATTGTGGAAACTTATTGAACAGGTCACACTGCTGCAGAAGCTGATTGGTTTTGACAACTATTTGCTCTTTTAATCAGTTCATCTGACTCCACTCTGCTCATTTATGCTCATTAATGCTGTGACATGAGCATTAGCCTCATTAAACTTAACTTGACGAGAGGCGATCTCAAGGAATTTAGAGTAAAACTACAGGTTTTAAAGCTTGTGATAAAATCTAGAAATGATGTCATGTCTTGCTTTTACAACTGTCTTCTCTATCTGATCCCTATGGAGTTGCTCCCTCTAGTGGAGCCAGGGATGCTTGTTTAAACACTCCAGGGATATTTGCACTTAATCAGTGTTATTTTTTTCAGTGTAGCTACAGAGCTTTAAACACACAGGTTTGTGCAAAGCAGACTTACACAAGTATACATCCCTCAATAAAACAAGAATAAAAACCTAAACCTTGTCAAAGCCTTAAAGCCTCTTTGCCATGTGTTTATATGCGTTATCATGTAAACAGGAGGAATGAAAACATTACCATGGCATAAAACCGTCTGAGGCCTATTAAGTTAATTTCAATTTAATTGTTGCATCTGGGGAATCATTAATTAGTCAATCAATCGGCCGCTGCTGTGACAGGGCGTCTGGGCTGCGGGGCGCGAAGGAAACCACAGCTGGACATATGTAAATGGGAATTAATTAGCAAGCTTACGTTTCAGCGCCCGTATTTGGACTGAAAACATTCTCAAGAGTCCGAGCCCGGGCCGGTGGAGAGTCTCCACCAGCCTGCTGTGGTCACATCCCATCTCTGTCGGACAGAATAATTTCACCTCATTACCTCTGCCATGTATAAATAGAGCTCTTTCCACCCACCAGCTCTTTAACGACATGTGCTCTTTAAACACCTACAATTAACCCCTTGTGACTAGAGCCTTGTGTCTACCCCCATGTAGGCTGGTACCCTCCGAGCTGAGCCTAGTCCCAGTCGACTACACCCCGCCTCCACTCTCTTACTGAACCCGTACACCTCATTCAGGCTCAGTCCGGCCGGCTACACCTCCACCTCAGCTCGCCGTCATTAAACAGCCATATATCTTGTGTTGTGTTTTCCCTCCAGCAGGATTTATTGGGTGAGTGATAGAGTTTACAATGTGTCTTGAGCAGCACGAAAAACACGTCATGACAATCCCTACACGCATCGCGCTTACCGTTTTCTCCACCGAACATGCCACACATATGTCGGCCCACCCTCACACCCAACACGCACACGCAAAAAGAGATGTTACATGTCAAGTGTAAGATTTTTTTTTTTTTTGCATGAGTCTGCATGTCATAAGGCACTTCTGTCTAAGAACCTTGTGATACAGCTCCCTGGAGACCTCTTGGTAGGAGTTATTTGTGGCAGGTATCCAGCTGATGGACTGTAACATGCTTGACATTATGGCTCTTCACATAGAAAGATATAGTTTTTCCAAACCCACAGGCTCTCCCCACATCTCATCATGGAGATTTGCATGGAGGGGTCTCTGCTGGTACACATGAGGTAAGTGTTGCCCTACACAATGGCTCCATTGGAGTGTGGATTATGGTTTATTTCCTCCTCAAAGGTCCCTTAGGAGTCAGGAGCAAAATGACATCTAGAGTGACGATCAAGTCAAATCTTCCAATCCTTTGACCCATTTTACAAATATAGTAAGTTTTTATCTTCTATTCAAACAAATCAATATACTTCGAAAATGCATAATACATATGTGAATGTGTATCCTCAGCACCATCCACGCTGCAGTATGGCTGAGATATACTGTAGCTCCCAGTAACAGTCCGGGGACTCGCTCGCTTCCTCCCTACGGCAAATAATTCAGTCAAGCGCTACCTCAGAAAAGGTGAAGCTCACAATGGATTTCTCAGATATTCTGCACCAAACCGCAGCTTTCCTCACCCAGAGCACCACCTATAATCACTGTGTCAGACTCCGGCTCTGCAGCGACCTCAGACAAGTTGTTCTTGGACAGGTACCACACCAGTGGCGGGAGTTGTCCGTGCTAAAACTGGCAGCGTAAAGGACTTTTCTCCAGACTGATGAAAGGCAAAAAACAGCCGCGCTATCAATTCTGGCAAGTCATAATGACTCGTATTGGCCCCATTGGTCACATTTCCTCCGTATGACATAAGTTGATAAGTGTAGTTTTCCTCATATGAGATGAAGAAGACCTGAGATGACTGGCATGAATGGTGGGTTAAAACCTGACTGCTTTCCACCTCTCGAGTCCCTAAATAACTTAACACTGCATGCAAAGTCATTTTATTGTTTTCTTTTTACTTTACACATCAGCCTTTTATTACATGGAGCTATTTTTCTAACCTTGATTCCAAGTCAGCGTGTGCACATAATGACATTACCATGGCTATTGTGGTATGCTCCAGGACTACGATTGTTTGCTTGAACCTATGCTGAAGGGGCAGGCGTGATGGAGAGAGGAGCAAGATGGTGAAATATTTTATACTCTTGTCAGACTTCCTATAAATAGATGAATGCATTCAATAGGAATTCACCAAAGACGACAAAGCATTTAACATTTCCAGTTGCTGTGTGTGCAGAAGTTTCGAAGCCGAAGCGCTCATTTGAATTTGAAAGTTTGTCTCGGATGTCTCATCTCAACCTGAAATTGTCTTTCAATGTTGCTCTAATCTATCTTCTAATCTTCTAATCTACCAATTTGTATGCAGGACTGTGATCATGTTACATGAACGAGAATCAGTAAAACTTTTAATATGAAGATTTCTACATTCAAACCTGCTCACCAGGCAGGACGACCTTACCAGAAAAGGCCAGAGACAATGTGTTAAATATTCACATCATAATTACCACTGCATGCGACGTGTGATGCAACCAAGGAAATAACTTTGGCCTACGTCAATTGGAGTCTCTCTGCTCTCCAGATGTTCGGCACAGCAGCCTGATCAACTTCATCCCAATCACAGCCGGCTAAGAAAAACAGAGTCTCACACAGATGAGGAATATACTTTCACATAAACTGGACAGCGTGATGCGCTGAATGTTGCTATTTTCATATTTTTTGCTGAGATTAATATCAACGACTAATAAAGCAGGGGTTAGAAAAACACTGATATACTGTACACGAAACCTGATGTGGCCACCGCGGGTTTCTTAGATGTATTAGATTACATATATTAGATTAGAGTTAAAAAATATCATAAAGTGCTGGAGACAAAAAAGAAAGTCTGCCTTGAACTCCTCTAGCTTTGTGTCAGCTGCGAGAACATGAATGAAAGTTTTGAATGTTGTATGAAGTAATAAGTCGCTACAGCTTCTTAAAACAAGACTAAAAACCGCGTCTTTCTTCAGTGTTTCCACAGTCTTGCATGTCAGACATTGGTGGGACTGTGAAGATATTAGCTTAATGTCTCAAGTCCAGATGATGTGGTTGATTTAAAACATTTAGAGGAAGCACGTAACCATTGCAGCATTTGGCCTCGCGTTGGATAAATAAAAGGATATGGTTTCGGCTGTAGTGACAATCTCACTTTATATCCTGTAAATGTGTCATCGTGCCCAGAATGATAGTTTACCTGAACTGATGGAAATTAATGGTGATGTGTCACTGTATCCAAGGGCCTTTTAGTTTATATATTTTGACTTCTGATTATGGCTCTGCATAATCACAACTTCTTTTTTTTTTTTGATTCTCGCCCAACCGTAGCAAACGCTCGTGTTGACTTTGTGGTTTTTCCTAAATTGGACTCTGGCTCCAGTTGGCTGACTTTCCATAGCAATCTTTAGTCTTATCTTCTACTGGTGAAGACAAACAATGAAGTTCTTTCACTCACTCGACTCTTTCTTTACTTTTCCACAACTTGAAGTGAAAAGGCTATTTATGTGAACGTAAGCTATATTTGAAAATGAGCAAACAATATTAAGCTCATTACAAAAACCTGCCATCTCATATATATGGTGTAAATACGGAATTTGTGTGATAATTACAGATACTTATATGAACTCGTTAGGTTTATTCAACGATGCATCTGTAATATGGTGGTTATGAGAGATAAGTTTTAAAGGTTTGAACGACCTCATCCAAACATAATCACATGGTATATCTGATATATATATAGAAAAATATCAGTGTGCACTCAATAAAGTAAAAGTACTATATTTGATTACTTCTGGTTTACCACGTTAAGAATCTGTTAACTGTATAAAAGACTGTGTAAAACCTTGTATATTTATTTTATTAGTTGACACTCTATTGCACATCATAATAAAATGCTATGTATGACATTATATGAGAATTATTAATGTAAGAAAATCTTTCTTGCCTTGGTGAATTTTGAACCTACAATAGTGTCGCTCGCAACACTGCATTTTCAAAATAAAAAAATAAAAAAACAAAAGACAATTTTGCAAAAACGTATCATTTTTTTTCTCACCAGTGGGTTAACCCTCCAAACTGAACTCGTTTGAGACGTTTCTTCAGATGCTGTAATCATCAACTGACTTAATGGACAGGCCCTCTGATGGATGAGGCCGTAGCTCGACTTCACTGAGCTCAGCCAACTCCTAAAACACATAAGGGAGGAGATGTGGAGTGTTTTCCTTGGTTTCGCTCCTGGTTCAGTACATTTGTTGAATGCGAAACGTCATTATTAACATAACAGGAAGGAGAGCAGCCCAGACGATCCGCTGTTGAGTCATGAAGTCAATCTCCACAGCAACATTTCTAATGAGGTACTTCATATTGCAGCTACCTCTCAGGCTTAGTCTTGTAGTATTGGAATATTACAATATAGTAATAATATTATATATTTTTGCAGTTTCTTATTTAGGTATTATTACTCTGCAATTATCCTTAGACACATGTATAGCTTCACTTTTTTGGATGCTCTATAGTTGCATGTTGTATTTTTTTGCTACTGTAATTTATGGAGTAATCTGGCACAAGACTTTCCTTTGGGCTTAATAAAGTTCTTATCTTGTCTCATGTCTTTGTCTAGACTCGGTGTGCCGTTGAAGAGGTGAGCTTTCAGGGTAAACTGCCCTTTGACTTGATGAAGTCTAAAGCTCAGGTACCTTTGAGACTCACGCTAATAAATTTGGTTGAACAGGTAACACACTTGTCTCTGTACATATGTGTGTTGTGGCTCACACACTAAAAAAAAAAAACAGGACAAGTGTAAAAGATCTTTTCAAATTAATTTAGCAAATTTTCTTATAATCTTACTGTCTGTCAATGATTTCCTCAGAGCTTCAATAACCTTCCCACAATGGATTTTACTTCGCTTTGCTCTTTTTGAAATACATATAATAAAATAACTTTTAATTTATATGCTGCTTAAGTGCTGTGAGGAATGACAGCATTTAATACTTAAGATTGAACCCATGCTTTTCCACAAATTTAACATCTTAGTCTGCAAACAAGTGATCGCTCGTTGACACCTTCCTCTACCTGCCAACACATGTAACACCGGGTCCGTCAGCGTTCACTACAATGACACCTCTAACATTCAGATTCCCTCCGTACTGCTACTGTAATAATATTCGGCCTGTGTCAGCACAGTCGTGTGAAAACAAATTAGGACTATGATTAATGAACACTTCTAACAGCTCCCAGACTGACCACAGTGATGGGGCTCCCAGTAAAGACCGCCTCCGGCCCTCAGAGCTGACGTTAACCCCTTCAGCATCAACGCCGACGCTCCCTCGACTCTCATCAATCCAGCGCTGACAACTGTACAACTCATTCTCCCTATCAGCACTTTATAGGCCTCCGCTTCCAGTGTCTGCTGCAAGGCCACACATGTCACTGACTTTCTAAAGGGAAGAAAAAGTCATTTTGAAAAGTGCTTTTTAATACATCCTCTTAAAAGGATATTATTAATATGGCTTCAGATTCAGATACTTTGTTTTGAACTCACAGGGTATCCTTACCTCAACACATAAATAATCAGTGTCCATGCATAAACATCCTCAAGCAGGATCCACGTGTGCCAACGAGCAGCATTTATTTGACTTACATCCCTGGTGGTGATGATCCCTCAGCACTTTACTTAAATGCAATCAAACTGAGTGTGTGTCAATATCAGCTAAAAGGCATCTTTGTCTGCCCTCCTTGTCTCTCGGTCCTCTCGGCAGATACTGTACAACGCGAGGAGGCAGGAGGAGAGAGCTGGCCTGGCAGGGACGGTGTGCTCTGCGCTGACAGCCACGCTCGAGTTGATAGACGTGAGGTGTCAGCACCCAGAGCGCCCTCAGAGAGCGATGACGGTGGCCTTTACAAGCATGTCTTTCTGCAAATCACTCACTGGGCAAATATACAGAAACTGCCCATTGGCTGGCAAAGCACGGTGTCCATCAGTGCTCAAAGTCCCTGGTTTCCAGTTTGGGTAATTACTGAACTTAAAAAGGTGCATTTGATATCCAAGGGACGTCCTTTTAGCCGAATCTACCTTCTGATATTTTGTGCATCTTTCATCGCACAGGAGCATCGACATAAGGAAGCTTGTAAAATTTCAATTATTAACAATGAATTTACTGCAAAACTAAGATTAATTCATGATCCTCATCCTCAAATACACGGTCAAAACACAACCAGAGAGACATTTTTCTAACATTAGTCTATGAGCGTGAAATCCAAATTATAAAACAGTGTGAAGCTTCAGGGGGTGAAGTGCTTACAATGCAATGTAATTACTCACATTCATCACTCGGGTTATAAATGGAAATCTTTTCCCTCCTCAAGGCAAGCTGTAAAATAATGTAAACATTTACCCATAACCCAGCTACTTTATTAGTATAAAACACACCATATTTGCCCAACCTGCAGCTCTTTTCCAAGCATGTATTATGCAGTAATCTCCCTATTTTACAGTAATAGGTTTTAAATGTAATAAAGAAACACAGAGGGCACGTTTTGCAGCATGGGAAAAGTCATAAATCACAGCGTGTCTGCAGAGTGACAAAATTACTGATGTCATCAACACGCCATGCCAAAAACAGAATCTCAGCGTTGGCTGGTGCGAGCTGACTTATCGGCGAACACAGCCTGCAGCATGCTGGGAAAGCTGTGGGGTTCAATAAGAGCAATGCTTACAAGTCTGTTAGCACATTTAGGATGGACCTGAAGTTCCCATAGTTGAAAGATAGAGGTCCTAAGTCAGACACCAAACACAATACTCTGCTGTTATACTATACACCTACACATGCATATTCCTTACAGTGAGATGCCAGTGGCTCTAAATGATGATGATCTTTGTCTACGCAGCAGCTCGTAATAAGTGTGAGTTTAAGTTTGAAAGTAGAGAATCAATACACTTGCAAATAAAAGAAAATGTAAGAGCTGGATGGCAGGCAAACTGTTTGTTCCAGTACTTCCTGCCTTCTTTTAATATGGTTGATCACTATTTTATAATTAACAATACTATAGTAGTAGTATATCTTATGATATCCTTGTCTTGCTGTAAGTCGAGAACGTGGTGTTTCTATTGTTACGCAGATGATACACAGCTCTACATTTATGCCTTAACTGAGTATCTCTATCTTTTAAACTTCCTTGGAATTCATTTACATTTATTCTGCCTTTTGTTTTTTTTTTCATCTTTTGTAAGTTTAGAATAGTGTTATAGTATTTGTGTATGTATTGTAATATACTCATACAAACATTAACATTACCACTCTGCAGGACATTAACTGCGTAAATATATGAACAGGAATTAATATACAAAGTGCTCTCTGACATCCTGTTATTAATAGTCTGTAAAAACTTGCAAAACCACCAGGAGAAGGAGAAAAGGCCCTAATTTCTTTAACGGGCGAGGGAATATTAAAATGAGCAATCCCACCCTGGTAGATGGTTACAAATGACGAAAAACCACTGGAAAGATTTCCACTCAGCACTCTACCTGCATAAGTGTAACTACTGTACAGACCAGAAATTATACAGAGACAAAAGTAAACATTTCTAAGCAATATTTACTTTACAGCACACCTCATTTACCATGAAAAAATTTTACTGAACTGAGCAAAGACCTGGTGAGAGAACAGGAAGTGGCAAAAGGAAGGCAAAGCTAAAAACAAGAGACATAGAGCCAAGCAGAGATACCGAACATCATGCATCCATAAATTCATCTTTTAAGATTTCTATAATGAGGCGTGTGCTTGTATTTCCTGGCAGGAGGCCACATCGCTCATACAGGTGTGAGAGCTGATTCCCTCACATGTTCGCCCACGACTCCTGTCCACCACAATGTTCAGACATGTTTATTTGGACACATGCCATAAATCCCCAGCTTTCGAGGAGGCAGGGGTGGGCCTGGATATGGTGCAGCAGGCCTGTCCTGCTCCAATGATAATTTGTGGTTTGGTGCATGTTCGACTGCCTACAAAGAGGCTTCAGACTGCCACTGGCTGGCTGCACCTACGACCACGTCCACTACAAATAAGCCGAGGACCCTTATTCTGGAGAGGGAAATATTTTTATAATATAAAGTTATTTTCCTGAATTTACTTTCAGACGTGATGTGAGGCTGTTTTAATTTTAAAAAGTGAGTATATACACACTTTTTAGGGAGAGGACGAATAAGTTAAGTGAGAGGATTTAGGTAGTAAATGAATGAATTAAAATCAACGAAAAACTTGCTTGTAAAAAAGATCATTAGTGTAATTCATACAAACAGAGGATGGTGTTTGGAGACTAGTTGTATATTTCTTTAATCTTACTCTTGACTCATGTTCATTGGATAGGAAAATCATCCCATCCCCTCCTCTAACCCTAACCCTGTGCCTCTTAACCTCTGCTCTCCTCCCGGTCAACACACTCTGGACAAAGTCAATTTCCGACCAACACTCCCTCATCCACTCGTAGTGTTTACAAACCTCCCTCTGTAGAAAAAGGGCCGCTAATTTAAAGCTATGCTCGCGTCACCTGGTGAACCTCATGCCCCGGGACCCCGATCGGAACTGCTATGGGTCAGAGGTTACTGTCTGGCCCCGAGCTTATCAAAGCTGTGTTTATTTAAAGTCTATGTGCGGCAATGGACGACAACAAACAGAAGGACCACAGGCAATGGGGCAATTTGGAGGCAAATCCTGCTTAGGGGTACAGATTAGGCGTGTGCGTTTCAGAGTGTATAGCTGTTGAAATGTCAGCATTGTCACTCTCAATCCCGGTGACGATGGCTTGCTTTGCTCTGGATTACTGTAAGGTGAATGCTCCTCGGCACCTTGTGACATTCGCAGAGAACCTGCAGAGGGACTGAACTCGGGTGCAGGTTTACAGGCTTTTCTTGGATAAACAATCTGCCTTGATTGGCACTTACTTACCCCTAAAATTTGACTTAGATCTGATCCACCGATGTTCATTTAGACCTGGCTCGTCCACAGTTTTAACACATTTATAGCCAGAATTAACTGTCAAGTAGAGAGTCCAGAGCTTTGTGAAATAAATCTAACACTCCTTCACACTTTGGGCCTTTTAACCCCACAGCAAAAGATTATGGAAACACTTGTAATACTAACATTAGCCCAGTCGTAAATACATCAGATGAACAGCCTGAGGCTCCACGCAGCCTGCAGGCCTCATTCTAGCCATTCCTCAGTAATTTATTGAACTTTAACAAGGTGCCGAAGAAGCAAAGAGAGGTCAGATTTCTTGAGGCTGTCCTCCCAAGAGAAAACAGCAGCATCAGTCATTTGTCCTCAAACGATATATGCCTTTGTCCAAGTGACAAAGTCTTCTCAAGACCAGGGTAATGATGAGAGAAGCATAACAGGAAGTAAGACAGTGTTAAAGAGCAACAGTCCGACTAGAGAGCAGGTAAAGGTGGATGGTTTAGGCAGTATGCTGCCCTTGCGGCACGTAACTCTGGCGCAGCTAGACAGCTAGCTAACATGTGTTGAAATAAAGAGACAGGGCTTGCTTCTCCTGCACTTTATAGTTCTCTTCACCACCACTGTAAAACTGAAACATGACACAGAAAATAAAATGAATCAGTAAAAATCAGTACACAAGCACTGAACATAAAAACATGCAATGTACGATAAACATAGACTTGATAACAGAAAACTTAAACTAACGTGAGATAACTGAAAAATTAATTGATTAATTAAACACACATCTAACTTACAGACAATGACGTCCGAGGCAGAAGCGTGCCACAAGAAAAAACATTAGCAGGCCATTGCGTGTCGCTGAGCAACTTAGCACCGAACGTAAGCTAGCTCACATGGACCGTGGTAGCATCAAAGATGGGCTGGAACAATACCAGTAAGAGCGCTCACTCTGATGCGATCTCAGGAATCTGAACAAAATACAGAGCGCTCACTCAGGCGCAAATCCCAAAACCAAAACATAAAATAGCCTGCACACTTATACACTTTAAATTCACTTTAAAACTTAACTATATGATTTTTTTTTTCTTTAACTTTAAAGACAGCACAGGCAGTACACATGGGACGGGAGCTGTTTCCTGTTTTCGAGTGACAGTCAAACCTGTAAATCATGATCTTTCCCAGAACCTAACCAAGTCGTATTTGTTTTTGTGCCAAACCAAATCTTTAACATGGTATTGTTGCATTATAAAACTAATTTACTTTTTGGTTGATTGCTTCATGGACTGACTTTAGTCACAAAGTACTGACAAATTAAGTCAACAGGCCTGTTGGGGCATCCAATCAGAGAATGGTTTTCAACAGCATGGACATCAGAAACAAAATGTCCTTCTATCTGTAGAGGATTTTTAAAAGATAAAAAATAAAATATAGCAATAACATATATACTGTATATGTGTGGGTATATACCTATACTATACATTGCAAAATATGGGGTAATCTTGGATGATACGTTCTTTATAATACAACCAGTTTAAACAAACAACCAAAAAATCGGCATTGTATCAACACTATTATTAACCATTAGTACTACAACTAACAATGCAGTTGCTTTGGTTGAGAATAATGTCAAGACCCAGCAAGGTTCCAACTGGAGGAAAATTTGTCATTAAACACCATTTTTTTCTAGGCCTCTGTAGATGAATACTAAAACTTTTGAGATATGCAATGTTACTTTGGTCGAGATCAATTCTGACTTCACAGTGAAGTCATGAGCTCAAGTGGCCACACAGCAGCGTAACAGAGCATCCTGAGAAAAGGTGAAGTGTTAATCAAGCTTGACCCAACTTTGTTTTCCCACCAGTCTGCACTGTACGTATGCACACATGGTGTCAGGGATGGCTCCCCCAGTTTATTTACTCTCATCTCAGGATCTCTGGGATCTGTGTGTGGCCTCCGTGCCCCTCTGTTGTAAAGGCGCTGCCAGAGGAAGCGTAACATTTTACAGTACTCTCTACTGGTGACAGATCCAGCACACGTGGCTCCTGGAGCTCAGACACAATGAGAGAGATGGATTTCAGGCTTGATGAGAGAGGTAAGGCCTGCATGAGGCCTGCCACAGACCTGTGGGTGTGTTCTTACTTAACCATCATGTATATACTGCGCAATATTATAGCATTTTTTTCTCACTCTTTTAATATGTCAAATATTTTTTCTTCTCATGCTTAGTCTTTGACAAAAAACGTGTACGTACTGTAAATACTTTTCTAATTGTCTATAGTGCTGCTATTTATTCGCTAATGTTATTATTCATTCTGCCATTTTTTTAATTGCCATTTTATTTGATTTTGCCTGTTATTGCAAATTGCTGTAACAAGTGAATTTCCCCTGATGGGATCAATAAAGCTTATCTTATCTTATATTTACTGAGGACTGCAAATCTGTTCATAACTGATATTTGAGTGATATTCTATATCATATAGTTTCCCTCATATACATGGCATACAAAATTGCACTGTATCACAAAAAACCTCCTGCCTGTTCAGAAGTTTAACTTTTCAATCTGCTCCTTCACTATACGAGAGGTGGAGGAAAGTCACCTCCTTTGTGCTTCACTTTGCTCTGTTCCAGTCGACAGTATCAGGTCGCCCATCCTCTGTTGGATTGATTTTAGATGAGATCTCTCCTTCCCAGCCTGCTGTGATTGTTTGGCTGTGGAGGCAGGTTTTTATTACGCAGTGGCAGGACCTGACTCCGTCTCATTATGAAGGGTGGGTGGGGGTGGATGGAGGGGTGAAATGGAGAGGGCGGGGGACTCGGATAAGTTCCCCTTTGTGTACACACAAGGAGGTAAAAGGCGGACTGTATGTGGTGGCTGGGGGATCACTGGAGTGGCTCCACGGGTCCTGTCGCGTGGCCCTGAGGGTTTCCTTTGGTTAGCACGCTCAGCCCTCCCTGTTCACAGCTTCAGAAATGTTACTGTATGGCCACCCATTGCTCTGCCTCTCACTGACACACATACAGTGCAGCTGCTATTCAGAGTAATTAGGAGGTGAAATACAAGAAATTGTTAAATAATAACAGCAATTATGAAAGTGGGCATGCTTAGTGTATGTGAATGTTTTACTGCAGTGACTGGGGTTAATCAGGTTATGTGAAGGTCACGGTGAGGTCGCAGTCCATGATGATTTATGTGTTTTATATGTACAATGGTAAGTTTCTTTTATTTGGACTATTTTTTTTAACATAAAACTATTGTCTTGTTTTACTTTTTTCCACAACTTGAATCTGCTTCAAAAAGCTTTTCTTTAAATTTGCTGTGCGCTAAAGGCAACTAATGTCAGCGAGCTATCACAGATGGACAGTGAAGTTCAACTGTTTTATAATTTGAATCCTTGTGAAATTCTATAACACATAAGGAAAAAACTATAACAATAAAAGAGAATTGCTTCTGCCTATTTTTCTATAGAAGCACAATCAATGTATTCATGTCAGTAAGGCTGATTAAAAGGGCAAATGGTGTGTGTGTGAAAAGAGGAGATATATCTTCATTTTCAGTTTCAGTCTCACAGGAGACAAAATTTAAAAATGTCTTACAGAGCATTTGTGATTGTGCTTTCCAGCAGCTGAGTATAACACGAGTTGGTAGTGAAACTGTTTCTGAGGTGAGTCATCTCACCGTCAATTCTTAAACTGGGGAAATCTGACATTAAATGTTTTGAGGGACGATGTTTTACGCTCACAGACGTTCACCTCTTCTTATTCAAGAGGGCATGTGCGGGTACATGTGGTCTGAATTATGATGATGCAAAAACGCTGTGGCACAGAGAATCAATGAGGTATGAAGCTTTGCCACATCCAACTTCGGATCCCATTATTCAATCCAGGAAACTGGGCAGAAAGCAGCTTTTTTTTTAGTGCCTTCCTCAGCACACACCACTTCCTGTGTTCGACTATAAATGCTTAATGAGATGTTAGATGCATATAATCGCTGCAAATTATTATCAAGGGCCACTGCTGTCCTTGATGACATCAGTGTCTGGCAAACAGAGAAATTTGCTTCACCTCATCACGTCCAAAAGTCCTGCAACAGTATTGACGAACTGATCCTACCCCACAGCAGTGGTCTGGAGGAGAGGGGATAACATGCCTCACCTTTGTCTATGAGTTCTGCTATATGACGCCCAGCATGATAGTGGTGCTCCGTGCAGGCCTGCCACCCTCACCCTGCCTTTCAGCACCTCCTGGCCCACAGAAAGGGCCTCTTTGTTCAGCCTTGTGCATGTGGCGTCCACTCAAGACCATGCTTCCATTAGCAACAGCCTGCCAAATAACCAGGGATTGTGATGGAGCCTACCTAATACCCCGCTGCATATGTAGTATTTACTTAAGGAGGAATAGAAAATTGTCCCTCCCATAGCGTCCAGACACAAGACCACTTTTATAACCCAGCATAGTCACACTCGTTGGCTTTTGCCGGGCTGATCAACTGATTGATTTCACAAGTAAAGTTGAGGGGTTTTTTTTATTTATCATCATCTTCCTCACTGGGTTGACAATGGCTCCAATATTAGATTGCAAACAAATAAATTCTTATTAAATAAATTAAGTACGAAGCTCAAAAACTGGAAAGCTGGAACTGTAGACACATAGTTCATAGAGTTAGAGAAGATAGATAGATAGATAGATAGATAGAGTACTGATGCAAAGAAAATTTCTTGGTGCCTGTTTCAAAATAATTACTTAACGTGCCTGAGTAAATATGAAGTGATTTAAAAAAAAAAAAAAAAAAACAATCTCAGACTCAATATAATATCCAAGTTTGAAAATAAAAATAATTCAGATTTTAAAAGATTTTTCTGTCTAAATCATTTGACATTTGCTCAGTTTTGTTGATCGTGTTCATTGACATTAAGATAATGAATTACCAGCAGTAGCAGTTTGATTTAAAACCCAGTTGAGTCCAGCTGTGGAATCTTCCATTAAGACAGAATTTCAGTAGAAGCAACACATAAAAGATTTTAATATTTTACTGGAATAACCCGAACAGTGTTTTACTGCACATGGCACACAATGCTGTATAAACATAATAAAATATAAATGCAAATTTCCCCAAACTCCTCAAGAGCCTCAATAAGAGACACCCTGGATTTGATTTGACCCATGGTGTTTTTCCACCGGGCAGACCTGATATTCCATGACCATGTTCAAAAATAAAGTATGCCAGTCTCTTGCTTATTTTACTTGGATACGGTGACACAGATTCTCTTATCACAGCTTTTCCTTTTCGCTCACATTGTCCCGCTACAGACTCCTACAGTACATGAATTGAATCCAGGCTCTCAATTCAAACACGTCTCAGAAAGAGACTGGCCTGCTGAGCCAAGTCTACAAGTATATGGAAATAAAACAATATTCAAACATCGCTTTTAAAATAAACATTTGCGCTTGGTCGACATAGCTGGCAAATGCTCTTCTGAGCTGTCTCTAAGGAAATCCAATACATATGTCTCTTCTTATTTTCATGGATTATAGTGACCACCATGCAACATCAAATCAGCAAGTCATAAGACCTATGAACTCACTGGTTTCTATTTAGAATCAAAAACAATCCACCAAACCATTTTTTTTTTCAAGCCTAATTTTCAACCCTCTCTATGTGAGCTATGCACCAAACTCAATACATTCGCTATAAAGGCTTAAGACAGCAGCCAGCCTTTGAGGTGAAGATATGAAAACAGCATTGAAGAACAAATTCAATGATAGTGGTTACAAAAAGATAAGATAGACTATCACAAGTTTTCATTGTAACAAGGAAATGGGCTAACTAGCTGTCAGGTTAGTTCAATTGTCCATCATGGCAGGTGTCAACAGTGAAAGATCAACATTCTGTCCCCAAAGACAGAACAACACAATTAGCTTAGTTAACAAACACACAGAAGTAAAATTAAAAACAGAAAGATAGTGTCAAACTCCTCATAAGACACTCGCTGCTCGGCTAATCTATTTTTCCCCAAAAATAAAAAAGTAAGTTTTAGAAAGGTGAATGCATCTTGTTGGCGTTTAATTTGCAAAATGTTGAGACAAAAAAAAAAAAAGGACCAGGTTCCAAACACCAGCAACCAGTTAGCACAGTTACTCGTCCGATCAAAACACCGGCAGCACAGGAGTCTTTCAAATTAGGCCTTGTGGATCTATTATGAGAAAAGATTCAGTAACTGAACTAAGGTGAAATAAGTGGAAGTAAATGTTAACTTCATACTACAGACTCTACTGCTGATGCTCACAGAATTAGGGGCCTTAAGGACAATTGGACTCAAACCAATCAAAGAAGAACATCAACAAATTGCAAATCAATAATCATAAAATCCGGAGTGCCAAATTCATAAAACAGAACAAATAATCTGTTGTGATCTGATGTACAATAATACTGTATTATAATCCATAGAGTTACTAGATATAAGGGAGGCTGATAAACTAACACTAGCTTCAGTCAGAGGAGTTACAGTCAAGGCTTTGCTGATGACTCTGAACAATGTGGAGAAAGTGAGACAGAGAAGAACAGAGCTCATTACTGTAGACAGAATGACACATCTCCCTCTCTGTCCCGTTCCTTTTTGTTTACCGAAGCCTGCTATTTTCCAGTCTCACACTTTTTGCTTGACCAACTTGACATTCATTGAGTTTCATTGGAAAACAAACAAGGTTAAGGAGCTTCGTGAAGGAGCTTATTCTGAACATCTCTTAATAGAAAAAATATATATTTATGGTCATTTTTGTGTGTTTTTTTATCGAAGACAGGAAAAACCTTGCTCGTCTCTGTTTTTACTGGAATTCTCTCTGTCCAGATGTTTTGTTGTAAACTCATTTTACAACATTACAGCCGCCTCGAAGTCTGATGATGCCAACCTAAATGTGATGAAATCAAGCATGTATAGCAATCCCTTATTGAAAGAAAGACATGCTGAAAACAGGCGAGAGCATATTTGCAAATATTAAGTGACAGCACCACCAAAAAGCCTGATGACAACCAGTGTGTGTGATAGAGCCACACTCTCGTTTGGACACACTCTGAATATATTTTCTGTCAATAAATGCAGTGTAAATTTAGGCCTAGTTCTGGTGAAATGTAAATGGTGGTTCAGCATAAACTGCCTTATTCAAACCCAGGCATAGCCTTCGCCACAGAGAATATTTTGGTTCATTTTCAAGACCTTTCAAATAGTTAAAGAAAAGGAGTGTGTTTGTTTATTGGTGGTAACTGGCTTAGTAACCGACTGTCAGATGTTGAAATTAAGCCTTGTTCTACACGCTTTTTTAAAAAGTCTGACCACTGCGGTGCGTCCAACATACTTGGTTATAAATCTTGCAGGTACTGCAGAGAGATGCCATGCATGCATTAATTTCTCAGGCCCACCACACACCTTTCCACAGCCCTACACCGAAAAAACAAGGAGTGTGGTCAGTTTTTCCAGTCCGGCCTAATTAAAGGGGAGGAATATGAAACATGTGTCCTGTGCTTACAAAGGGCTGTGGCAACCGAATGCATCACCAAGATCAACACACCTTTCAACAAGCAACAGCCATGTCATTGTTTGCAGAGAACCATATATTCTGGTGGAGAAAGGAGAGACTATAAATACAGAAATTCACATGGAATCCAGCGAGGAACGTGGAAATCGGCAGTGTTGACTTATTTATTGTGAATGCAAGTTCTTGAAATTGAAATGAGTGAAATAAAAGGCTTTTGGTGATTTTAAAGAGACAATAGTGATGAAGAAGAAACAAATATAGCACATTTTAAATACACTCACTTTTGTCTACTACATGACAAATTAACACGATTTATTTCTTGATTCACTATTTTTAAGAAAAGTTAAATTTTGAAGTAAAATCTGTTCCAGAAAAACATAAATAGGAAAAGTATCATTTTGCTAAATTTTGGCAGGACTTTGTTATTGGATCAAAATCTGTCACTTATTACTAGATTATTAAATTAATATGAATGATATTTTAAGTGAGTTTAACCCTTTAGTTGAAATTGTCGTGTGTTAATGTTTTACTCAGAATGTATATAATTCAGTGTAAAAGTTACATTGTGCTATCAAATACTAGCCAACAATCTGAGCACCAGTTATTAACACCTTATAAATGGAAGTTGTCTGAACTAACACAGCTGCATATAGCATAAATGGGGGTGTTAAAATAAAGTGTTTCAGATACTTTAAAACATCCCAACACATTTTTAATAATTCGTAATTTTTGATGATATAGTTATATTGCAGCCAGAAGGTCAATTCATGGAGCAATAGGGGGAGCTGTATGTGGCGCTACTTGTGGCTTTAACCTGGACTAGCGGTCGACCTACATGTATAATAAGTCTATTCACATAATAATTGCTGCATGGGAATACCTTGGGTAAACTAGTCAAGACGTATCAAAAACAATCGGGTGGTCGCAGTAAATTCCTGCCTCTCCGTGAGCAACTGGGAACAGAGGTGCTCAGTGAGAGTTTCGGTCCCATCTGCCAGCGAGCCCATCAGGACCTGGAAACCAGAGTGCTTTCTCTCGCAAAAAAAAGTCTGGAGGAATGAAGAGTGGGAGGTTGTGGCGGGACCCGGCTCACCTCAGCTTGGTGAGCCTAAGATACCTGTGTGATACAAGACTGCAGCAGAGGTCTGGATATAAAGTCAGGAGAGCTGAGAGAGTTACGCTCAGAGATGTTCTGTTATAATTCAAATCCAAATGCAGAATGTGAAAACAGCAACGCTCTGAGCTGAGTCATGTTTGGGAGTGCCATGTTTCCTCCCTTGCAAGGAGGGTCCAATCATATTTGAGCCCTGCCGTGAAGTGAGCACTATCCCATGCTCATGATGAATGAGGCTCCCAGCTGGACAGTGGCAAGGAGGACAGCTCCAATGTTATCGCACAGCGCCTCGAAGCCCTGCACTTCTGAGGGCCCGCTCACCTGGGAGGGCCCGGCACATTAGGGCCTTCATCAATCACACCTGGGCTTGTTTCCACAGGCAGCGTGGACGAGGCTGACACAGCATTAAACAGGGGACTGCTGGCAAAGTCATGTCCTGACCAGATCCTCTGGTGGTAAATGGAGGAAAAATCATTAATATGACTGTAGATAAACAAGCAATGGCAAAACATACTGGAGTTTGGAGGCATTGTTATTGTTAATTAGCTGCAAAAGCAAGAAACTTTTACCTTCTTTTGCACAATGAAGAAAAGTTACTGGTAATGCAAAATAAACACCTCCTTGTTATGATAATATGCAGGTTAATAGCAATCGTTACTCAAGCAGGACTTCTCATAATTCAAATTGGAGAGATGTGGATTTTATACGAGGCGCACTTTTAAATTTTTACAAATCTACTTCTCGGTGCCATAATTAGCCTTCGGGGACTCCCAGTGCCTTTTCATAGAGTCATATTATCCCTGCAGTTGCCGGACGTTTTCAAAGCCCGAGCAATCAATGCGGAGTTAATGAACCCAGTCCTGGGGCTCCTGTAGCCGACTGGAGGCACACGTTGAGAGGCCCCAATACCTGAGAGATCCATTTAAGGGTGAGATATTCCAAGCGGAAAAGGCTATTGGTAGCCAGGCCACAGTTTATAGGGGTCAGAACAATTGGGAGAAAAGCACACCCAATCTTTCAGGGGTCCACATGCGCAGTAACGCTGTCAACACACAAGGGAGAGCAGGACCCCCGAGGGTCGGTCATGGGGCAGAGTCAATGCCAGAGCCTCTCACCTTCTCTCATAAATCCTTACAATCTGAACTCCCACTGAATGTTGTGGGAAGGTCAGGTGTTTGGTGCTCTCTCTGGAGAGGCCCGGATTTGTCCTGCGCACCCCTGTTACTGCTGAAAGACCCTGCAAACTCTTGACCTCTCCAACAGTACGCTACTGGTTTCATTTGATACCTAAAGCAGTGGAGCTCACTCCTGAATAGTTTCAGTAAATCAGCTCGAGTTTGAAACATGAAAGAATTACCAAATATACGTAAAACAAAAAAAGATGTTGATTACTGCTAAGGAGTCAAGCGATTCATGAAAACAGTCCAAATTCCCCTCATATGTTTGTGACTATGCTGACATGCTCACAATGTGTCCTACGTGTTAAAGGGTCATCACGTCATGCAGGTTGTTTTGGACTCTGGATCCAGTGATGGATGTCAATTTGACAGATCCAATTAATTTTCTATAGATCACATGAGATTTGATGAATGATGGATAGGCACAACGAGTTGACAGGACAGTCAAAGACAGGACTATCTGAGTTTGCACAATCACAACTCAGCCTCTACTTTATGCAAAAATCCAACCAGTGCAACAAACCAGGCTGGTGATGTTCAGATCAAACTCTCAAACTAGGAAGTGCTGATAAAAGAAGAGTTTGTTACTGCATATCCCGTTTCTCACTTCAGATATTTTCAGAAACATTTGAGGGTACTGTTTAGCTGTAACATGAGAAAATTTGTGACCCGGCCACCATGTTGAAAACAGATGAGCCAAAACCAAACATCGCCTAACTGGTCACCCACCAGTTGGAGGTTTCAGCGGTCCTGTATCTCCAGATGCATCCTCGCCAGATCCATTATGTCTGTGCTATTAGACAGTGTTTCTCGCCAAAAGTGACAGATAAACTGACAGATGGAAAAGCTGATATTATGGTAAAGTTTTGATATGATCACTCACAGCGACACTAATATGAGACGATACAAAATGCTCCATGATAAATTAGTTTTTAAAGCCAGTTATAAAGTTTTTTAAAGTGTGCCAGGGGTTGAGCTCTCATTTGGCTTGGTGAAAAAAAAGAAACAAAAATGCACTTGTGTTACTTTTTGTAATAAACCCTCCACCAAATGGCCAAAGCTGTCCGACGAGGCTTCCAGCACACTGCGGTACATTGAGGCACACTGTTATGTACTGTGAACAAGGTGTGCTGTGGTATCTGGCCTCTGGTTTTTCTAAGAGGTGGAGCGTGCCTGTCTGCTGGTCCGGCTCTGAGGCTGTGGGAGAATAAGAGGGTGAGCAGCTATTTGGTTTGGCTGAGACGGGACATGTGTACTGCAACTTGCTGGATAGGTGGATGTGGGCACTGGATGTTGGCACGCTGCGTACATACCCATTATGACAAGCGCACACGCACACGTCCGCACACAGGCTTCACCACACACAGACAGACGGACACACACTCGCACACTCTGGTGGATCCATTCCCAGAATATTTTGGAACTCAACCAGCTGCATGTACTGTGTAGACTGTATGCAGGTTGGCCGTTTGGTTTGGCATTGCCAATAGACTGGAAACATGTCATGTGACTTCTGGAAAAAGTGGTTCCCACCAGCCTTATGTCTGCAGGCCAAACTGAGACATGGGCGCTAGAATGCGGCACAGTCGAGCTCCAAAACAGGGTAATTTTAGATATCTGCTGACAGTAGGTGGGTACGTTAGTTTATACTTTTTTGCAAAGAGCATCCATAATTGTCGTCAATAGATATTTGCCATAGTCCAAGTTTTGACAGCTCGCTACAACTGTACAATCATCCTATTAAATAAACCATTAGAGCTGCAGCTTGCATGACTTAAAATAGGTTATAAGACGATTCAGAAACATGGTGCCTACAGCGCTAAGGTGACCCGGCAAGGTGGCAGTTCACCTGAGCTGATAAACAGGTCCACAGAAACACAAGCCTGTTGCCTTTAGAGGGATTTAGAGCAGCAGACTTGCAGGGGCCTACACTGACACTGACAGCTTTATAGAGGCATGACACTGGCAGGACTGAAACAGTAAAAGCGCTAAGACAACATACACCTTAGGAAATAATGATTCCACCAGCAAGCACGGCAAAGTTGTTTGTGTGTGTTAGCGCGCTTGTGTGTGTGTGTGTGGAAGAGAGAGAGAGAGAGGGAGAGAGAGAGAGCCACACAAATGTCTACATGCTTGTGTTCATGCAAGTGCAAACCTCTTGGCGCGGAGAAAGCAACTTCTCTGTTCACTCGGGGTCAAGTGAGCGAATAATTATAGGAGGTGGCCTTCTCTGGAGTCTGTTTATAACTCTAATAAGGGAGAGTGTCAGCGGCCGAAAACGTCATGCTTGCTTCATAAATACAATATCACCTTGCCTTTCTGAAGTGAGCTAAGAGCAGGGCAAACCCTTAAGTGACTCCTGCGCTTCCATAGAAGGACACACACACATACACACACCAGACCAACAATCTGCATCCCCGTCAACACAAACAAAGAGGCACGCATACACAAGCACGCATGAAAATACAAACATGGTGGTAAAAAAAAAAGGCTGATGTCAGAGTCAGTGGCACGTTTGGGCTGACACCTCCTGGGTGACACGCCGCTGTTTGCAGGCCAGGGCTGCAGTGTTAGCGAGTTACACGACCACAGAGGACAAAGACGGCCTTCATGTGGTGTTCACTCAGCCCTGGAGACTACTTCTGGTTTTGTGTGTCTGGAAATGAGAATGCGAGGTGGCAGCGAGACTCCCAATCGACCCAGAATCGAGCAAAGGAGTTATTTACACACTTGACATTTACTGGAGTTTACGCTGTCTTTCTTTCCAGCTCCAACGTACTGTGCATGTTTGCGTTTCCTATCCTCTCGATTTGGGATGGGATAATTGCAAAGGAGCAGAGGTACAGTGTGATTTCTGCATCAAGCAAATACTGATTTCCCCTCAGTGGGACGTGGTTTCGGTTTTCAGTAAATTCTATAATGACAAAGACAAGGCCGTCACCAAGGTAACTCCAAATTTCAACAAGTAACGGTTTCGATTTCTGATACACAAAACCTCTCTCCGTCTTGAACACCGCTGAGGAGGAAATATTAGTTCCTTAATAAAACATAATTTTGTCTGGAGGCTGAGCCCGGAGGCCCAACGAAAACAGATGTTGTCTTGTCATGTTAGGAATACCGCGCGTGAGGCCGGGATCTATTTCATTCTGTTTTCATAATAAGAGGATTTCTCCCTCTCTGTCCGCCGTCTCTCACTTCAGTTTGTCTTGAAATGGAGCCGCATACCACGCACACTGTCTCCTTAATTTGCCAGCCTGATTTGAGGCCTGTTCTTGAGATGACAATATTAATTAAGGGCTAATTAAAGTTGTGCAAACAAAAAGCTCATATTCATATTTTCTCTGCAAAAGGTAGCCGTATTAAACCAGATGAAGGCGAGGGGGTGGCCCCTGTAGGCAGACAGGAGTTGTAAGCTGTATGTAATTAAATAATGTGACACCTCTCAGCCTGCCTGCTCGCCTTAGGAAACCCTCCACAACATGAGACACATTCCACCACATGCGTTTGTATGTCTTGGAGTCAGTCAGCCCTCAGCTATTGTTAAAGCGTGACCAGGCCACCAGAGTAGGGAGGGAGTAATACAAACGTCCAAACATATGACGTGACTGACAAGAGGGATTCTCCTGCGCCGTGTGGTGGCTCATAAGGGGCTGAAACGTTATATTTATTTTGACGGGATCTTTTTTCAGTGTGGCGTGGACTGGATTGGCATGTATTGGCTTCTAGTCATCCAAATGTATTTATGGCAAAGGGAAATGTGTCACCGCGTTTTCTGACTCACAAGTATTGGTGAAAGTATGCAAGCTTGCAGGAATAAGAGATTTCCTTTCAAAGCTCCATCCATCTTCTTATCAGACCAGGTACCTGCCAATGGCTGCAATGCTGTGTTTCATTGCTGGACTGTATTTTAAGAATGCAACATCTTCAGGTTGGGCACCTCAGTGGGCAATGACTCAACATGGAAAGACTAAACCAAGATTCAATAAAGTCAAAAAACAGATAATTTCACGGTTTGAAGACGGTTTGTCAGAAAATCGTGTGTTGTTTTTGAGACACTTAGAAGTGATTGTCTTTGAAGCGATTCCTCGCGATCCGTCAAAGCTCTTCTCTTTTCCTTTTTCGTTTGATGTGAGTCCAGCTGAGACATCTCGCCCTCTCTCTCCGGAAGTGATAGGGAAAGGAGGGGGTGGAGAGACAGGCTCCCGTGGTGTTGAAATGCTGTCTGAGCTTGTGCAGGGCTCAACTCTGGAAACACCAAGTGTACTAAATAAAGAGAAGTTGCAGGCCTCTGGCTGTCCACCCACGCACCTCGGTACAGGCTGCAGCAATGACAGTCATAGGAACAGTTTAGAGTGATAAGATGCCCTGTGTCCCCACAGTCTTCCTCAATGAGTCTGTTATCATATCAGCATGAACGACTCCAGAGACCTGTTCAGATTGTTGCGTCCAGTCAGTTTCAGTGAAGTCGGTGACGTCAGATGTTTTTCAAAAGGGCAAAAGTTACTGTCCCGAGTCAAAACATGAGTTTCAGAAGTACAGTATGTATGCACTCTCTAGTGTACATTGGCATGATCACGCAGAGTTTGTGTGTTTATGCCGAGTCTGTTGCTGACAGGTAAGACTTGAATGAACACACCAAGTCTCACGCCGAATAACTGGACCTCTTTTCTGTCCACCGTCCTCGGCGTTTCATCAGGGCCAGAGCTGCACAGTTCCTGTTATGCTTAATTAGTACATGACTACAAAATCATAACATAAGCAGTGTCGGGTTCCCGCTGCCCAAAATGCTCGTTTCTAAAACAAACTGTTGCTGGGAAAGTGAGGTTTTTGAAACGGTGGTGAATGCAACGGGTGTGACGGTGGCGGTAAGTATGGTGGGCGGCGTTTGGCAGCGGTGCAGCCCTGCGGGTTTGGAGGTCCCCTATGTTTATGCTTTTGTCAGACAGTGTGTTGGCCCCCGGGCCAGGCCCCTGGAGGACCTCTCCTGGCTGCTGCTCTCGCTCCTGTCTGCTTGCCGTGACTGCTCCATAGTAAATAAGCAGCTGTAGGCCTGGCCCTGCGCTCTGCATATTCTCACACAACCAACTGTAAATGAGAGGGAAAGCTGCCCCAACCCCAGCACTTCACATACTTACAGCCTGCCACACTTACTGTGTTACACAACAGTGGATGAAGCCAGGATTAGGTATGCTTTAAACTGTATGTGAATCATATAGGAACGACCAGGAACAGCCTTTAAAACGTTCTAACCAAGGTAACACAGCATGAGAAAATCCTGCCTCCTGGACCCATTTACACATCACTGCAGCACAAACTGTGGTTTCAACACTTTTTTAAAAGAGATCATTAAGCTACAGAAAATTTCATTTGTCAAAAAGCTCATTCAGATCTTCAGTGTTCAGATCCACACTCCCCTGGACCCCGTCGGGGCGAGCCGGCTGGAGGGTACTTCCACGCATCAGAGAGGTATCAAAACTTTTACATCAGCAGAGGAGCCTCAGTCACGGCGCTGACTCTGGCCTTTTCCTGACAGATATAAACACACAGATATGAGTCGGCTCCTCGCAGCCAGGGGTTCATTTTCAGGGAAGGCTCGCAGTTGGCTGAAACCACAAAGCGGTCATATAATGCACACAGAGCGTAAAAGCCGGTCAAATGGGCCCTGGAAGGCACCTCGGGTACGATTCCCTTTCAGCCGAAGCTTAGAAAACTCCTGCGGTCCCTGGTAATCGGGATTGGTTGTGGGGCTAACTTGGTCTTAAAGAGGGCTTGATGACAGACCTTCAACTACACACAGCCATATTTTTCAAACTTACGTATTCAACACTTCAACTGGATGTCGCTGTAATTAAGCTTCGTAGAAATGTTGACATCAAATTGCTCCATCAGGTTAAAAATAAAGAAAACTCATTGCTCAAGTCACCTCTTCACACAACTCTGCACCAATATTTATAGGTAGAAATGCTCATTTAATCTATGAAGTCCATAGTTTGAAGAAAGAAAAAAAAGACTAAAAAAGACCTTCCAAAAACTCCCCACTCTCACTAACACACACACATTCTCTGGCACGCTGCGTGAATACGAAATGCAAAGCAAACTTTGGGCTTGGTAAGCATCATTAACACGTTGCTGCTTGTTTTTGCATGAATCAAATAACCCCCCAGCTGCCTCGCTTATTACATAACATGCAAATCCTGTCTGCTCCCTCATATTTTGCATGTTTTCATGGTAGTTGATAATGACAGCCAGCACGTATCTCTTTGTGTTTGTGTCTGCAAATCTGACCTGACGGTGCAGACGTACTCTATCATGCCAGATGTGTTGGAGTTAGCCCACGCCGCCTCCACCGGGGCTCAGGGGAGAGGCCAGATATGACTGCATGACGGCCAGAAGGAAGAAGCTTGTGAGGCTCTAAATCACTTCTTCCATGAGCATCTTTCTAGTAAACACCTAAGGAGAGCTGAAGCGTGTGTAACACGTCCTCCAGACCAGCTGATATCTTTCAGAATGCTTGGTTTATTATGCAATGGAAAATGATTCATTATGAGTGACCTTTGCCACTTTTGTTCAAGAAGAAAACCACTTATCCTACTTTAGTCCTTTGTGAATCCAAGATAATTTCTCCCTCCAATTAAACTCAGAATGTGGATGTTGCAACACAACATCTGGTGCCGGTGGTGATCAGCTGGGAGATGTGTGGTTGTATGTGTGTGTTTTCCTGCATGCATGCGTGTATGAGTGTTTGCGTGCACATGCTTTGCAGCCTGTCAGTATTTACATGTGTACACTGGGGGGAAGCTGGGCCTCCAGGAATTTGATACACCATCCCAGTCAGGAAGAGAGCCCAAGTCACACACCAGATAACACCCCAGTCGAGTCGGGCGCTGGATGTTTGGTTAAAGCCACATGCATTATGCATGCCCTCTCACTGTAAAAGTACACGTGTCAAAAGGCTCCCATCATCATCACTCCACTCGACAGATCTGCTTCCATGGTACAGGGGTCCCACAAGGAGACCTGAGCTCAATATTGGAGGGGAAATCAGTCGTGACACTAATGAGGCCCAAGAAAAATGCTCTGAGATCCAGTCAGATTCTCCGTATTCATCATATTCTGTGGGCAGGGTCGATTTTTAAGATTCATTTCATCTGTCAAACAACCTATTCAAGTAATTTTCGGAGACCATGATGTACTCAAAATATAGAATATTGTCAAATCGGCAATCATGCTATAACCTCTTCTAAGGCCCAATGAGACAGATCTTGTCTTCCCTCCCATCTGGCGACTGTCTCCTTTACATCTGCTCACTTCCTCCTGGGGTCAGCTCATGATTCCCTGCTCGTGTCTAGTAAGCACAATTTTATTCGCATTGGTGTTTTGTGATGCCCAAATTTTGACACTGCTTTCTCCTTCCTGGTGGTTTCAGCGTGAATCCAGGAGACTTGTAGGGGGAAACGCCTCGCCAGCAGGCCGTCGCCTTTGACCCGCAAATAGCAGGAAGAGGAGGGAGAAGCCGAGGTTTGACCCTCAGGGGGCCGTTCCCAGACAGGGAATCTAGAGCACTGAAGGAACATGTGTGGTTTTGATATCCGCTGTGCTGCTGAACAGGAAACAGAGGTGAATGGCATGGGGAATCATCTGTTCATCATCTGGACTATTGGGCACAAAAGGGCGTCACCTGTACCCTATAGAAAACCTGGACACAATGCTTGTGTGAACACCATTTGAAATGCTACTAACCTACTGTGACTTTGTGAGACATCTGTGTGAGATGTTCACCAACAGAAAGAATCCATCAAAAAAAAAATTGAAATAGAAATAACATATGAGTTTGCCTGATAGACTTAAACTCACCCCACACATCGAAATTATGAGCAGGCTCACAGCAAAAAAAGGTTTATTTGAGTATGAAAAAAATGATGGATGAGCTGCAAATCCTTTGAATATTCAGATTTTTATATGCTAGATGTGAAGCCATGTCTTGGTGTGAGGTTGCTTCTATTTTAGTAGCAGGCAGGGAGGCTCGGGGGCTGCAGCAGACACTGTGGCGCTGCGAGTCCCGGGCAACGTTAGCCTGGCCGTGCTGCTCGAGGGGTTTTACACCTGAATGTGAGAGGGCCTGGGGACGTCAGAGCCTCGTATGCCAGAAGACCCCCTACAGCGCCTGTCCCAGCCTCAGCTGTGCCTGCCTCCAGAAGGCCTGTCAAAACAGGGATTTTCTTTTGGTGAAGGGGCTTTAAGTGAGTCGCGGCTCTGACAGTGATGAATGGCCTTATCCATTGAATATGAATTTTCACCCACAAAATGACAGAACCGAGATAACTTTATTTGTACAACGGAGCTGACGATAAATACAAATTCAAATTCAACACCTGATGAATTGCGGCACAAGTGATCTGTACTCTGGAGAAAAAATCTCCTGCTGATCCTGTGGGGAGTAAAAGAGCAACAGTGTGGTTTTCTGGTATATAATAGCCTGTTTGCTTTTAGTAGCTTCAGGAGTGATTAGCCTACTCTGCGATAACAAAAGCGTACCTGTCACTCGCAGCAGAATCACGCTACAGTCACGAAACGCGATCTGCTGAGCTGATGGGCTGTGAACAGCAGCTTTATTGATTTTTTTGGGGAGGTGGCCGATATTGTCGCATTCAGAACAGCTCGTCATATCTGTTTTCAGCGAGTTCAGCCATGTGCGCCAAAGCAAACAAATTGAGCAAGGGGGGTACGGTTGGGTTTGCAGGGGGTGGGGTCATGTTTTAGGTTGTGACACATGCAGATCTTGTCAGGATCAGGAGGAGCATGTCGGGTTGACGACAAGGTGGAGGTGGTCAGGAAAACCTGATCCCTCCCCCCAGAGAGGACCAGTGTACCGTGGCTTCCTGTTTAGGGGGACAAAGCCACGGTGTACCTCAGGACGCTCTATCACCTCTACCATCCCACGTCAAGCCACATCACCTCCCACTCCACCCCATGCATCCCCACCTCCCCTCACGCTTTGATTTCCAGCCAAAGCAAACAGCGAACCTGCTGGCAGCCGCGGTCCCCATCCCCATGGCCACGGCGTAAAAGGGCACAGCGTTGGCCTTGATGATTTGGATCTGCAGGGACAGACAAAGAGGCCAATTCAGAGTCTGCCCAGAGATCTGGATGCAGGCAGAGCTTTCTGTTGGACACTTGGGCCTGAATACACAAGAAAGAAAAAAAAATCGACAGCGTGCAAGACTTATCGCATCCAATCAACCAAGTGATATTAACACATCCTGTCACTTGGAGGAGGCTTGCTGAACAAAGAAGGCGCTTGTCAGGGCCAGTAATAGGGGTGTAATGCGGAAGGATACAACTTCAGCAAGTGTAATTAACTCCGTGTACTGTTGAGAGTCATGCTGTGTCTGGTCTAAAAATACAGTGGGGTTGTCACAGTGAAGAGGGTGTGAGCTTACAGTATGCATTTTTCTTTAATTCGGTTCCAAGCCATAGAGATTTGTGCCAAAAAAAAAAATAATCTCAGTTCGAAGGTCCATTAACAAGATTTTCTTTTCTTTTTTTTTTGGAGAGTGCAACCACATCTCAAACTTGAAAATCAAGTTTTGAAATAAGTTGTAAAACAATAAAACATGAAAAAGTGAAATTTGATTTTTGATCCTCACAATTTAGTTAACTCGATATTGGTTGTTGGGCCTGTTGAAGCATTGACAGGTTGAAGACACAAATCAAAAACAAACAAAAAAACATCACATTTCTGTATAATTGACTGTTCAAAAATTGATGAATGAAGGTGCTTCTTACATTTCTTTAAATCACATAATGCAATCTGACATCAAAATAAGGTAGAAAGTATTTTATTTAGTGTAATAATAATTCACCAAATCACAGTAAATTGATAATCTAGTAAAACTAATCATTTAGATTCCAGTAAAAGGGAGTTTTGAAGGATGTTCATTTGAAGTTTATGGACTCAAAACAGCATGAATCTCCCTGTGACAACTACAAATTTCCAAGAAACATCACTCAGGCCTGCACGTTTCTCCAAATTCCTTAATACCTGTTAGCTGAAGTCCAAAGTGAGTCTAAGTCTGTTAAAGTTCTCAAAAGCAATTTATATCTTGAATGTCATTTTAGAAAAAGTGAAGCAGCCGCTGGAGAAACCGGCGGACTATAATAGCTGAAATGCTCCTGTGACATCAACCGTCTTTTGCAATTAAGCACAGCTCAAAGCACTTTCTATTAACGCCTGGGGAAAAAGGGCTGAGCTATGTGATCTGTAACTCAGACAATTTGTGCCAAATAAAACCTGAATAAATCAAAGCCATATTTCAGCGTTGCCTCACTGAGATTTAAATCTGGGGCTCAGAAAGGCTCTGCGGCCTCGCCCTGGGACTGGAGGTAGTGTGTTATTGTTGATTAAAATGGATTAAGGGTGAGATTACGGTCTGTCTCCTCCCAAAGTCCGCTCTAAACGAGCCCAGCGCCAGCAGTCCAGGTCACTCCAAAGAGACATCGACTCAGTGAGAGAGGCTCAAACGCAGCCTGTCTGGCCAAGTGTGGTTTCAGTGACACAGTGGCTTTTTCTTTTTTTATTTTATTGCACCACAGGAGAGAGAGGGGTCGATTTAGAGATGGAGAAAGAATGAAAATAGGGTGAGGTGAGGTGAGTGATATATGAAACCTGCACAGAGAGCGACGGTCATCACCATATCCCTGCAAACTTTTCAGAGTCCTGTAAGCTAGTGGGCACAAAGTTTGTGGACTGTGACACTGACAGAGGAGCTCTATCAATGAGCATAAAGCTCCATGATATCCATTCATGAAAAGACAACGCTAACATGCTAATGCAGGCAATGTCTAACATATTCACCATATTGATTTACTAAACCTAAGTTTCCTGATGGCATGTTGGGAATGTCCTGGCGAATTTTTGACATATACCAGTTTGGGATCATTGCAATTAATTCACCATTTACTTTACTTTACGCAAATTATGTTTATCTGGCCATACATTTTCAATTTTTTGTTTATAACTTGTTGTAATGAGTTGGAATGAATTTGGCTAAAAACAATTGAACTAGGTTGGGTCAAGACAAAAGTCTCATCGAGTCGAGTACAGTTAAGGTTCCTGCAAATGTCATTGGTTTTGTTTTGGAGGTATGCGGTCATAGACACAGAAACTGTACGAGATGGTTGCAGCTTACTATCAAACCATGTCCCTGTGAGATGACAATGTGACGTCTCACAAATGATTCCCCTTTTTGATCGGTCAGTGTAAAGAAAAGACAAGGCACAAAACACAAACTCTCTCTATCTACACGCGGTAAAGAGAAAATTTCACCCCTGAGCCACCCTACCTGATGATCACCAGCCGTTCAACAGGTGAACAGGTGAGTGAAATTACTTCTAACCGCAGAGTCACACCCATAACGACACTCCCAACACCCAAATGCCAAAGCAACGTGCAGATGGAAACCAAGCACAAGAATTTAAAAAAAAAATCTTACATGGCTCTTGCAGCGGTGCTAGATGAAAAATTAGGGGATCATTAAAGTGTTCAGGGTGAAGAGGATTCTGCAGTCTGGACCAAAGTGGACTGACGGACCAACATCCCTATAGCTGATAGTTCGGCTGAAAAGTTCTCACCAACCGTCTCTATTCAAGGCTGCACGCTGAAGCTCCACCAAATGCTGTTTCTGATGGGTAAATATGAAAAGAGTTTCTATGTCGTACTAATCCCGCTCTTAAGCTCCGTGCAGCTTTTAGGCATAGTCAGATCATTGTTGTTGATGTGCCGGTATGTACAGTATGATTCAGTGCCAACAGCTCCACCCTGAGAGGCAGATTAAAGGTTTTGTAGTGCAAACAAACGGAGCTAAAAATGTTTCGTTCAACTCATTTTGCCAAGTATTGTATTTGTAAGACGTAGCTTTCTCTGAGAGCCGAGAGACGTCTCCTCGATGATGCAACTCTTCATTGATGGTTAAATATTTATTAACTCCCTCTCACTTTTATTCATTGTGATTGGATTACGGTAGCATCCTTCTTCCCATTATTTTATTTTACTGGCACTTACTGTGTGTAATGACAATAAAGCTGAATCTAGTGTAATGAATGAACACCTAAAAATGACATTTCACTTCTTAAGGCTTGCTTAATAAAACATGGCCGTTTAGGTTTCTCCTCAGTTCACGCAACTAATCTAAAGATACATAATCACATTAAACTTCATTTTAGATTTTATAGTCAAGAAAAATGTATAATAACATGCAGCTAACACACACATGTGATCGCTTTTGTATTTGAACAAAATTGATTCTTTAAAGAACTTTCATAACTTTGCTTTGACTTTGCTTTAACTTTGAGTATGTCTCTTGTACTGTATGTATATTTTAAAGGTAGCGTCATGAGATTGAAGGTCCAATTAAGATAACACACAAGGTCACAAAAAAAAAAGACACTCTGCAATTGGCTTGATTACACCTGGCTTAGCAAGAAAAATCTTGAGGGCAACGGCTGAAGTGTGTATAACAACCAGAGTGGTTTTGTTGTCATAAGCCAGTATTTATTTCTGTTTTTAATTAAGGAAAATGATTCCCATCTGTTAAAAGGTTATTGTTGTGCTCGTTATAAAAGGTTTCAGCAGAACAGTTGATTAATTGAGCACGTCTTCGGTGCCGCGCTCGAGCCGAAGCTGACCGACCAATTATCATAATCCAGGCCTGTTTATTTTTTCTGTGCTGCCAGTCAGGGCGCGTTGGCCGAGCCAGTGGTTTTACACCGCGAGGCCTGGTGACAGGAGATGCTCAGTAGCCTGCGAGCCGGAGGGAGGAGGCAGGACAAGGTCTGTTCAGTCTGTCAGTCATCTAAAATGCTGTAATGGCTGAAAGTCGATCTGTCTCGGTTTGGCTGAGCGAGCCGCATGAGCTACTGACAGGGAAGGAGAAAACACTGACACATTCAGATCACATTAGTTCTAATTTACTGTATCAGCTATGATTTGTGTTTCTTATTTTCAGGTTCATTTTGTGGTCCATTAATAACCCGAGGCCACACAGAGAGAGGGCTTCACCGGTTGGACTTCACCATTGATTTCATGCTTTCTCTAATGGACAGGAAAAGTAGAGCTGTGTTGACTATTGGCTCTTGAAAACATTGGTTAAAATAGTAACATCTGGTACTTTTATTGGCCAAAAAAGCCAAGGTTTCAATAAGGCTCTTTATTTTTCATTTTGCAAGCCGCCGTGTTTAGATGACACATTTGCTGTCTCCCTCTCCGAACAAGTGAGCTTAGTCACATCTGGTGACCAATGGAGCTGCGGCGTGTCGACAAATGTCTAGAGCATTAATCAAAATTTCTCAATTGTTTTATTTTCCGAGAAAATGAAGTATTTACTGTGCGTCTTCGGGTTTTAATTTTTGGCAAGAGAGAGTAAATGTCAGAGTTAATAAGAGGTTATCGGGAAGGAAAAAGTAATTAAACTCCCTCCCCTCAGAATGAGTCCTTTTACAGTACATGCTGGCGGATATTTCTCCCTTTTCCTCCGTCTAGACACGCAGGGCAGGACCGCAACTCACATACTGGACAAAAGAGCCATACAGGTCTCAGGAGGACTGTGAAGACCAATCTGACATTTTAGATTTTCTCTGACCTGGGTTGTATAAGTGAAAGAATACGTTGACCATTTTTACCAGGAGCTGTTCAGTTTTGGTTCAGAGTAGATTCGTAAAGAGACACAAGAGTAAATGGTGCAGTCCAAACTCGCCCTGGTAGTCTGATTTCCAGCTACTGTGCAAGTAGCCAGTATGAGTTTAACAGTGGCCAGTGAGGAAATTAAATTTCCTTTCCCACTCTACATGTTTGATAATGGCCTGTTCCAGAAACCTGCTCCCTCCTGACCTTTGCTTCCACCTGTTATGGTCATGGTCTGCCTCATGTCACTCACCTCATAACATTGACAACACCACTCCACCGGGCGTTAATTGCCACATTCACTGCTCCCGACTAATAATCCCGGCGGCTGCGTGCCCTCGCGTGGAACCAGTGGCAACAACTAGTATCTCTGTGTTGAAGTTAACGACGGCAGATGTGATCATTTTCCCACCACCTATTTTCTGAACACCTCTTTTCTATTGGGGAAAAAAAACAGATTTCCAGGTTAGCTCAACAGAATCAGCTAGTAACCGCTTGTAAAAATTTTCTCAGGAGGAAACACAATATATTGTTTGTTTCCTTTTTACTTGGGAACAACTTGGTGGGAAGTTGTAGCTGGGAAGTCTGAATGCAGTCATTGTGCCAATATTGAAATATATGCCACCAGGTAGGAAATGCTTAAAAGGTCAGACTGGCTTATAAAAAAAAGAGAGAAAATCTTGTAATTTGAAAGCAGAAAAATTAATACTATTTCATCGTGATACTGCTCAGCTAATCATCCAGACAACTACATTTAAAATCCAACCTGCATCCCTGCAGTCAGAAAGTTCGGCCTGTTGTGTAAATCCAAGGCTCAGTCATCCATGGAGGAGGCATGAGGCTGTGACCCCTCGTATTCTCCTCCAACACAGGAATGTAGGCTGCTGAAAGCATCATTAATTGTCAAATCACACAGAGACCCTAAACATCAGTGGCCAGCGAGGACAGCCCATGAGAATCCAGCCAGCTAAGATGAAAAAAAATATTGAGAGCTTTTTTAATATATTCCACTCTTACTCTGAAAAATCTGAATTTTTAATTTTTTGAATAGTTGAAACTAAATTGCTTTTTACCATATATGATAAACACAAGCTCTTTCTGAGATATAATGTTACAAGTTAAAATATCTGTGAAAGTGCTACTTTCAGCAGCTCATAAACTTCACACACTTCGCTCTCTCTGCCAAGACACTCTTGCTATTTTTCTTATCTTGTACGGTATCAGACTGTGAAAGTGGAGCAATAACATCCTTGAGTGTGCCTTGCCAGGGCAGCAGCAGCCGTCTGTGGAGGAAATTAAAGTGAAATACATCTCCCCGTCTGGCTCTTGCACTTCACACACCCATAAAGCACTTCTCTGCGATTGTCATCTTTACAGCCTACACATCGTTTAAGGAGATTTTTTTCATGTGGCTGAATAAATCAGTGTTGAAATATTTGAGACCTGCCTATAGCGACAGCAATCAAATGCAGGAAACATTGCTAGCTGTAAAAAAAAAAAAAAAAAAAAAAAAAAAAAAAAAAAGTAGAAATAAAAAATAGGGCTTGATGTGTGTTCAACAATCAGCAGGACACATTAATGCCAGAAAAAGTGAGGTCAAGCTTCAGTTTCCTGTTCAAAGTGCATTTATTCTGCACTAAATGCAACTGAACCAACCCAAGCTGAAAAGGTTTTATCATCAGCTTCTGAAAATATGACTGTACAAAAGAATCAGTTCAGTTTTAGTAAGAAGTCTTTAGTGTTTGTGTCTGAAGCTCAGGCCGGTCAGGACTAGCCTGCACTTACGCTGAAAGGACCTTTTCATCCACGACAGAATGAACCTGAAGCACAATTTGGAGAAAGCTGCTGACAGAAAATCAGCTAGGAAAATATTTGGATGTTCATACTCTCGCCCCAAACACATCACATGTTAAAAATACAGACGTTCCTGCACATGCGTGCGGGACGCATGAGCCTGGCCACCCTCTCGTTTCACTCCACCCACCGCACGCGCTCTGTAAATATCCCACCATCTCCAGGTGGTGGAGACACCAGTCAAGGCCAGGAAACTGCCAGCATGACAGACACATGTCTTACACTGCTCCCCCACACACATCCCTCCTCCACAAGCAATACTGCAGACCCCCCATCCCCAGGCATCAGACTCCTCAATTAAAGTGAAATTCTGGTTTATTTCAACCTGGCGTATTTAAATAAAAGTGGCCATTGGGACTCTGTGGGTCATGCCAACTTTGCTCTCAACAAGTCGTAGAGTTCAGAGAAACTAAGACTGTAAACACAGAACATGCCCCTGGAACAACCCTGCTGGCAAAATTGAAGGTGTGTTACATTATTTTTGCTTAATATTTTCTCCTATCCGTGATATGATTTGGGAAACAACAGCCTTTTAGGAAACATGCTGCATTGTGCATTTGAAACACACGGCTGCCACGCAAACAAGATGGGATCACGAGTTCACAATTTCTGCAAGTGGTTAAAAGCTGAAGTGGCTCATTTCCTGGCCGACGGCACAAAGTACATAGATGTAGAATAAAGTAACTCTAACCCTCAATTTTGCAGACCCTCAATAATAATTTCACTTCCCTCAACCATCACCCACAAGGATAACATTTATCATGTAATGTACCAGAAAGACAAAGAATATGTAGCCGCGCAGTCGTTCTGAAAATATATGACATTCTAGAAAGTATTTAATTTAGAAATATAAAAATTGATCATTGTATTGAAAATAACACTTAATCTGGAATTTATCATCTTACAGAAATGAGGACAATGCATTCATATCATAGACTGGGTGAGTTTGTGAAGAGGAATCTGGTAATCCTGGTTGCCTCAGGGCTAAAAGTAAAAGCTTGTTTAACTCTGATTAAATTAAATAATGAACAGAAATAAACACAAGCACAATATGTTCATATATATATATAATTAGGGGTTAAAGAGTTTTCTAGAAAATAGGAATTGTAGATCTACTTCCAGCTATGGAAAATATAGAAAAGCATATACAGAATGTTAACACATAAAATGGCTATAAAAGAAAAACAAACAGGTTCTTTTTAATTTGAAAATTTTAAAAAGACATCTTTGTATTTTACTGAGATCTTATGTGTGTTTCTGTTTCATATGTGCTGACAGATACAATAAAAACGGTCGAAGCCAGAGATACAAACATTTGCACATATAGAGCAGAAGTCTGTTTTTTTACTGATGCAGTGGGACTGTATACAGTAAGACTGCCATGGTCCATAAATGTAAATCAGCATGGCTTTCTCTGAGAAAGAAATATACTGTCTGGCTATAGCGGCGGCCTCTGAGGATTAGTCTTACTCGAGAAGCATCCTTCAAGATGATGCAACAGGTCAGCAGTCAGACGCTGCTGGCGGTCCGCTGCTCCCGCTTAGACAGAGGCCTGATATGAATGAAAGAAATCTGTCTTTAAATCATTTCAAGTGGATCTTTTCTGCTGTTTGGTGCTGACTGTAAACAGCTTTCTGACAGAAGCTCATTGGTTCCTCGCCCTCACGAGACACATCTCTGCAGCAATGCATCACAGCCATTTTAACGCTTAAAGGACTCAGAGGAAACGAAAAGTGTTCACAGTGGACCGAGGACTGAAAGAAATGAACCAGAAACCTACGTGTGTGTGCGTGTGTGTGTGTTTGTGTTGTGCATGTACATGTGTGCACTCTAGCAGTCTAGAAAATTTCTTCTGATTATGCAGACCAGCAAACAATGGATTTCATATTTTTGCATATGTTGTGATCACATTTTAAAAGCAGAGTTGAAAACACTATTTTGAAAGTATTTGGAATCCTAAGATCTGATAGTTGTAGTGACACAGTTTGGCAAAGTCTGAGCTCTTGAGTTCCAGAGAACAATGTTTAAAACGCACAACCCTGAATCTCTAAGCACTGTAACCTTGTGCAAATGGACTGCAAACGTGCGAGATAGACATCACAGAGATAGTGAACCAACTCTCTGAGCGAGCTGTGGATGAAATGGCCAGTTCAGCTATTAACAAAACAGGCTACATTTATGTGCTATTAGGGCCATTTATTTTCAAAGAGATGGAAACAACGCGCTGATTAGGCTGACATCGTGCCGCCCTCGTTTCAATCGACAGTGGGAGCCTGTTTGCGCGTCAGGCCGAGCTAAGAGGAAAATATTCTTGCTTTAGATTGGATAATAACATTGCACATCTGATAAATTCAATCTAACTCATAGCCTATTAGATCTGGTGAATTTAACACTGAATAATGGTCATTTAGTTTTGACCAGCAGATTGGGGTGCACTCAGAGGTTGCACACAGTAGATGACATGATGAGTCCAAACTTAATTTCCATTGCACAGACTGTATTTTGCAGACATGTTCCTCTTTTGAATAACAAATTATCAAAAAAAAAAAAAAAAAAGCAAATAGCGCAGATGCCCTCTCATTTAAAACACTTTCACTGCACCTATATGTAATTTCAGAGCTGTTTTTAATATCACATTATACTACTGACTTACTGTTACAACATGTTGGAAATTCCGAACAAAACTAACAAAACAGTGTGTGCGTCGCAGTGTCTGTTCCTCCGTGCATGTGTGTGTATCTCTGTGTGTTGCTGTGTTCATAAGAATTCCTGAGGGATAATCCCATAATTAGAGCAGATAGCACAGGAAGTTTATTCAGGTGGGCTTTTTAAACAGGCCTGTCTACCTGCTCTACTGTATGAGAGACAAGCTTAGCACAAAAGCCTCGAAATGAGAGACTGTTTAGGTGCTTTCCACTGGTACAAGACTGTAAGATTATGCACAAGAATCCTATCAGAGAAACTATGTTTTCGCAGGTTGACATCTGGCTGCGTGGTTGCACTAGGCTGCAAATGTTTAAGGCCTATTTATGCATCACCAAAACCAGCGTGTGTAGATTTAACTATTTCATAACCGCTTCATTTCATTTGAGCCACAATCTGACTTCACATAAATTTCTGATGTGCAATTATAAACAAATATCTGTGGAGCTAAGGTCACAACATTGAGGTTTATCAATCCTTTACTTCAGACAAACATTTGCTTGCTTCATCAGCTTTATGAGAGAATTACACACACAAAAACATTCAATAGAAAATAAAAAACATCTGGCTTGCACTAAATCCTAAAACAAAATCGAGGCAGCACTTTTGGACACCCAAAACAAACTCTCTCTGGGTCAAAGACAGGAAGCAGATGGCCTTCCTTCACTCTCCATGTGGGATCATATACCCTCCATAAGCCCATTAACACCTACGATACAGTAGCAACGCCGCTGTGCTGTGCGCTAAAACCAGGATTGAGCATCTTTAATCCAGTCGTCACTGTTGTCTTTCTCGTTGAACACAAACAAAGTCACATTGAGGCTGCGTGAAGCCATTAGTTGTAAATTGCCAAGAACAGTGTGAAAACCCAGTTGAAACCATGTGGTTTTAAACTGCCTCCTTCTCGCCATGTTTTTGGAATCACTTCCAGCTGCTCCACAGCCACTAATGGCACCTTGGGCCCACATTGCCGTTTTAACACTGGCCAAGTCTCAGCCCCCTCCTGCCCGCGAGAAGCTAAGGAGGTTTTCAACTACTGTTGAACAAATGATTTTAGCCCATATTACGAGCAATAAAAAGACGCCCTGCTGAGTGTCCTGAACGCCGTGTTCATGCACATGAGCAGATCCTACAGTACGTTAACAGCAGTTTAAATCGTTTTCTCTTCAAACTGTGCCACTTCCATAGGTTTAAGAAAATCCACAAAGACATGCAACAGCCAAATTAAGCCTCAGATATAGTGTAAATGTGCAGCACTTAGTTTAACACTTAACTATAGCTGCAGTAAAACATCATTCAGTCGACTTTTTTTTCCATCTTTTTCTCTCTGACATGTACAAATTCTGCTAGTCTTCAAATTCAGTGCCCAAAGGACTACTGCTATTATAACAGACATGCACAAAATAAAGACAGGACAAATCAAAAGGCACAACAGACATCTTTGTAAATGGTTTGTGTGTCCTAAACGGTTTAAAGTAAAACCACGTTCAGTTTCGTTTTATTTACGTACAACATCTTAACGGCTTCTGTTCGGCTCCAAAAATGTGCACAGCTGTACACACATGCTGAAGCGTGGTGTCAGATGTTGGGTCAGTTGATAATGGTCAGGCGTCCACTGTTCATCTGTGTGTTTCCAGTTTTCTGGCAGTTAGCGACAGCAGCAGGATTACAGGTCTTGGACAATGAAGGGTTTTGATGTAGAAGGTCAGACAGTTTGGTGAAGCAACTGAGCAGCTAAAGGTTAACTATCCTGTGAAAGGATGCTTTGACAGGCGTAACGTCCGCGGCGGTCAAAGACGGAACTTTTGAGGGACAACCTCAGTAACCATTATGCAAAATGAACACATCCCAAACACAAAGACAAGAGGAAGATCTACATAAACAGCCTGGGGAGATGTCTAAATGTGTCACACCAGGCAAATTAGTTTTCAGCTTGTGTTTATCTTGAAGGGATCTCACTCGGTCTGTTAGACGCTATCAGTGACATCATCTGAGAGAGGGGACTTTGCTGATAACCTTTGACCCGCGCACTGCTGTCAGTTATAGAAACAGACAAAGTTTATAGCTGAGTGTGTGGGAGGCAGGCACTTGAACATGCAGCAGTCACACATGAGAAAACCACATTTAGTGAGCAGAAAAATAGAAACTTGAACTATGTGATGCAATTTAAAGTTTTGCAATAAATACTTCCTTAAAAACATTGTTGAACTGCGTCAAAGAGGGTTACCGTATTTTTGAGGCTGCAGTTTGTACTAATGTTGGATTGTATATTAATATGTTAATAGTTTTTTAAGTCTCATTCTTAATCTTGTCCTCTGGAAATAAACATGAGCACACAATTTATATATGTACAGTTGGTCTGTGAGAAATATGGGAAAAAATATAACAAGAAAGGTTGTGTGTTTATTATAGAATTTTTTGTGTTTATTGTGTGTTTATTGTAGAAATTTGCTGCCAATTTTCTCTTGTGTTTTATTAGTAAATTACACAGGAATCCCTATGAAAGCAGTATTTAATTATATATGTGTTATTTTCTGCATGGTTCCAGGTATCATGGTGGCTACTCCATAAAATCAATGTGTTTTAGTGAAACCTACAACTGCGAGGCTACAGAAACGCATGTGTGTATGCATGCATGTATTCATATGTGCATGTGTTAATTGACTGCTCGTGAACCATGTTGGCTGGTCAGATGGCCAATTAGTGCTTGAACCTTTCGGCTCTCGGATCTCGAGAACAGGGGCAGGGCACATCTGGTGTCGATACATCTTAATAACTTATTGTAATTCTCCTTTTCCTGGACTGAACATGCTGGGACAGAGGCCCATTTAAGAACTTGTCAAGCAGTTGGAGTGTACCTGTTTGAATGGAGCCAGATTGCCATCACTAGATCAGCAAGGGTACTGCAGGAGAGGGGGATGACCTTTTTTTTTCATTTTGCAACATGGCAACAGAGACTCAGCTTTTTTCTTTATCATTGCTAAAATTACACCAACTATTGAAGGGAAGAGAGAGATTTCTGTTATTCAATCAGATTATGTATTTCCACACTCATTGGCACACCTTGACTTTATGCAGAGATGTTTAGTGAATGTGTAAACTAGTTAAAGGTCCAAAACAAACATTCATTATAAACTGTGTTACTGGGTTGTTGTTTTTTTTTTAATAGAATTCCATTTACTATACTTTTCAACTCATCCCTACAATAAAACTGAGGGAAACATGCATCAATGCACGAGAATGGCATGAAAAATCTAACTTATCCTTCCATATATATACAGTCATATGTGTGTGCCAAATGTAGCTTCAATATTATGCCTCTTGTAAAGCACATTTAATTGCCTTTGTGTTATTTCTTCAGATGAATTGAAGGCTGGATAAAGGTGAGCGTTTAGCTTCTTCAGCCTGGAGATAAAAGTTAGGACAAGTTGTGGTTTTACAGTTTGGCTCAGTATCCTGCATTCTTTCTCTCCCTTTCACACATTCCAACTAGCATAATGGACATGTTCTCTGCTTTTGTTTTTCTTCTGCGAGGTGTTTAATTGCTTTAACAATGCCATTAATTTTTCGCTGGGCACACAGCGTTCGCTTGCCCATGGTCATTATAACCTCCATAGAAAAGCTAAGAGAAATAACAATGGCTAAATGTGCAGCCAATACTTTCGCCAAGGTTAATTTTAACAGATGTTTAGGGGGGAAAGAAAGGGTGAATACTTTCTGTCAGCGAAAGCCTTTGGAATTTCAAGGTCCATGGAAAATTAAGATTAAAACATCAGATACAAAAATAAAGCTTTTCTGTGCAAGTACCTGTGTCTCATTCAATAGTTAGAAAACAACAGGCAATGCTGCAGGGGATGGATCGGATGATCTTCAGGGAGCTTAGAGAGAAAATCTATCCACCATGCAATTTACTGATCAGGCTTTTGGCCGGCCAGTACGTTATGCAAGCAGACAAATGTCTTCTTCTGTCAAACATGCTTATTTTAAGCAACCAAAACTATATAGTTTGTGCGTCCCAGCTTGGCCGTCTTGGATGTGACGGAGCATAATGTATGAATTTCAACAGTCCTGGCTAAAACCAAGTGGGCCATTTATAGTATGAAAGGGAAAACCAAATATTGACGTCAAAGACGTGAAAAATGGCAGATGTCAATGCCTGGGCAGAAATGAAGTGGTTTGCACATGAGCAGAAAAGACAAAAAAATAGACCTCAGTCGTTGTGTGACACTGCCTATTACTGGCGGCTGCCAAGCCCTATAGGGCAGAGCGCAGGGAGGAGTTCCCCAGGGATTACCTCATGCTGTCCCATGCTGGCATGTCATCATCCCCTGGCGTCCTCCATCGCCCTCAGGATGTGATGATCGGGAAGGGCTGACGTCTCTGGGATGAGACAGGCATCCAGAATCATGCTGTACACCGCTGGGTATGTGAAGTGCTGTGTCAATATACCACATCGCAAAAAGCTATTACGGCAAGTGTTGCTGTTTCCAGATGAGATCCAGTGGCCTGAAATCACCCTCTGATTGAAGTATACGGAGTGTTTTGCAAAAGCCGATTTGGCAAAGATACAGCTCTGCATAACCCTACACATTTCTGATCAGAGGCAAATAAAATGTGTGTCATTAGATTATGATTAATTCTTTCAATACGCACTCACAAATCTTCAAACGCTGCTTTGTTATTTTTTCATAAACAGCGCCACATTGGATGTTAGACGAACAGGCTAAGGGCCACGGACCACAATCTGTGCAGAATAAAGCTCAAGTTGCTGTTTCTGCGAGCTCAGCCAGTGCAGTAGATAATATGGCCGGCCATTCCAAAACCACAAGTTTTAGCCATATTAGAAAAATCCGCTGAAAACCCAGGGCTCCTTGTGGCTGACACAGAGGAAGTCGAGTTGGCTTTCCCTGCAGCCAGAAACACAGCCGCCGTCACAGCTTTCTGACTTTCAGTAAGGTGGCTTTTACAGGGGACGTAGAAGGAGACACGAGCTCAGGACTGGCGCTCGGACTTCCTGTGGCTCTCTGCACCTTTCAGACCAGGATTTAACTGACATATTGATTCACTATATTGCAGCATTGAGACCCTGAGGAGCCGCAGCGCTGACAGACTCACAGAAAATTTGAGGGAGGGGTATGGGGCTTCCTCCCTCAGAGAATAATCCCACCATCCTACTACTAGAACACACATATACACACACACACAAACACACACACTCCCTGCAGCTGTTGAACATGTGCATTTCCACGCAGCTCAGCTAAAGACGTGGAGACGGTGACACATTCACACCTGTTAGCACCAGCAGCACCGGCCAACTCTGACTGACAACTTCCCTCTGGCCATCATCACCTCTCAATCGCGGGAGAACTGTCCAAGCAAACAGTCCGTCAGCGGCGCGTCGGAAGCCTCTGCCGTACAGCATTAGTATCAACAACCTTTCCACATCTCTGCTGATTACTGGACAAAAGCGTCTGAAAAAACAAGAGCAAATGTCTTTTTTTTGTTGTTGTTTGTTAATAGAAGCTCGCTTACTGGAATATGAGCCACCGGTTGGGAATAACTGAGTGTGTGCGCAAATTAGTTTTGTGTTTCTTTATGTGTGTTATTATATGTGCTATGTTGATTTGTGGCCTTGAGCATTAAAGGGAGGCATCAGCTCCATAATGTGGTTTTCCTTCTTGTTTTCTGTTTTATACATTTTGCAAATTGAATTCAAAAGATAACTTAAAGCATGAGAAGACATCAAAATACAAACAAGGAAGAGTTTTACTTGTGCACTCAAATAAATAAAATAATACAGAGATTTTTTTTTTCATGTTTCTCATGCGTGTTCTCTAGATTTAAGGCTCAGTTTTGTTGTTTAGGGAAATAACAACTCTGATCATTGTCAAAAAGGATGTTTTACAATTTGCAACAACCAAAAGAATCCTTCTTTTTGCTGCTCGTAACAGAGCCATACATATACCCTTCGTTTGTTTTCATATGTATGGTAGAAACTTAACAGAGCTGTGAGGTTTATTTAATGTGCTGGGAGGATTGGGGCCTGTCAGTGGTGAGGAATGGGGGGATAAATTGTCTGTTATCGTAGATGAAGATCATAAGGAGTGCAGAGAGGAGATGTATAGGTATGTATAGGTATAAATCTCTGATAGCTCCTCTGAACTCGGGGAACATCCTGCTGAAGTATTAAGATCTCACGGTTCTTTTATTCAGATGGCAGATTTATTCGGTTGCGACGTAGACACAGATCAACACAATATCCTTTTTCAGCACTGAGGGCCACAGCCGATATAAATCCTGCAAGGACCGACTGAACGACACCGTCTGCGTCACAGTATGATTCAATGGCAGCTCTTGCTCTGCAGTGACGGAGACAGTATGTTAAACACCTGTCTGGCGTGACCTCTGATCCCTCATTGTCTGCTTATCTGCACTAAAGACCTACAGATGGATGAGTCCAAAGGGGGGCTGGAGGAGGGGGGAGGGACAAAGACTGTGTGGTAAAGTCATCACACAGTGATGTAAAGCAGGCGCACGCTGAGGCTTCTCCATAAGTTCAAAAGGAAATGAAATACTTATTTGATTTTTGTTTCACTTTTTTTTTCCCCCAAGAAGCCTCCTTCCCTTCCATCCTGCCCATTACCAGATTTATTAATGTTATTCTTGAGATCGTCTGCATAATGTATGTCAGAGATTTACATTGTTGACCAGATTTTGGTCCGGTGTCAAGGTCTGACATGGTAAGCCTTATTCTGAGCGGCTGCTGAGTCCTTAGTTTGACCCAGAGGATTGAAAAAGATCTACTGATGTGTCTAAATGTCCTTAAAATGACAAAGTGCCTGCGTCCTCCCTGTGGAATCTCAAGCTTGTTTTCAAACTGGTGCACGAAAACATTGTCGGACAATATATTTTTGACCGATAAACAGAAATTTCATCTGATGATTGCAACTTGATTGAAACCTACAGTGGTGAAACAACAGTATTCTGCATGGATATTGTATTATTTTTTGGATATAACAAAACGTCTGTGGTCAGCCAAGGCGTATTTTTCACTCACGCACATGTTTCTCAGATCAGTCTTCAACCCCTTGAAAAGAACAGAGGAGCTCCTTCACTGATGGACATGCCAATTTTCTGTCTTTGTCCCGGCAAATTACCCCCTGAGCACCTCTTGAAACATTGCACTGGGGCAGATCAATATTTATTCACACGATTCATAAAATCCGGATTATAAAATCAACATGAACCAATATTTAACTTTTTGCAGTGAGATTGTTGTGACGATCTTTTTTCAGAGTTTCCAAAAAGCATTCGTCATCTGTCCACAAACAGATCTGGCGGCCATAAGGGGGCACTGGTCTGTTTTGGCCGAATAAACGTGTTCAGGTCTCATTCAGTCTGACCTGGTGTGAAAGCATGAGTGGAAACAAATACAGTTATAAAGAGCAAGACCATCCTCTGTTTGCTCTTTGTTTGCAGATATCAATTAGCAATGTCAGTATTTGCCACAACTAGAAAATAATCATTAGTCATGAAGGCCAGTCCAGAAATCCCATATTTCTTATTTGGTAGAAAGCTGATTCCAACCTGTGTACATGGGCTTTAATGAATCCCACAACAATCAATCCTGATTTAACATCCATTCAAAGTTGTCCAGCAAGCACTTAAACAACACACTGTCCTCCTCAAGCCGAGCTGACCTTGGTTATCTCACAGTTTGGAGGCAGTTATGTCCTGCGTGGGAGGAGGCCGTCCCAGGTTATCTGTGCCTCCTCCGCCGCCGCTTCTCCTCTAAGACTCGAGACGTTTGCATAGAGCCCCGGAACGACTGATAAAGTCCGCTCAAATTGTCAGTGGGGGTAAAGACACAAACTACCGCGTGACCTGCACTTCCGTCTGCTTTGAGATAATTCACAGCTCTGATGTGTGTGTGAGTGGGTAAATAACTGCGAGTGTGTTGCCGACTGTGTAAATTGAAGAAGTTGCAGAAGAAGTCTTTTTGTTTCGCTTTGAATCCCATGATGCATTGCACTTCATCTGGTATCTTCTGGTTTCATGAGCTCATCGTTGTTATCTGCTGCAGAACCTCTCAGATGAGCCTAAGCTCCACGAGGTCAAGAGGTGACGATGCTCCTTCCTCCCCTTGGTGAACAGTTCAGAGTTCAGTTCAGAGTGTATTCTGACATCTCAGGGCTGTTCTCCAAGCGTTTCCTTTCACACCACGTAATCGTAATGTTATGGCGGGAAGCACCGATTCTTCCATCATCGCGAAAGAGCACAGAGTTCAAACGCATATGCCCTCACATGATCATGTCTATTGGTCAAAGAGCCCAGCTGCTTGTGGCCAGTAATTCAGCCATTAGTCCTTGTTGGCCAACAGCCCACATCACCAGCTGTGCTATAAACCAAGCCAACTATCTGATGGCTAAGGAATACTGATGCTCAGCTGTGGGGCCTAGCTAGGGTGAACCTCCTGCCTTTAAAAAAAAACAAACTTCAAGGCTCTTTTTTTGGTGCCAGTCCCTTTTGTTTTGTGTTTTTTTTCTGAAGCGAAATAAATTGCCAGTAAACTGGGTGGAATAAGTTGAGGCTTTTAGCTGCTTTCAGACTCTGCATTTGATCTTTTTCAATTACTTTGTTGTGTCATGGAAAGCTTTCTTACTGGTATCAGGAATCTGGCAGTCAAAACATCGCAAATTATTGTTGTTTTTACCCAAATGCATAGCTTTGTTCAGTTCACAAAGAACATCATATTATGTAAAGTTAATTTTCCAATCAAACGGTTCGTCGCTGTGTCACTAGGAATTGATCTCACTGGGAATGAGCCTCAGACTTTTGAACCATATTTCTGTCTCTCTGCTGGTCGAATGTAATCTAAGCAGACAGAGGAAGGCGAATTCTAAGTCGCGTTCGGGAAAGAAAGGTCGAGCTCGTTCGCTTTAGATACTGAACGTTCAAACAACATTCATTTTAGTCAGTATGCTCATTAATAACATTTAATTACATGTGACCTTCCTGTTATCACCAGCTAAACATCATGTAATTCAAGATACATTGTAATTAGCCTGTATTGCCTGTGCAAGCTTTTGTGTATACAGTTTGGAAATCCATCCTATGGGGCAGTGCAAGGTAGAGTAAACAGGCGATTTTTCAAAGCCAGGAGCACTTCTGGAGCATATTTATAAATGGCCCGATTCAGACATTTCATACATTTCATTATAAACCGTAGTTTTCTGCTCAGACCTTCTCAATCCACAATCTTGATTTGCCTGGAAATATTGCTGCTGTCGACAAAAGAAAAATATACATGTTTCATTTTGGAAATCAGAGACAGAACATGAGCGGGCTGCCAGTGAGCAGCAGTAATAACCAAATGACTGCGTCTGGCAGGAAATTACACGCATGTCGTTCCTGGGCATCACAGGGTAGTGCTGACTTGCCCAAAATAGGCCCTGCCAGTAACAACAATATTACACACAGATCTCTCCGTGTGTGTGCAGGTTAAGAAAGCAGAGGCTGGCAGCCGCTCCTTCCCCTCATTATTTCCATCGACTTCCCCTGCTTGAAAATCCTCAATCCTCTGATGCCATCTCTAATAGCCAAGACAATCAACAAATCGCAGGCTGATCCTCAATAAGAGCTCCAGCTTATAGTGGCTGACCAGAAATGAGACAGATGATCTCAAGACATATGAGGTGCTACAGTTTCGAGGCAATGAGGTCCATAGGTAATGGGATGCATATATGCACTCTCTGATTGGCCAAGTTAAATATTGCTCTTTATGTACACAGGGTTGGATTTTTACCCACAATAAATGCACTGTTATGAGTCCCCTTCACAATCAGAGGTTAGCCTGATGTCATGCATTAAAGCTAACGTGACATTTTGGGTCACTGAGTTTAATGTTTGGCGTTTTTCAGTGGACAAATTCATCACCACTTAAAAATGCTAAACCTAATATCGGCGACAATTAATAGTTTTATGTGAACAATAGAGATCACATGACTGCTTGTATATAAAAGGGGTCACTCATTATGCTGCCCTTGGTACACGAGGTGCAGGTCTGACAGTAGACAACTCTTTTTCCCTATCAAGACTCTGAAGACCGACTGTTGTCCACAGGTTTATTGACGGCATGAAAAGTGTAAAACTAAAGGAAAATAAAGCAATAACATCAATTAGACATTATATTATAAACGCAACAATATAAGTGCTGAGCAAGATGCTAATACAAACAGCATGTTAGCATGAGCAACAGAGTAGCTAATAGCCTAGCATGAATAACAGGAAAATAAACCGACACGTTATTAATTTCTACCGTGCTTAAAATTATAACTTCAATAATAAAATAATAACATGCAATATTAACATTAAACTGTACATACCGACGATGCAACAGGAACGCAAGATGAGTGCAGGAGCTGACATAAACAGACGAACGATAATCAAACCTCTAACTCCGTGCTGTTGTCACTTCCTGAATAAAGTTTGTACAAATTGACAGTAGCTGTACCAAAGAAGCCAGCGGGTGTCAGTGTTGCCATGCAAATGTTTTCATATACACAATTTATATACATTAATGAACTCTTAGATATTTTTAAGCTAAATGAATTACATATTATTAAAACATATTATATAAACATTAAACACTCATGAACTTATGCCTTTGTGATTTTATACTTAGATACCCCTTTTTTTTAACCTTGACAGAACACTCAATGTCTCCTTGAGTACAGAGCATTGTAGCATCTTTCAGCTCATTTCAGCTCGCTGTTTCAGTTGACTCTCACTGTTCTCATGTTTGGCCGCAGTTGACGGCTGTGTTGGGAGAAACAAAAAAACCTGCACATGACCAGAAAAGTTAGCAACTAGCTGATAAATAGTGTTCAGCGGGTAAAGAGTAATCTATTTGCCTCATGAGTTGGTGGAGACCAAAACAGAGCCAATAAGAGGACAAATATTGGACTTAGATTGGCCCAAAACGCTCAACTTAAACCTTAAACTAAACTGGTTAATTTTCACAATGTTGCAATTCCCTTGTATCCTTAGTTATTATTTATCATCCTGTTATGGCTGAGACTAAGGAGACTATCTCCATTCAGGGGTGTTTTTCATACCTGTATATGTGTGTTTGGCCAATTTACGATTTCATGTTTTATGGCGTGCTCTTCAGCTGAAGTCATTAATACACTTATCTTTGACATCGCCTACCTTTGGGGGTTGATGCGATCGAGGCTGCGGCTCCCAAGAAGCTGGATTCATTTATTTAAACTGTGACCGCCCCTCACATGCAACACTCAGTGTGTATTCTAGCTGGTTTCACATTTCGCTCTAGCAATGCATGCACTCATCACAAGGACAAATATACAGCCAAGGTTTTCCCCCATTGCATTGAAGCTCTTAATGGCTACATTGCTTATTTTGCCCCACTGCTAAAAAGAACATGAATTGTCTGGGGTTCACCCACCTCAGCAAGGCCTAGTCTGGGGCTCAAGGCCGCTCTGCTTTGTCTGCTGCCACTGTACTCCACTCAAGAATCCATATCTGTGGAATTATAATTGAGGATAAATATTATCAAGTGCAATCGGAGAGGGTGTTGTGTATTTGTGCTGGGGCCAAGAAGCTGTGAAACTGAACACCGGCTCGGGCCCTGACCACAGGAGAGCTTAGTCGGAGGCAGAGGAACCATATTCCTCTACGGGCCGCCGCAGGCATCTGGGAATACCAAGGTGAAAGGTCAAGGTAGAGAGTGACATCACTTCCACAAGTAAGACTGCATATCATGGGCTACAGCTAGACTGAACAAGCCAGTGTTCAAAACAAATATGGAGGCAGTGGATTACTTTCACCCACGACAGGCTGGTTCCTCTGGGTCTTGGCATGTGACGTTCAGCCTTTTCTTCTAGTCTCTCATCACCAGGTGGAGAGAAAACAGCCCATAATCCAAGTTCTCTAATCTTGTACAGGATAACTGTCAGCACCTCCATACACTGTGGAAGGCTTCCCCGGCTTGTTACAACAGTGGCACCAGTAGTAATCACTCTAATCCTTTTGGTATCCATGGTAAACAAAACCTCTTGCACAGTCATTATCTATTCACAGCCAAAGGCCGTCAGATAACAAAGCACATTGGGGAGAAGAGGATGAATGAAGGGAGATGCAAGAGAGCTCGAGAGAAAGAAAGATAGAGGAGTGTGAGAGAAAGCAAGAGGGAGAAAAAGAACAAGGGGACAAAGAGGAAAGAGAGAGAGAACGGTATTTAATTGTATTATATAACACTCTTTGCTGTGTGCCAGGCAGCAACTGTTTTCTGTCTTTTCAAAGCAGAGTTTTCTGTTGTAAGAGCTCCAGGCATTTCTCAGCCTCGATGTAAACTGATCCTCTGCTGTTTGATTTGTGTTACAAGATCCAAACCCCTCCAAGAATGAAAACTCTACACTGTCAGAATCCTGGAAATCTTGCAGTCCAAAAAAAGGTAAAACAGAAATTGAATAGGTAAAAACAGAATGCAGGGACTTGAATATTAACGAGCAGCTTTACTTCCTGAATTAATGTAGTACCATCCTTTATCCAATCATGTGTTTGACAAAGTATTGAACCTCTCTCCATCCTCGCTTATGAACGACTGAGTCTTTCCAGGATGAACCTTTCATACCCAATCATGATCCTATCACCTGTTTCCATTGAACCTGTTTACCTGTGGAATGATCCAAACAGGTGTTTTTGGATCAGTCCACGACTTTCACAGTCACCCAACTTGTTTGAAACATGTTGTTGCCATCAAATTCAGAATAAGCGGATATTTACAGAAAAATATTGATGAGGTCAAACATTAAACATATTTTATATTACTTTTAATGTTTTCAGTTGAGTTTATGTCAAAAAGATTATCATGTTCTGTTATATTTATGTTTTACAAAGCATCTCAACTTTTTTTGGAATCAGGCTTTACGACTAAAACCTTGAAGTATAAAGATGGCACTGGGCTTAAAAGAGACAGAGTCACAAGCCCAAAGGGAATCTGGGTGGGAACCTGACAGCTCTGCTAAATCCTCCTCTAGAAAAATAGGTGGCTCAGAAGATGAGGTGCTAGTTCAGATAGGCCGGACACACGTTGGTGGCTCAGCAAGGCATCAAGAGTAGACTTTATATAGTGTATCTATATGCAACACATGTATCCAGATTGATGGTAGGAATGTCAGCCATGATTCTGCTATATCTCACTAGCCCCTGATAGCAAATATGACCGCCTGCAACAACAGGTCACTGGTATTAAAGCACAGCAGAAACCATTCTGTAACATAAGCATATTTGTCTCCCAGCCTCAAGACAGCTGAGAATTGTTTCCCTACATACAAAATACACAGATGAGCGATTCTGGCTCGTGTCCAGTACCTTTACCTTTTCCCCTACAAAACAAACGTCAGCGAGACCAGCAGCTCACAATGTAAAGGTAACTCAGCGCCTGACATATAACCCCGTCTTGCCTTTGCTTCTTCTTATTATTTGGGAAATGCAAGACATATTTCTGGGCTTCTCAAACACGCTCTCGTCTTACCATAACAATCCGATTCAGGTTTTATTGTTATGGAAGGCGAAGGCTGAGCTGTCGGCCTGTAGCAGACAGTTTGGTATTGAAATTCAAGCTGTAGTCATGAGCCAGGTAGAGTTCGGATTTCTCTGCCTAAGGTGAGTCTTGACAGAAAAGTCTTTAATTTTGCAGATATTATTTTTCACCAAATACAGACAGGAGTGGCACGTTCACCATGTTTAACCAAAGATGACATCAAATTAGCTGCTGATCTTTGACCAAGTGTATGTTCAATGCACATGAATTCTAGATACAAGGAAATCTTTATTACATGTTCCTTGCAATTCTGCCCTCCGATTGCATGTACGTCCCACAATGGTGCGGCTGGGAAAGCGGTGCATGGCGAAAAGTTAACTCACTCTGAAGTCTTGAAATGCTGTGCCTCTCATAATCCCATGTGGTATGTTCCCACTTAACTAGTAATTGTATTTTCTCTTCACGTATTTAATAGAACAACATGGCAGCAGTGCTCTTAATTTCTTCCTTGTGCTTGGAGGACAACCCAAGTGTTGAGAGCAAGGAGAAGTGCACACAATTAGCTAATATAATTCACAGATGTGCTCAGTGAGGTTTTTTTTTTTTTTCCCCCTCCCTCAGCTCGGTATTGCACAGCGGGCTGGGCGACTCGAGAGCCTGGACACGGTCTCTGCTCTCACCCCACTGTGACCTACTGGCACATACATTTCAGATGACGTAGTAATTAAAATACACTAATTTGATAATAATGCAATAACAGCAGCACCCTGAAGGGCTAATTTAAAGAAAACATTTTCCCAGACCGCCAGTAAAGCATATGTAATGCCCCATAGCAAATACAGTAGCCTGTTGCTGTGCTTTCTGAGGTCTCGGGGGTATTTCAGGGAACTGATTTCATACCACAATCATTAAAATCTTAGCTCCCCTTCGACGGACAGCGCCTGACTGGCGACGGCGCCTGCGAGTGATATTGGATCCCCAAGGTGTAAACGTGATGAATATCTGAGGCTGTTTTGCAAAGGGTTAAGTTAGAAGCTCCTCCACAGATCAAGGCACAGTGACAATTCAAAGCCGAGCTTGCTATTATTTTTGCTGGATTGCAGGGTTCACAGGGCATCTCTGAAGGGTCAGTAGATACACAGGAGTAACTCAAGACAAGTATAAAGGGTGAGAATTGATTAAGGTTGCTGACCTAGATTTAAAGTTGCTGAATTTTTAAATATTATTTCGTGACGTCATCTTTAACAGCTCACAGAAGAGAGAGAACAACACGTGTGGAGGGATTACATGTAAGGTTTGCCAACCATCGGGCCACCAGGAAAACTGATTTCACTTTAATATGGTTTAAAACAAACATTTTTAAGAGAGAGGTCAAATTTCACATAGGTCTTTTAAGCCAGTTTTGAGTTCGTCTAAGTGCTCATTTAAGCAAAGGTTTAAAAAATGGACAACTCTGACTGATGTCCTGATTGGCGCTACATTAATGACCTAACTTTTTGGAGAGAAAATGACCCCTGAAGGTTCATCATTCAAACTCTTGCATGGCAGAGACATGGGCATTACTATCACACGTTAATATTTGTACTGCTGCCTGTACTGTTGTGTGCAAGCCAGGGATGAAGAATAGAAGAGATTGGACCCAAAATGCAGACAGAGACAGACCTGGTGCAGCTCAATGAAATTCAAAAATCAAAAGATTTACCGGATGGTCGGGCAGGCAAGGGTCAGAACCAGAGTCGGCGGTCCAAACAGGCATACCCATCCAAGAAGGAGCAGTCAATAATCAAAAGTGTGACGAACAAGCAAGGTCAAGGAAAATTAAAATAGTCCGAAACACGAGGAGAACAAAAGGAATACATACAAGTACCAGCTGGAGCACTTCCTGTTACTTACGAGTACGAACTGGCAAACCGAGACATGGGGACACACAGACTAAATAGATAAGGAAGAGAGGATCACAGGTGAAACCGACTGATAATTATAAAGGCGGGAAGTTAACAAAGACAGAAAATAAAGTAACAAAACACACCTGAGGATACACTCCTCCAAAATAAAACAGGAAATAACTAAACTAAAACCCTTCAAACCATGACATAAACTGTGCATATCTGTCCTGTAGTGTGTACATCATATTCATATCCAGCTGTTCCACACTTTTATCTGTAACTGCCTGCTATTCATTTCACTCTGTTCACACTGTTAATACTGTTTACAGCGTATTTATCTTAGCATATTAACATATATCCCTCACTGTTATTTAAACATATCTATACATTTTGACTTACCCTGGACTGTTTTTTGCACTTTTGGTTAGATGATAAACTGCAGTTTGCTGTCTTAGTACTTATACTCTGCATTGACCACGACGTTGAATCTAATCTAATAGTGTCTTGAGTAAAGTTCGCTGAATGTGTCTCTTTTGTTTAACAAAGCGCTGAAAGTTCAGTCAAATCCTCCAACATACTGTAGCACATTTCTGCACATCCTTATCCAGCTTTGTTAATCATAATACCCTCATGCTTGTGACCCGATCCCGACTGTCCATTGCCCATGCAGATCATTAAATGCGAGCCACGATGCACAGTAATTTCACCCCTAATTCATCCTCATCAAGAGACAAAGAGAAGAAACAAACAGAGAGCTGAGGAAAGAATTTGGCCTCTTTGTATCCTTCCCTTTGTACCGCTGGCATGGTGGCTTTGAAGCCTACAGAAGTGGAAGTGAAAGTGATTGAACTTGTTCACTGAGGCTTGTTGTGCAGGACTGAGTTGAGCAAATCACGCCTCATGACCCATTTGTGGGTGTGTTTATTAACCCCATGTACAGTACTTCCACATTTGGGTTTGCTAATGAGTGGCGAGGACATGTACATGGTGGAATCTGCAGCTCTGTTTTTTAGTCTGTCAACTGGGGCCTTGTCTATTTCATCAGCAGTTATAGATTGGATGCTTAATAGATTCATCATTACGCCACTGAGATAAAGCAAAAACATAATGGTATTTGGGTGAAATCTGGACAGCCTGCAGCCTATGACTTTTCTTATGGGTATCATTTGACTGCAGACTCCCAGAGGGTGGTCGCTGGCATGGTTTCCCTCACAGGCGCATGCTTCCATTTGTCATTGTTATGCTAAACACTGCTTTGGTATGGAGGAAATTGAATTAAGGAGCCGTCCAGCAGCAGTCTCGCGGCTGTCTTGTCCTTATCATTTTCATCAGCCTGATCAGAAACACATTGAGCTCCCACCAACAGAGGGTCAGAAAGTCACGTAACCTTCGGCAGGCAGCTATTTCCTGAGCACTCCATCACCGATCGCCTCCTCTTGGCAGTGGAGTAACATGTAAATAAGTTATATAAATAAGAGTTGTTTACTTGTGACCTACAGTAGTAATGCAGTTGAGAATCTAATGTAAAAACACTGTATTTACAAGCATACATGCATAAAGAGAACCAAGCTCAACTGTGAGTAAAAATGGTCCAGTGATGTAGGTGGATTATTCGGTCAATGCTGCAGATAAAGAATGTTGTTGAATTCTTTAAATGACTGAGTCTTGAAGGAAGTAAAACCAAAATTCTAAAGGTAAATTATGTTCTGTTTTTAACCAGCTTATAGTGATAAACTTCTCAGAAGGGGTGAATCTAAGCTCGACATGCACATTTCATTCAGCCAAATTTATTCTACACCAAAATATAATTTTAGTGTCGTACCATGCTGACAAATAATTAGACATATATCAAGGTGATATTACTCAGTGTTCAGCCAAAAAGGGGAGGCAGCACTGAGACCACTGACACAGCAGTATAAGATGCCATGTTAAAAGCACATGTATGGTCAAGTTGCATTATCTCATTATACATAAAACAGACACTGGCAAGCAAAGGTGACATGCTTTATTGAAAGCAATATGTTTAACCAAGCACACACACACACAAAAAAATCAATAATAAGGAATGTAAGACAATAACAGGAATTATTTTGCATTCTGTAAATATACTCAACATTCAAAACAAAAATGAAAGCAAGTTTACAGTCGCTTAAGACAGTGAATGTAAAAAGTGGAAGAGCATAAGACACAATTGCATAACGAGACCAAACACTGATACAAAAAAGCAACTAACATGAAACTTTCTGATTCGACTTTGGTCATCTTGATTTTAAGTCCCAAGACTTATTTCACATTTTGTACCTGAGTATGATTCAGATTTCTTTTCTGCCTCTTTGGGACAGACAAATTCACATTACAAGTAAAGAGCAAGAAAAACAACTTTCAACTGTACGGAAAATGGTAAATTATAAGTAACAAGAGGAAATAATCTGAAAAAAAAAATCCTCAAAGTTCACATTCACAGGCGAGCTGCAAATGTGGCGTACACACTTATTCTGTGGTGGCACTATGAAGCTCAACACTAGTTTTAAAGGGCACTTTACATTTGTGTAAATAAGTAAATATATGTAAAATACAGCTGATATATGACACATCAATGAAGCAGTACTGTTCTTATCTTGATTGTAAACGTCTGAAGGGTTTGATTTGAAGATATCAAAAAAAAAAGAAAAGAAGGCAGTCAACAGAACTGTCTTCACTGTCTCTGACGCTTGAAGGAGACAATGAACTTCCAGGCTTCAACATACTGGGACATGAGAATCTCTTCCGGGAAGTTCTTCTCCACTTCAGGTGGAATGTCCAGGTCTTTGCGCTCAATGTGAGACACCAGTGTTTCTTTCAGGCTATTAAAGACAAAACATACACTTTATACATCACATCATCTTTATTCGAAGAATTTATTTAAAGTTAAATATTAGTTAATAAAATATAATTAAATAAAAAAGCATTTCATTTTACCCCCAGTCAGGATTGTAGGTATCAAGTGCATTGGGCTTTTTCAGGACCAGCACCAGGAACTCGTGCATCTCCAGCAGGAAAGTGTCAGCGCTGTTCTGGGAAAAGAAGGCCGTCAGCAGCCTGTGCTCGTCCTCACCCAGGGCCTGTTTGTACTTCTCTGAGACGCCCACAAATGGATCCTGAACACACGATAAAAAATCATAACAATGCACTTTCTTACAAAAGTATTAATTGAGCTATCTGTAATACTGCTACTACAAATGATGATAATAGCATTAGCACCTCTGTATCTATGTACTCCTAGCTTTGTTTGATGCCTTACCCGTTTGAGCCGCAGCATGTTTTCTGATTTCAGTGAGGCCAGCAGCTGCCACAGAGCCACACAGTGCTTTAGACAGTACATGCTCAGAGCCTGTGGGCAAAAAAAGGGAGAACACTAAGTAACAGATAACAAACGGGTTGCTCTCAAGGGCACAAAGTGTTTGTCAACAAAGTAACAACAATTTAATTCTCTGTGGAAGCCAGAGAACGTGCAACAGGATAACACAACCGGTGTCTCAGATATGCTGACCCTGAGGATATGGGGGGCCATCTGGTTTTCCATCTGCAGCACCTCCTCCAGGTAGCAGGACAGCTGCATCTGAGGTTCTCCCCCAGTCTTGGCGAGGAAACCAAGGGCCACTTCCAGCGTGGACAAGGCCTCACACACCTCACTGTAGGAGTCCAGCTCCCCGGCAAACTGCTTTTGATTCTGGAGAGGCTCCTGTTGGCACACACACACACATGTTGTATGATCTCATAAGGGCAACATGTTTCACATACTACATGTGATAACTGAATGATGGGTCTGTGTATCACAACTCACTTGCTGCACTTTTGCTTTTACATCGTTCAGGATAATCTCATAGTTGCGGTCATGTCTGTTCACTAGTGTTGGAATGCCCTGTGGAAATAGGACAGGGGCACAAGGAAGATATTTTAACAATTTTCCAAACAAACACGAGTCATGTTTGAGCAAAACTCAGTGTGCCTTTTTTCCCCAATCTGCTCACATTGAGAGTGATGAGAGGTTTGCCCAGTAGGAAGCGGGAGAAGATCTGCTGCTGGATCTTGGGCAAGTCATACTCGTGAATAGTCTCCTGGCCTTTCTCAATGCTGTACTGGGTGTTGGACAGAACCAGGGGCATCAGGTCCCTCTCCAGCTCATACCGAATCACGTGCAGGTCAGTCAGATCCGCAGGACTTACTTTGTAACTGGGGGAGGGATAAACAAATTGTCTCTGTGTTATGGGGGTGTATGTGCAAATTTGCTTTTTATTCTCTTTTCACTACTCTCTGGCTCTGACTTGCTAATTGAAAAGTTCTATGCTTCTAACAATATCTCAGTAAAACACACAGATGTATAGCAGAATGCACTTAGGGAAGAAGTTCACACACTGTGCTCTTACAGCCAAACAAGTGAGGAAAAATGTGTCATGAGCGCCCCCACCTGGTCTCCTCTCCAGTGTGCTTATCCACACAGTAGACCAGGTCATTGTGCAGGGCGATGAGGTAGCTCACAAGGGCTGTGGAGCACAAGCCTGGGCCTCGTCGCTGTGGTAAGAGCACCTTGAAGTCACTTTTGAGGTTCAGGTCCTTCTGGCACAACTCAGCTGGGATCTTAATCTCACCTGAGGGACACAAAATTTCAAGTCAAATCATGATGTTGAACAGACCGATGTTAGAGGAACAAAGTGTGTTGTATTGACAGTGTTATTTACCATTGGTTGCCAAAGACACTCTGAGCTGATTCCAAGTTGTCAGGAAGATTTTGATGTATTTCTCATACCAGACCTTGAGGGAAACTGCACACATGAAGAAGAAGAAAACTGAATCCAATGCGTGCACACATAACAAGACATAGCTGTTCACATCAGTCGCTCTCACGTGTGAAAGACATGTTGCTCTTTTAAGAATACTCAATCACTGTCTCCTTCCAGGTTAAAACAACTCATTCCTTGGCAGGCAGGTTTTGAAACTACACATTGCCAGCTATTTTACTATGACATTTCCGAGAAAGAGGTAATTAGGAGCCACATGGAACTTCGCATCTCTTGCGCGAGTGAGTCATACAGTTGAAAAAGTTGAGAACCGCCGGAGCAGACAGTCAGTTTGAGTACCTGCGTTCTGACTGCGGAGGAATTCGTCAATGGTGCTACAAGTCAGCTCAGTGACGTTTTGAAACTTCTTGACCAGTTCTCTCTGCAGTGTGAGAATTTCAGGAAGGTGCTTCACCAGTCGGAGCTCTGCTTCCTAAAGAAAAAAACAAAACAAAAAAAGGGCTCAGTGGTTTAGATAATCGCTTGTTGAAGGCTCTTGAACTATGAAGGCTCGTGAACTAAAGTGTGTGGAGAAAAAAAAAAGTCGTATCAATTTCTGTACATGTGTATTTTTTAAAATATTTTTGGTTATTCTTAAATAAACTCATTCAGCACTTTTTTTTTTGATGACTAGCCTAATAATTTCTTTGATAAGATAGGGTAATAATATAAAAGGATGATAAGATAAGAAATTCAAATGACCGTTTTTAATGTCAGCAATGAATCTTTAAAGAAATAATGTTTAGATTAATGTTTTCAAAATATCTATCTTCATTAAAGACCTCTATCTGCTTAGATTAGTGAGTTTTAGCATCTTTTGAGCAGAATTACCTGCAAATAAAAACAGTTTAATTATTAATTATTTTTTCACTCTAAAATGCAAAGATTTTTTGAGTTCAGTCTTCCTCATAAGCTGCATTCAGCCTTCACCAATGAGGCAGGAGAGCTTGCCTGAGAGGCAAAACGCGGGGCAAAAAAAAAAAATCAAACATCATTATCATGGTCATCAAAATCAGTTGCTACTGCTACAACTTAGCACATAGCAATAACAGAAGGAGACTTAGATGAGATTTTTAAGATTTTGATAAACTCAGATCTCCCATCTGGATTTTCGCAGTTGTTCTTTTAGTAAATGAATCAACTGGCATTATGACCTGAACACAGGATTCACTTGCAAAAGAAGACTTGCATGTTCGGTCACCATTTTCCTCACCTTATGAAGAAATCTCCAGAGCACAGGCAGGGCGTCTTTGCCATCATTCTGCTCTACAATGTGGGTGAGACTCAGCAGAGACACTTTCTCCCTGCAGCTCCACACAGTGGAACCATGGATCAGGGAATTTGGGGGAAGTGAGGCCAGGAAGAGACGAGGATCGCCAAACAAGAGCTTCATGATTGGATTGGCAGAGATGCGAGAGTCAGCCCGGATGAATGTGTTCACTTCCTTAAGCTGTCTGTCCAAGCGCTGTGGAGAAGAAGATGTAAGAAAATTACAAATCTTTTCCACAGAATTATTTGCTGAAGTTAGACTATGTGCTTTGTTTGTTCCCTTTCAGAACAAATATACAGTCGAAAGTATTTCTACCTTCAGCTGAGGTGTGATGATGGCGTTGCTCACTTCCATCTCCCATCCATTTCTAAACTCTTTGGTGGAGAGCAGATTGTCATAAGGAACGGGCCCTGAATGGAAAAACCAGATGTCTTTAATAGAAGAAGAAGGTGATCCAATCTTTAATCTAACCTTGGTATGATGATGCATGTAATTTAAAGCTATAGTTACTATAGCAAATAATTGCATTACCATAACACTCAGGACTACTTGTAAATCTAGGTTTAACAAAGGGGAAATCCTGGCCCACAAATCCTGCATTGTTGCTTTAAATTACTCTGTTATAACACCTTTTTGGCATCTCATATATACATAATTTGCAAAATGAACACCACCCCATTTCTACCAGGAGAGGGCACCCCTTGCTCTTGTTCCTCATTTTCTGTCACTACCCTGCAGCCTGTACATCGACAGCACTGAAGTAGGAGACAACAAACTCTAGTAACATGCTTTCACTACCTTCAGAATAGAGGTGAAAACCATAACATAGCTACATGACATTGGGGGACACAGGTTCATATTCAGACTCATCATATCTCCCCAAATACACACAACACAACAGTAGGTTTGCTGTTAGTTGTTCCTTACATTTTTGCGGCTGGTGGGGTTCCAGGAGGCTGCTGATGAGCATATGAACAGCGCTGACTGTGTCGTCTGTCCCCTTACCCAGGGATCTGATAAGATGTTTCAAGTCCTTTCGCAGGTGTGTAAGTATAAATGCAACTGGGTCAGCGACTGGAGGCTTGATGATGGCAGAGATAGACTAGAGACACAAATAAAGAGCATGACTGATCAGAACTTATAAACACAAACAGCAGGAAATCAACAGTGCTATAACACTACAATGATGAGGTCAGTGAGGCGTTTTGCTGTCACCTACTATTGCACCTTTAAAGACTCATGAATATATTGCAGGGGGAAATGATCTCCATTAGAATGGTACCTGCAGGTGGCTGCCTGCACCGAGCAGCATGGCCATGTGAGTGAGCATGCGGACAACAGTGAAGGGAACAGGGGAAAGGCTCTTTGTGTCCTGCATGTCTGAATTGTCCCTGCGACTGGGGTCACCAAGAATGTGGCCCGTCTGAGTGCGATCACCCCTGTGAGAAGACAATTAATAAATAAATACAAAATCAAAGAGTTTTTTCTTTTACTCCAAATTCATTTAGAGGCCACTTACTGGAACTGAACAGCTTGAAATCCCTGCACAGGCTGGTGGTTGGTTCCTCCAATCACAGCGTTACACTCCAAACACTTACGTGTTTCCATGGGCTGCCCACACTAGATAAAAATAAAACAGCACACAATAAGATTAATATTTCAAAGTATGAAAAGAATACTGCAAAAAAGGAGACTCATTACAAACTTGTCATGAGTCAGACATACCTCTCCAACAGTGCAGGGATGACCATTTGGACAATCTATAGAAAGAGTAAAGCTAGAATTACTATAAAAGTCTTAAGCATGGCAGCATAGTCTCTGCAAAGATATTTCAAATATGAGAGTATATGTCTTTTCCATCTGTTACTTACGGTACCACTTCAATGATCCCAGAGCTTGTTGAGCCACTGCTAACATGTCGTCCGCCATGGTAGGCAAGAAGGCTCTCTGTACAAACAGATAAATCATTCAATTCGCTTTAAATAAAGAGGAGGTCCAGTTGCCTACAGTGAAAGCAGCTAACAATATACAGACCTGCATGTTGGCAGGTGTCACTGCCAGCTGCTGCAGGGGAGCTAAGATCCCCTGGTTTCCACAGAGCAAGACAGCAGCCAGGTGAATAGTTAAGTCCACCAACACACACTGGGCACCGGAGGTGCCAGGACGGACACCCAACGGCCCAAGGTTATTGGTCACCAGAGTCTGGGCAAAGGCCTTCACCATTGGGCTGGTAAGGAATTTGGATGTCTGGATGTAGACCACCAGGGCTTCCACTTGCTGTAAGTAAAAAGATACATAAATGTATATGTATTAATACAATACTGACACAGACATGCATGACATGTTAATGTAAGGATCTACCTCAGGCTTGGGATGGAAGCTAGCATTGGCTTCTCTGTAGAGAGTTGTGATTTCTCTGTACAACGCCAACAGAAGATAAACTGTTGTCTCCTGTGGTGAACATTTGCACCCCTATGGAGAAAATGGAAATGAGCAACAAGATACCCATGTAAACCAAGTCCTGACCTGATGCTGAGGTACCAACAAGAAACTGATGTAGCATTACCTCACAAGTTTCGTCCAGTCCGTCCACTTTGCCTTCCAAGACTACCTTTGAGACAGCATCTCTGATAGTCTTATAGTCCTCCCCACAGACAAGATACTGATCGAACGGGGTGGTTTCTTCACTCTGAGTTTAATGAAAATCAAAACCGATTATTTCATTACTGCTTCCACTACAATTAGATTACAAACTTGTCTTTATTTGGCACTAACACTGAAAATCACAGTGTGGATATTTGAACCTTTTGCAGAACTTCTTCAGGGAAGAGCCAGCGCACTGCATCCACTTTGAGGAGTTTCTGGACAAACTCCACTCCATGTTGGCTGCAGATCTTACGGATCAAGTAGACACGATACCAGTTGTTCCCACTGCGCCTACACAAGTTCATCACACTGGTCACGAAGGCTGCAGTTCCACTTTGACCACTCATTTGAGCCTCTGGTATGGTTGAAAACAGAAAGAAGAATGGCATTTTACTAAATTAAAATATTTTAAAAACACACAGCAATAAAAAATGTGTTCACAATTTTCAGTCACTTTTAAGTGTAGAGTATGTGAGAAACTAATAGTGTATTTCAGTTACACACCTGTGGCTCTCAGTTTTTCCACAATGAGGTTAGCAGCCATGTCCAGATCCATACGCACCCTGGCCACCTGCTGCAGATACTCCACAGTGGCTGTTTCAGCAGACTGTGACTGCAGATAGTCAGTCAGGAAGGCACTTTCATCCTGCAGAAACACTTGCTGGTCTGCAGCGGACCTGAACTGCAACCGTTCAAACATGGAGTCCTGAAAAAAATGAAAAGTGAATATACCTTATGAAAACAAGTTAGATATTACAATCCACATATGTGATTAGCATATATGCATTTTATTAATCTTAGCAAAAGTTGCTGAACAAATTCATGTGTACCTCCAGGCAGTTAATGTACAACAAGTAGAGTTCAGTTTTGTCCGTCTTCTCCAAGATGTTGCTCTGCTCAACTTCCACCAGATGCTGCTGCAGGTAACCTTTAACTTTGTCAAAGCTTCAGAAACAGAACAATTTATACAGAAAATGACAAACATTAATAAAAATGTTAGAAGTCCACATGAGTAGGTCAAAAGCAATGTGCAACCAAAACACCTTACCTGTACTTCAGCAGGAGTTTGAGCACGACAGACCGAACCACTGGATTTTTATCTACAGAGTCATCAAACGGGGAGAGCACCTTTGTCCGAATTTGTCGGTTACCTGGCAAAAAAACAAAAATAGAGCTTTGTAAGAGCTGACAAAAAGATTCACAAGAATATATATGGTTGTGCACACAGACAAGTGACTGGTGTTAGAACAGTTCTGATCTGTACCTGACCTACCTCCTAGAAGGGGGACAGTGGTGGCCTCCACCATGAGAAAGGACAGCAAATGGCGAACGACAGCTGAACAGGGGGGACAGTTGTCCTTGAAGCATACAGTGGACACCAGATCTATGAAGAAAGCATTGCACTGCTTCCTGAACTGAGCATGTTGGATGAATAGAATCCTGGAGAAAACAAGAGAAACAATTTATTACAAGTCTGATTCAAACAGTACAGCATTACCTTGATCTAATGATCCACGTGAAGTGTAATTCTAATCCACATGCAGTAACCAACCTTATGGCGTCTGAAGGAACCATGGGGAAGTCGTCATTAACTGGCCCCATACAGAGGGGACAGTACATCTGACCGGGCAGCAACCACTGTTTGATACAGGCCACACAGAAGATGTGTTCGCACGGCAGGCACAGCGGATCTTGGGGGTCTCCCATACACACTGGGCACCGTTTAAGACCAAACCTGGATAAAACATAAGCAGGTGAAGACCCATGGTGGAGGCAAAGTACAGCACTGGAGATGGAAATGCAAAAGATAGAAGTCTGAAATTCTACCTGAAGATGCGTTCGATTGCTCCTTCTTTGCAGGTTTTGAGCAAAGCAATCACGGCCTCAAATGCTGGAAGAGTTTTGAGGTCTGAATTTTTTTCCAGTATCTTGATGAGAGAGCAGAAGTAATAGATTTAATAATGGATGGAGGAATTATTGTGTTTGTGGACAATACAGATTTATGGTAATTCCTGGAATTCATCTCATGGAAATTCAGATGAAAACCTAGACCAACCTGGCCAAGCCTTCTTGTATGCTCCAACACTAAAGGTGCCAGCTTCTTCTCAATCTCCTCAATGCCCAACAACATGTGCTCCACAAATAGACAAAGAGAAGATATTCGATTCCATCCAGCTCTGAGAACAAAGAAACACAAACAAATAACCATCCAACTCAGTACAGCTAAAGTAATATGTAAAAACAATCTAAAACCCTCAGCAGTCCACTCTCACTTAAACCACTTGAATATTTTTATTTAGGCTTGACTTACTGAACTCTGCAGACAATCGCCTTGCTCCTCTCTCCATAGTGTCTGACACTGTCCTCTGAGCAAATCAACTCAATGGGAACCTGGAGTTTTTTGACCGCTCTGAGCCATGTTTGTCTTTGGGCATCTGTGTCCAGCTGTCTAGGCTCCAGGGACTCCACACACACACGAGCAGCATGCACATCGAGGACCTTGGTGACAGAGAGAATATGATCACTAAACATAGCAGGCCACTAAAAGGTCAATGTAAATAATGTTGAATTTTACCAAATATGATTGGAAAATCATAATGCTTTCCAAATTTAAAAAAAAAAAAAAAAACTTTAACAAAGTGGAGAAAGTATCAAGTATCATAAGCAAAGTATCATTTAAAGTACTAGTAAATAGTCTTCAGGTGCTCACCAGTTCAACCCCATCTCTGGAGTGATGATTCTCCAAGAGGTGCTGGGTCACCCGGGGCTCAATGCAGATCATTCTGGAGAGGTTCTGCAGCCGGTTCTTGAACTTATGATAAGCAGCATGGACCCATGGAAGAGATGCTGCTGTTTCTGTGGCATCGAGGTGCAGTCGCAGCTCATTGATGCAACAATTCAAAGCAGCACACAGGAGCTAGAAAGGCAAATAATGTGCATTAGTATATACATGTACATACCATCATACAGATGTAGCCTGAAATTGAAGAATTTCAAATAACAAAACCAACCTGCAGATCGTTCTGACAAGTCACGTTCATTGTCATGCAGATGAAATCCTGAAGGTAGCGGTAAAAAAACTCTGTCTGCATCTCTGGATCTGCTTTTGAAATGTATCTTCCAAGTGGTGTCCTCCAAAAGAACTCCTCAAACTCCCGTTGAGTGTGGCCTAACAGACATAATCATTTAATGCAAAAGCAAAACAACAGTCACAACAACATATCAGTGGTGACATGCTGGTTATGGAGAGCACCTCCACAGCACAGGCCATTACCTTCATGTTGAAGTGCATGGACCCAGAGTTCCTCCAGGTAGTTCTTAATCCTCCAACTGAAGGGCATGCTGCAGCTCATGTTCCTTTCTTGGGCAATGTAGTTCTGTACAAGGATTGTTCTTGTCTCAGAGCTGTGAAGAGAAAATAACACGTGTAAATGTGAGTATGCCAGAGTATAAGTAAAGAGTATGCTCAATATTATTAGTTAGAAAAATTTGGTATCCTTTATGCAAACCACAATATCAACACCACTTACTTGCGGGCAAGTGTGAGGTGTGGGATTTCCAGCAGCTTATCATCGCCAAAGATATCTAACCACAGCCTCTTGACAGATTCATCACAGTTTCTGTCTAGCAGGATATCCAAATTTTGGTCGCAGTCAATGACTGAAACCACTTGTGCCAGCAGGGGGACGACCACAGCCTGGACACGCTTCCACAAGGTGTGCCTGTCATGATGCGCAAAATGTTTACAGTACTGTTCCGATAAATAGGAGTATATAGGCAAACACAGAAATGTTGTATTCTCCAGCCAAAGCACTAACCTGAAGGTGCCTCCTTCCTGCAAGGCATCAATGTTTGAGGCCTCCTTCATGACCCAGTTGCTTTTAATGAATGACAAAGTGTTGCTCTCATGACTCGCCAGCAAAGAGTGAAGATGCCTCTTCACAGTTTGCAGAAATTCGCCTGATAAGAGATAGATAATAGATGATGAGCACTTCAACTACTGTAACAAAAAGAAAAGCCTAAGTAAAGTAATGTTGAAGTACCTTTTGTTTCATCATTGTCACAGAGGAGTGTCAGCAGGATCTCAACTCTCTGAGTACTTCGGAAGCCACTTTCCACCTGGTCCCTCAGCATGCCTACTGCACTCTGCACACAGCTACGCACCAGAGCTGTAGTGTCCACAGCGTTATCACAGCCCTACAGTAGGAGGACACATTGGTCAAAAACTAGAGTCGTGACTAACCCAGAATAAAGGGATGTCATTGTTGTCAGACGTGTGTGGAGGAAAGAAAGTTAAAATTTTTTTGATTCACATATGTTCAAGGCAAAAAAAAAAAAATTATATATTTGTGAGTCCCACAATAGTAATTGTTTGAAATTGTCTGTACTCACATTTTCCTCTGATTCCACTTCATTCTCCTCATTCTCAGCGTCCATGTCATCTACCTCCATGGCTGTAGAAAAATATTTTGTAATTCAATGCTGCACAAGTTTATGTCAATTTTTTTTTAAAAAGGGAATAATCATTTGCAAACAATTATTTATCTATATGTTACCTTCTGGCTGGTTCATCTTTGTTTCAAACATTTGACTGATTGTCATGTTTTGCAAGGCTTTGATGTCTGAGACAATGTCTTTTGATCGTCTGAGGTCGTCAATGTGAGCTGATCTCCATGGGCCTGTAAATGTCAACAGGTCTTAGATTATTCTCTATTCTTCAAATAATAACAAAGAAAACAAAATTGCAAGTAATTCACAATTTGTAGTAACCTTACCTCCATGAAAACCGACATAGGAAGTCCCGCCTTCCATCCTTGGCAGTCTTGTTATAAAGTAGACGAACACCTTGCTCCCCGTGCTCACCTGAGTTATCTTGTTGATTTCATTTATGGATGAATACCTAAAAATGAACAGCAAAACTCAATATGGCAAAACCACACAGTGATGCACACCTAACAGAGAGGAAATGTTGGACCTACTTTGCAGATGCAATGAGATTGCCACTATGAGAGGCTTCGTCAAAATCACACTGAATGATGAGGATCTTGTTGCTGCTGGTTTCATTTTCAGCTGTAAGAAAATTCCTACAAGAAAACAGAGATTTAATCCTTAGACTGAGATCATACCTCAAGATCAAGGGTTAAACATATTCTTGCTGTTAATTCTTTAGTACTTTTCTGAACATAGAGAATATCCTTGTAACAATACAATACAGGTGTCAAACTATCTGAATAAAACATCTGAAAAAAATCACATCAAGGTGTAAATACAGTTCAGTATAATTACAAACTGGCATTAACTAGAAAAATAGGTATTTTTAGCTTTCTTTATTGCAGTTTCCTATATGAGAATACTAACAAATTTTAGTTAGTGAGCCACAAATGTTACCCAGTGTAAAATAATATGTTCCCTAAATATATTAACAAACCTGATCTTCTTCAGGAATGAGTGCTCTGTGTCGAACTGCTGCAGTGAGAGAAGCTCTACACGATGCAACATTTGCTCCAGTGGCTCCAAGTCCGATGCTGTCAGAAGTCTGGAGAATGTTGTCACCTGGGGTTTAAAATTACAATTATTGAGGGCGTATAAGAAACTACAACTTCAGAATATACAGTATTTGAAATTGGTAGTGTAACAATTTTAAGGTTACCTCTGTGAAGGAGGAGTGGCAATGGACTTCCTGCCTTGTGTCTGCAAGAATGAAGTCAGCTAAACAGCTGCTATTCTGCTCTTCAAAGAAGACTCTGGACAGAAATTCGCTCTCCACTTTGGGAAGGCATGTGCAGTCCAACCGCACCACTGAGTCTGGTGTAGCACATCTGAGCAGTATGAGTTTAGCCTCATCCAGTACTTTCTTCTCAGGATCTGAGATCTCAGAGATGTCTTTCTGCTTCTCTATTACTTGAAGTATCACAGAAGCACAGGTGTCTGAATGGTAGCCAATGAAGACGTCCGGCGGTTGGTACTTGTAAGTCTGATCTCCTGCTGTGTTTTGACTGTTGAGAGACACAAAAAGTCTCACCCATTTCTCCAATTCATTCACCATCCTCTTCTGTTCCATTTTAAGGACAGTGTTGATGTCCAGGTAGTGTTTCTCCAGCCTGTTGATGAGAGGTATTGGGAACTGTTTGTAGACCACTGCTCTTTCCTCAATGACAATTAGTCGGAAGTCTTTGTGCACCCTGCATTTCACACGGTGGGTTCCCAGTCCAAGGTCCACATACTTCTGTCCTCCCAAGCAGACGTAGTATTGGTTGAGGGCATCGTAGAGACTTTCATAGAGGTTCTGCAAGTTTAGGAGCACAACTGTCTGACCTGTCTCCATGCAGATCTTTACTCTGTTGATGTTGCGGCAGATTTGGGTATACTCTTGGTCTTTCGGGAAACTGGATCCAAAGATTATTTCTGGCTGAGCACTTTCCGAAAAGAAGGTTTGCTGCAGTATCTGAAGGGCTGCAAAGTTTTTTGTTAGGACCAGCAAGTACCGACATTCTTCATCCTGTCCAACTGACTGAATGTTTTCTCTCAGGAACTCAATGGCACTAATGTTCTCCAGGTTGGGTGCAAGCTGCAGTTTTTTGGTGAAGACAGACACTGCATCCACATCATCCCTACCACTGAAATTTCTCAACACTGCCTTCACAGTTTCCTCTGCAGTGGGTTTCTTTTGAGAAGCCTTGGCCACAGCGAAAATCATCTTAATTAAGCTGTAATAGTCACGCAGGCCAAAAAATCCTTTGCCTTGTTCGCAGCAGATGTTCAAGTAGGCTTTTGCAAAGGGTTGGAAGTAATCTCTGACCTTCTCCAAAACCATTGCATCAGATCTGCAAATGCCTTTAGCACTCTCGATGAGTTCCCTCTCATCAGGGTCACCACGGGAGACAAAAATGCCTCTGTTCATCTTTGCAGGGTCTAAAGCCCAGTTGGAGATGCCAATGAATCCAACTTTTTTGTGTGGCAGTGGCTCATCATCAATGCATCCCTCCTCAAGCAGTGGATGCAGCGTTTTCAGGGGCATCTTTGGAGAGTCCTCAGCCAGTCCAATCTCATCAAGAACCACAACAGAAATGTACTCATCCAGGTTCTTTCCTTCCTGGAAGCGTCCGCATTGCTTGAATGTATTAATGATGCCTTCTGGTGTTGAGTGAGGGCTACACTGGAAGGACACCAAATGGATCTGTTTAAGCTTTTTGTAGAGGTCAGAATGAGCAGCTTGGCCCTGCATTGCATCTGCCACCAGAGTTTTAGACAGTGATTTTGAACTTCCAGGTTTTCCAACTAAGAAGAGAGGGATTCTTAGCTCAATGCAAAGAACCATCATGAAGACGTTCTCTTTGAGGGCACTGTTTCTTGCAATAGTATCCCCCATTGGCACACCGCTCAAAAGTAAATCCTGCATGAGTGAGATTTCCTGCATTATCTTTGCCGGACTGTATTCTGCTGGGAGGCTTTTGCTGACTTCCAGTCTGTATTTATCCTTATTTTCCAGGCAGGCATGGTAGCACACTCCTATGGCCATCACTAGAGACCATAGCACAGGGTCTCTGACCTCAGGCTCTCTCTGGTGCCTTTCATTCTTCTCAGCGTTTTGATTACTCTCAAAGTCTTCAAGCTCTGCCAACAACATGACGTGGTTGTCATAGAACCAAACAAAAGCCTGCATGCAGCGTTCTACATCTCTGAGGCTGACAAAGCTGCATTCATCATTTCTTGTCCTCATGTACCCCTGTGAAGCTGAAAGGACATCAGTGATCCACTGGATGTAACTTTGATCGATTTCTTTGTTTTCAACAACCCTTTGCACAATCTGCTGGATGTATATTTTCTCTGTGTGATCATTTAACTGTCCAAAGTCCCACACCAGAGGGATCATGCTTGGTGGCAATGCTTGAACTCTGTAGACTAACTGGCGGAGAGGGATAGATCCAAGCTTTTCATCTGTTTCTTCAGCTCGAACTCTGTACCCAAGGCCAGCAGATTCTAGCCTCTGAATCATCTTATCTGTGTGCTTTCGGTAAGGGTTGCATGCTGCGATAATCTGTAAACCACAATCTGGTGTCAAACTTTGCCCCCTTACGGTCTTGTCACAGAGGACCTCCTTAATACTGCTGATGGCCTCAGTGGTGTTGGCCTCATCAAAGAAGAGAACAGAGTCAAATCCATAGTCTTCCTTGTTAATAGAAGCAATGTCTTCTGCTTCTCTGACTTTGGTGTAAATCATCTCCGAAGTTGTCCCTCCATGCACCTTGACCAGTTTCATGTTCTCAGTATCCACTTGGCTCCTCCGCAACTCACAGAGGAATTTGATGAGCCTCGTCTTACCGCACCCTGTCTCTCCCATGATTATGACAGGGATGCCACACCTGAACCGCATGTGGATTGCCAGCATCTTCAGTATGTTGTCAGTTGTTAGCTCATATGTCACATCAGGGTCATGAGGCCACTCAATACCAAGGACATTGCAGATTTGCTCGATTTTCTCTCCTCTTGAAAGCCTATCAAAGTTGATGTTAAAAGGGACTCTCTGTAGCTTCAGGCCTTCATACAATGCTCTTGTCATGACATTAGCTTTTATTATCCTTCCAGAGGTGGGCTCAATGGCATCAACATAGTTCTGTTGATTGGGCTGAAGATGGAAACCAATGAAGGTCATAGACCCGTGGCCATTGTGATTAAAGAAGATGTATGGATGTGGTTCTTTTTCCCATCTCTTCCTCATCAGAAAAGGAGCCAAGTCTTCATCCCGGACACCAGTCAGGTCCATCTGCTGCCTGCCAGGACTCTGGTCAGAGATGCTGAGTGATGGAGTGGCAAAGTCCTTTGCCATCAGAATCATGAAGTCAACCACAAAGTTTTTGAATCCAGTTAGTGTGTCTCCAGTGATAGCTGCATCACAAAAGACAGACCTCTCACAGTCTTGCAGCTGAAGGTTAAGGAACCATGCAAAGTTTCTCAGTTCTGCCCAGGACGGGTCCATAATGCCACAGTACATGAGAAGCATCTGAAGACATTCCTCATGGGACCCTTCAACACCATGATATGTGAACTCATCAAGATTACTGTGTTTATGAAACCTTGTGAGATACTGGTATGGCCGCTGAAAGGCTGCACTCCTGAACTCTTCATCATCCATCTGTGGGTCATCCATGCTCGCAATAATGGGATTTTCTTGCTTCGTCATCTCTAGCATTAGCACCTCTTTGGGTGGTCGGCAGAAAATATTTGGAAACACATCTGTGAATGTGCTGTTTGGAGTTTGCACCTATGGAGAAAGCAGAGATAAAAACACAACAAAGGGTAAGAAATGTTCGAATGACAAATGATTAGCGTTAGTGCCAAGCCTGTAATAACGCTTACCTGCCGTGGAGCATTCCTGGTTGACTTGACAGTTGGTTCTAAAATCTCTATGAGATACAGCTGCTTGTCATTGCACTTCCACATCTTTCCCTCAGAGTCCATCAAATAGCGCAGAATCAACAATTTGAAAAGAAACTCATGGAGGCCTTTCTGCACCTTTTCAATCACACAAAACACAGTCCATTAACATCATATATAAATTGTCGAGACATACCCTAATAATAAGCCTATATTACACTAAACTAAGCATCAACTTGAGAATCATTATTACCGACGATGTGATGTCAAAATGGAACATCATGAGCTCCTTGCCCTTGGGGGTGTTCAACAGAGATTGGAGGATGACATTTTCATCAACATTAGGTTCAGTCAAGCGAATGCATTTCATCAATGGCTTTTTGGTTAAGTGCTTCAGTTTTTCATACAGCCTCTTGATGTAGAGAGATTTACCTGCAATTTTGAAAACATAAAGGTCATTAAGGCAGGTATCAATAATCTTAGGAGTGGAATATTCACTGTCAGTGGAATTATCACTTTGAAATTGCTGAATACTGTAAATATATACACACCAACACCAGCCCTTTTGGATGAGACAACGCCAACACACAGTCGGTCTTTGAAAGCAGCTGCAGCACTGCATTGGTCTGCTGGGACAACAAAGTGTTCGTGGAGGTACCGCTGGATCCTGGCCAATGACTCCTGGACAATCATGTGCAGTCTGTACTGGCTGAAGGCTGACGGCAGGTAGGTGTGTTCTCTTTCTGAGCTGCAGATGATAACAAGTCTGTAGTCTTTCCTGCTCTGCATTTTCATTCGCTGAAAAAAGTTCTCAACTTTAAAGCTCACATCATAACTGAGCAGATCTCCAAACAGCAGAGAGTATATCTTCTGTCCCCTGTAGCCTTTGCTGAGACACCTTCTAAGGAATAGCTCCACTTGTTCGTATGGTGTTGAGGAGTTGCACAGAAGGACTTCATCATAGGTTGGAAGTGTCTCGTCTTTGCTACTCATGTAAATGGAGATGCAAGATGTCAAGACCTCATCGTGAGGACAAATGATAAGGTTTGGATTTCCAGTGTCCAGGCCTTGAGGGAGTTGCCTCATTATGAGATTTCCTGTGTTATCATCAGAAATGTCTTCTCCACGCTCATCTTCTTCACTCTCAACATCTTTGTTGGCCAGTGTTTCCAACAGTTTTCCAAGGCTTTTTATATCAAGAATGTGCGGAAGAAAATTTTTCATGTCCTTCATATAAGCATTCCATATCAGGTCAAATTTTTGGGAACCATTTGACTCTGCAAGAATTGACAAGGGATCCAATTCACTGGTGACATCTGTGTCTCCCAGGTCACTTTCATACTGGAGTTCATGTCTGACCTGCCTCAATTCTGAGTCTGTGCAATTTGACTTGACAAAGGAGAGCATCATGAGAACTTGGTCCTCCACATTGGTCACATCTTTTGTTAGCTTGCTGCACAAGTAGACAATCTGTTCGGCTGTGTAGTAGTTTAGATAGTAATGCTGGGATCTCTGTTTGTCCACGAAATCCATCCAATACTCCAGGCATTTCTCCATTTTCCGGCAAAATTCAGGGAGCTGCTCCTCTAGGCTGCCCTCCACAATGACAGCACTGACAACACTGCTCAGTTTGAAGTCCATCATAATGCTGGGTTCCGCACTGCCGAAGCAACAGTTGATTCGCGCTTCCCAGTGTCTGAACAGAGGATTCCCAGCAGTATAGAGATCAAGAAATGCCTCAGCGAGTCTTTGAACACTGGCAAAGATCTGAAAAAAAAAATTTATTTAGTATTTCATTTACAATTTTAATTCTTGCTATCACTGTGGGTTGTGGTATAATTTGATGCATCTTCAAAGACAGAAAACACTGAATAAAGATTCTGGGATACATAATTATCAATAGTAATTGATAAACGATAATTGGTAGTAATTAGTAGCAGCATTTCAACTTCTATGCTAAACAAAATAACCTGTGTTCTTTGAATAACGGAAACATTTCCACAAACCTCCACAAACTTATCAACTTCATTCTGGCCTTGATCTCCTTTCCCAGACATGAGCATAAGTTTGTTCTGCAGCTCCCGCAGGTCCTCGAGAGAATAGCAGCGCATCTGCTCACCCTCATCATGCTCCTCTGGGATCTGCAGCTTCAGCACGGTGTCAAGACTCAACTGGATTCAAAAATAGAAGCACATTCTTACGCATCGTTCTGTAGGAACTCTTTTCTCTGAGACAACATCTGTGCTGCCTGGACATTGGGATGCCATAATCTTTGACTTTGCTTTTTACCTTTTTTACACTTTGTGCACTGATCAGGTAGACACCCTTGTTGTTGATGGCTGATGCTAAAGAGAGAGATGACAGCTCCACTGACCCATGGCTGTCCTTCACAGTCTTCAGCCATTCCAAATGGCGCGCACTGTCCCGCTAGAAAAGAAGATAAACTTCTTAATTGGGCTTTATGATAATATTAATACGAGTGTTTGTAGTTTAGTTACCATTTGTATTATCTATTATCAGTGTATTTGAGAGATGCAATCCCTTCGACAAAATCTTAAACAGCAAGGCAATGGTAAATTCTGACTGAATGAAAGTAAAATCTTCTCTGATTTAACATTGCACATATTGCCCAGAGGAATGTAGTAGAGAAGGAGAGAACCCAAAACTATCTGCCCTCTAAATGCTAGTAGTAGTTAGTAGCAGTATTAGCAAGGCGTCTTCTTACCAGTTTTTTTGGTAGGTTGCTGTCATTCTCCAAAGCTCTCCAGAGTTTCTTAAGCAACTCTTTGAAGCCTTGAAAACCAGAGTTTGGTTTGAGCTCATATAGCATTGAAGAGTAGCCGAGGACAGCATCATGGAAGCAAGCGACACGATCCACGTCCATGTCATTCTCCCCCGCAGAGATGGAAGCCAGGTCAACAAACACCTTCAACTCATTGATATCTTCAAATAAACAAAATTCTTAATATAGTAATTTGCCTGAATGAGGATTAAAATGAATTATGCAAAAGAAGATAATAACTACTCTTACCTTCAAGTGCATCTTTTACCCATTTCACAAAGTGTCCTCTGAGTCCCAGCTCCTGTAGACACAGTCTGCGGGGCTCAGTGATGTCCACCAGAGCTTTCTTTGCCTGCATCAAGTCATTGTCAATCCGACTGAGCTTCTCTTTCAGAAAGTCAGCATGATTCTGCAGGGAGAAGAGATTCAACAGTTAAAGTTCACTTTAACTGTAAATACCTCTGATTAGCTTTTAGAAACACGCATCACCAAGAGACACTTTCTATTATGACTCAATCGAATGACTGTACTTTCATGCTCATTCTCTTTACACATCTTCACATACAGTAGCTTAATGCACATGTTGTTTGCAAATTATTCACATAATGTGTAATATTTAAAAAACAAAACATTTCCACTTACAACTTCTATGAGTGTCTCCAGAACCCTAAAGTCCCCTTGTAGACGAAGGGTCTCTTTGACCTTCATGATGATTTGAGCTGAAGCCACAGCTAAATGAAGCTCGTGATACTGCTCGATCTGCTGAACCCTGGTGTGGATCCACCGTTTGTCGGCCGATGGATCAATTCTGCACATGATGTCCAGGTCCTGCGAAAGCTCCTCATACCGCCCCTTATAAGCGCCGAAGAGCTGGTTTACCTCCTCAAGCGTTATAGAGTTGTTCTCCAGATGAGTGTGGATGTCTTTGTAAGCATCAAAGCAAGGCTGGAAAATGTCGTCATGTATCGTTTCTGGTGTTGCCATTATGTCTGCTACATCATTTTCATCAGGATCATCGTCTTCCATTTCTTCAGTGGCCAGGAGTTTGGCTTGTTTCTCCCAACACACTTTGAATATATAACTGTCTCTGTAGGTGTACAGGACCTCTGCCATGTTTCTGATGTCTTTATCCAGGTTGAAATAGGTGACAACCCCAGCCATGGAGGAGGATAGGTCGTACTGATGAACCTCCATGAAATGGTTCAGGGGCATGCGCTCGATGTTGACCTGCTGTCTGTCTTCTATGTCGGCAACATCAACTATCGCAGAAATCACATAAATATACGTTAAAATTCTACAACAGCACAATTAAACCAAACGCATTCATTATCCAGACATGACCACCACACCTGTCATATGTTCCTCAAGTTTGTGGCTCATTGTTAAGAAGACATCCACAAGCTCCTTCTCATAGTAGACAGCTTTCACTTCAGCCTTTCTGCACTGTAGCAATCTCTTCATTTTAGTATGATCCTTGTAATCATCATTCTCAGAGAGGCAATCTGTAAAATCACACACACACAAACAAATCTTAATATTTATATTAGGTGATGCATGTCGTCATAAGAAATAAGCATGTTCTGGGGTTCTTCATTACTAAAAGTTGATCAAATTTCTCGACTCTTCTTACTGATTTTCAGCAGGTCTAAGAAGGCCTCTTCCCTCCTCAGAATGATATTGAGCAGGCTGGTCTTAATGCTTCCATGGACCAGTTGATGGTTAATGGCTGTAAATGCTGATATGGCTATCGCAATTGTGGCCCTGGCATCTTGAGAGAGCTTCTCAATCAGCTTTTCGTCTGTGCCTGCAAAGACAGAAATTACGTGTCAGTGTTTTTTCTAAAGCCACATGATTGATTGTAATGCTTAACTTCTGCCATGATGTCATAAACTAAGGCCTGTCTGTTTTTTTATTATTCATTTGTCATTATTAAATATGTCATATTTATTTTTTCTACCCTTGAGAATGTACATATTTGGTGTGTGCATGTTTAATTGGCCTATTTTTTCTTGAGGATGTACCATGCAGTTGGAAAACATTTTTGGCGGCAGTCCAGGAGAGGAGGTGCTGAAGGACCAGTTCTTCATCTTCCTGATAATGTCCTCGACCATCCCTTGGCCAGGATTTCTCAATGATGGCTGAGATGAGTTTGCCAAATTTCCAGTTTATCTCAAGCCTCTCAAAGAGTTTTCCCTCAGACTTGTTCTGAATGCGAGGCAAAAAAAGAAAGAAAAAAGAAGCCATAAACATTACTGTGTAACTTTTAGAGAGAAGCAGGAAATCGGTTACTTAGCAGTATAGAAAAATGTAAAAGATCTAATTTGCAATTCACTCAGGACTGTTAATGTCTATTCCATTATTATAGGTACATTTTAAAGATGAACTAGACGTCTTTATACCTGGCACAGAGATGTAACAGCATCAAGAGCACACTTCTCAATACTGGTAGCAACATGTGGTTGGGATTCACGGAGTTCCTCTATCTTTTTGCAGTAGAATTCAACTTGATTCAGAGCAGATTCCTAAAATCAGACAGACACAAAAATGTTAAATATTCTACAATTTAACCCAAAAGCAATCTGCAAAATATGCATCACATACCTGTTTGAACATGCCCTCGAAATCCATAGTGAATGTCTGTCTCCACTCCCGTGTACAGTCTTCATCTTTGAAGTGGATGGAGATGATGTTGTTCCACATCTGCAAAAACAAATTTGGACAAAAGAACCATTTTCCATTTTTCTCTACTGATGATGGGTTATGAGCATCCATGTGTATATTTTGTGTTTTATTTACAAAATATATCAAAAGTGCTCACTTCAATCTCCTCTGTGGCCTCCACTTGGTACAGGGAAAACAGACGCCTGCTGAGCAAACCCTGTCTGAAGAACCGACTGATCCAGTCTCTCATAATGGCCAACGCCTGAGAGATCAAGCCTTTCGCATGTTGCTGCTCGGTTTCCCCTTCTTGAGTCTCCTAAATGAGAATTATTAGCACAACATTTGAGATTATTGTGATTTAATTCTGCCTGAAATGATAACAACTTGCCTCAGAAGATTTACTTCAATGTGTTGTTTTTCTTTATTTACCAATGAATGCATGCACATACAGACAATATGGACTTATTAATAAATACAAAATACAAAAACATGAAAGAACACAGATACAGTAGAAAAGAGGGGACAGCATGCAAAAAGATGCTGGTCTGTTTGGGTTTCACATACCTGTGACTTGTAGCGGTGAACAAAGTTGAACACTGATGCGACCACATTCATACAAGCTACAGGAATATCAGAGAAGCTCTTGCTGTATGATGTTGGTTTGACTCCTTTGCAGAGCTTCTCCAACAGTTTCACTGCTGTTGCTAGACACCCTCTCCTATAAGGCTCGGTAAAAGGACTACAAACAAAACAAGAAGAGAAGATTAAAGCCTCGATAAACAGGAAGAAATGGGAAGAATTGATTTCATGGTCTGCACAGCAAAATTGTCATGGAAAAAATATGAACAAAACACAAATGCTAAAATGTGAACTATCTGTACATTAATAATTTCACCAATAAATAGAAATAATCTGTCTGTGTGACATTGTAAAATGTATGATTCAATTATATCAGTATATCACCTGTATTTTTCCTCAATGAGACATCCTTGGATGTGTGAGATAATGGCAGACACAGTCTGTAAAAATAAAATCCAAGTGCATGAATTAATTTAATGAAACATACTATAATCACAAAATGTATTACATTATTTTTGTTTCCTCTTCACCTCGAAGTTAGTGTAGTAAATATCCAAAGGAACTTTGTTGGTGACAACAAGAAGCATGTCCAAAAGCTCAGTGTCAATGTTGAGGACACACTCCATCAGGTCATCAAATGGCATCAAGTACAAGCAGGATCGCACTAAAAGTGCATCCACTTCCATCAAATGACTGTGGCTTTTTAGCACATTAATAAGTGCCCTGAAAACAGAAGAGTAAAAAAATAGATGCAGAGCAAAATCCATCTGTTTCCAAAGAAATGCCCTGGAAGATGTTTGTCTGAGCTGTATTTAAGTTAAGATAGTGGGACTCTTACTTCTTGTCTTGACTGCTCATGTGTTGCATTTCAAGGCCTTGCAAACCTGCCCAGGATAAGCCGTACTTCAAGTTTCCAGGAGTTGGGACTTCAAAGGGCTTTGTGGTGCCTTTGAGGAGGTGGAGGAGAGGAAGTACCAGAATCCATCGGGGCATTGTTGCATTTTTTACAGCCTTTATCAGATTCAACAACATTTCTGGCAGACTGAAAACAAGGACAATGTTATAAGCATCTGAGCAGAAAAATTGGGGTAATTAAAAACACTAGGTTACTGATCTTCAGTCATTTCAAATTATTGATAAAGACTGGACTGAAAAAATTAGATACCTACTTTTTGAGAGAAGAGACATCCTGTGAAAAATGTGCCCAGTACTGAAGGAAATCTTCTTTGTTTAATGTGGGCAGGCACATTGCATTGCAGAGCGAGTGAAGTTCACTGTTATTCAGTCTGATACCATACTGCTGACGTACACAGAGCATGATAACAGCCGCCCTAACAGGATCCTGAATGTAGAGCATCTTCCCATTTCTGTCCTTCAGCAACTGAGGAATCATGTTCGTCAGCATGAACTCCTTTAGCAACCTCCTCACCTAGGAAATGAAAGTAATGTGAAATTACATCACCTGCTGTGTTTCTCAACAATGTATGCTACTGTGCGAATGTCATGAGTTTTCAAACTTACATTTTCTTTCCCATAGTCTAAGGAGTGCCATTTCCTTTGCATATCTTCATAAACAAAAGGGTCACTGTAAACCTGGAAGAACTGATTCAGCTGGATCAGAAAACTTTTCAAGTTGACATCAGTCCAGCTTCTGAGAAGATCAAATATGGTCTCCAGCATTATACTCCCTGCAATCTCTCTGCCTTCAATCAGACTTTTCTTTTGATCAGGCAAGAACACGTCTTTAATGCGTTTGAGTACATTCTTTGATGGCTCTGCACAGACGATGTCATCGTATTGATGCCAGTCACCTTTCAGAAAAAAAATAAGACAGAGATTTGAGATCTATAAATTTTAGATCAATCAGAATATAGCACTCAAATACTAGTATTCAAACCAGCAGATGTAATTGCAAATGGCGCCAGTGAAAGCTGCTTTTACCTTCTTCATTGAGGAGGTGGGAGATCACAAACAAACATCTGTTGGTGATGTGTTTAGAATCAGGTTTGTAAATGAACTCATACATATATTTGCCCTTATTAGTGTTATAGACAACATATTTGTATGGTATCGACTCAGACACAGTCTGAGTTCTGACTGTCTGCAGACGGCCCTCCACCAGAAAACCATGTTCTCCGAGATCTCTGAAAAGGAAAAGGAAGGAATTTCACATAAATGTATTGTCATTTCAGTGAGCACTATCTGAACTGCTGCAGAAATACTTTTCTTCTTCTAATACAAAACCGCATTTAGGAGGATTATTTTTTTGTATGCACTCTGAACTCATGTACCTGCTCACAGACAGTTCAACCGCATTTTCTTCCCATGACCCAATGTGGGACCCAGCCCTGATGAAGATACGATCTTTTTCTGGATCAAAATTAAAATCCTTTGAGAGAACGGCATGGAAGTAAATAGTGAGTCTGTCACGTGCAGCAATGGTCTTGTTCCTGGTCAGGCTGAAAAGCAAAAACAAATACATTCTCATACAGCAAATAGAACTCACAGACATAGAACTGGCCAGGGTGATGTAAAAAAAAATCTATTCAAGAGAACTTCATCACCTTTTGGGTGGCGGCCCAGCTGGGGTGCTGGATTCTTTGTCATCCTCACTGTCATCCTTACTTTCCTTATCAGCGTCTGAGGTTCGTGCTGCAGTCGAGTCCCCGCTGCCAGACTTCTGGACCTCCATGGGCTCTTCTGTCCCCACTGGGTCCACACTGGAGCCTGTGCTGTCAACCTGTATAAGTAGCATTGAATATGTAAGTGCTTTCTCAATTAAAATAATAAAAATTATCTACATTTGAGTCCACATTACCTTTGATGGTGCTTGAGGGCCGGAAATCATCTTTTGTTCACTTGCAGGAGTCGGCTTCTGTTTCTGGCACTGCTGATTTTTTCCCTGCTGTTTGGTTTGTCCTGTCTGTGTCACGTTCGGCTCCACGTTGGCGTTCTGGTCCAGCGCAGGTTCTTTCGTGTCAGACATGTCTTTTTTGTTGTTGTCATGTGCAGCAGTGGTCTTGTTCTTGGTCGACCTGAAAAGCAAAAACAAACATATTCTCATACAGCAAACAGAACTCATAGACACAAAAGTAGCAATGGTGTATAAAACAAATATGTAAAATCATTTAAGAGAATCTCATCACCTTTTGGGTGGCGGTCCAGATCGGGTGCTGGATTCTTTGTCATCCTTACTGTCGTCTTTGATCTCCTTGTCAGTGTCTGAGGTTTGTGCTGCAGTCGTGTCCCCGCTGCCGGACTGCTGGACCTCCATGGGCTCTGCTGTCTCCACCAGGTCTACACTGGAGCCTGCGCTGTCAGCCTGTACAAGTAGCATTGACTATGTAAATGTTTTCACAATTAGAATAATAAAATTGACAGTTTCTGTTTGTCATTACCTTTGATGGTGCTTGAGGGCCAAAAATCATCTTTTGTTCCCTTGCAGGAGTTGGCTTCTGTTTCTGGCTCTGCTGATTTTTCCCCTTCTGCTTGGTTTGCCCTGTCTGCTTCATGTTCGTCTCCATGTTGGCATTCTGGTCCAGCGCAGGTCGTTTCACGGCTGTCGCGTCTTTTTTGTTCTTTGAGTTTTTCCTGTCAGTCGACTGAGAAGCCATGCTCTTGCTGTCCTCTGAGACGGGCTGTTGAGTCGGAGTGTCGAGCGGTGCTGTGTTGAGGATCTGATCCTGAGCTGATTTCGGTGCATTGATCTCCCCCTCATCAGGCTTACTTGCAGCTTGCTCAGAGCTTTTTGCCTCCACTGTGGCAGAGGCCTTTTCACTCTGAATGGCTTGTGAGTCCTCAGATGGTGCAGCAGGAGTGGAGCTAAACTGGCTCTCTAGGGAGGAGAGTCCATCTTGGAGCGAGTCTGGTGTTTCATCCATCGCATTGCCTGAGCTTTCACTGTCAGAGGACTCTCTTCCGTCCCTCGTCCTCTGCCTCTGGTTCTCTCCCAGGTCTGACTGACTTTGATCCTGGTCTAAGGACAAAGTGCCATCTTTCTTCTTTTTGTTCTTCCTCCTCTTTTTTTTCTATGATGACCAGAAAATAGAGGATCAATGCTGCAAGCTGCTAATGTTTACACTTAATATAGAGTCAACATTTTCTTAGAATTATAGGAAGATTAACATTTTAGATTTCTAAAGATCTAAACTACTTCTGCAAAAAGTTATTCCTAATTGTGCCAGTATATGATAATTAGTATGTAATTATTTGAATTGTTGGGTGAGTGCAATTTGCAGAACATGTTAACTAAAGGTAGAACAAACCCTGGGAAAAAATTATATTTATAGGAAATAATAAAAGGGGGATATTTTACTTCTGATTTTACTCCTGCTTGAAGAATTTCTGCCTTGTATCATAACTTTTTGTTTGCTTAGGTTTGCAAACAAACAAAATTAACAGTCATAGAGTCACTATATGAAGCTCACCAAGATAAAAATATAAAGTGAGTCAACAGTGACAGTTACTCACCTTTTTCTTTGGGTTGCCGTTGGTCTCATCGTTTGGTCTTTTGGGCGATTTATTTGATTCCCTTCTGTCCACAGGTGGATCATTTTTCTGTTCCGTACCCTCTGAGTCTGCTACCAAGGATTTGGGCTGATCGCTTGTATCTGGATTTCAAAATATGTGGCATACAAATCAGGTTACATCTGCAATTCATATTCACTTTTTCAAATCATTTTTATTTATATACCAAATCACAGTAATAATGCATGAATGCCTTTCTATGTTATTATGATATTCATTAATTTGAAAATTGCTGTCAAAACTACTGTCTTTGCAAGGTTTAAATGCATCGTTCATTTTTTTCCACCAGCTGTGATGTGATTTGGATTTGGCTGGAATGCAAATTAGGCTACGGCAACACGCTACTGTTGATAACTCCCAGTGCAAACAGAGCTGCGTCGTTATCATTCATTTTAATAGCCACAGTGATTTTCACACATCTGAATATAGTCTAGTCCTGCTCTGTATGAAAAGGGCTGTGAGATAATGCTGGATCTTTTATTCTTTTATTTCAGTTTTAATCATCAGTCCCAAACTAAACACAAAAGTTTGAACATTATGTCATGTGGCTTAACTTCGCATTGTCCCCATGAGTTCTCTATGAAGTTGGCCACAATATAGACCTTGATCTCAAATGTAATCTCTCTGAGTGTGTAAAGATGTTGTTTGCTTAATGTCAAGCTGCCCTGATGTCTGCCAACGTGTGGACAGATAATGCACAGATGCTGCCACCTTGAGGTAAGAGAATGACATTGACATTCAACCACCAGTTATTTTATGATTTTAAAGTAAAGCACTTTGTAGTTTGGCTTTCATAGCTTTTATATAAGTAATGCATTACAGGCATGTGTCATGACATTATACAGAATAAAACGCTTGGAATAGTTATACATGTTTTTATACCTATGCCTGCTTAGTCCCACCCAAAAAACACTCAGCCTTCTGTGGCACATGGTTAATCAATGTTAATGTATAATATACCTTATACAGTATGCCCAATCATATTCTGGATGCTGCATGTTGGAGAAATTCTTTATTTATCTTTCTTAATGTTCTTTATACTTTCTTTATCATTTATTCTCTTCTCCTCTGCTTAAGTGTCCTACATTCATGACTGACATGATTTGTAATCTTCCCATTTGAGAGGTCACGTTGTTAACCTCATGAGTGTTCTGGACATCAGAGATTGAGGGATAGGATGATCTAAACCTATGTGGCCCTTGAGGTCACTAGGCCTGCCTTCTATTGTTTACGATAAGCAATAAACTCTGTCAACTGTGAATGAGATATTTGCCAGGAGGATGGCAAGCCTCCACTTATCTGGCATTATAAGTACCTCCTGTGACTCTCTGTATCTTTGAACATCATTGGAGACTCTCTGTGTGTAACTTGTTCCTTTGCAAAAATTAACAACCTACACTTGTGAGTTTGTTCTTTAATTGTTTGTTTCCTAACACTGTATTAACAAATATAAGATTTTATACATTCTTGGACCTCATTAATCAAATTGTGTGAGTCAAAAAATAAACCAACTTTCTGAATGGATCTACTCACCCTGTGTGTTTGCATGTTGGACAAGCAGCTTCCGACCACACTCACTGCAGAACTTGGCTGTCTTCTCCACATTATGGTTACAATCTGGGCATTTCATCTTCAGACTTCAGTGATCTCTGCAAAGGAAGAAACAAGTTTAGCTGGATTGTACACCCTGCAGCAAAATCCTTTCACTTTCATTTATGCTGGTTGAGGCCTCATGAAACAGTGCAGTGTGCAAAACACCCGCCCAGAACAAAGCTGTTTCTTTCATTTGGACATTGAGCTGTCCTTCTCAACAAACTGGTAAATACACATTACCTTAAAGGATTGAAATGGAAATAATTGTGCAACAGTGAGTGTGACCCACTGAGCACTAACTAAAAAGTCCAGCCAAAGAGTAGAAAAACCAAGAGGTCCCACTGCACAGTAAAGCATAAAAAGCTCCTCAAAAAATATGAATGAAAAAAGATAACACTGATCAAAACTAGCAAAAAGATGAGAAATTTTGTTGCTAAACTAAAGTCTAAACTAAAAGCATGTTTTTAAAAAAAATCATAAAATATTTAACACATGTTGCTGCACCAAATTAGTCTTTGGGTGCAAAGGGCAGCATATAAACTGGGCAATGTATTTTATAAGGCTGGATTTTAGCTTGTGTTGATGGAAGACATTCTTAGATTTGAAGTTACTGTTAAAAAGCTGAAACATTTGTAAAACAATCCTCCCAATAAGAACAAGTCAAATCATACATTCCCAAACATGACTTAAAATTATGAAGTGTATAATTCTTATTGTGGGTGTTGTGGTGTTATGATTAAGAGACGACAGACAGATGCACATTTCATTTTTGGATAACTGGGAATTGCTGATCTGCTCTCTCTATGTCGCCACACCCTGAAGAAATAATTACCTTGAATGTTTCCACCCACACAGATCCGTGTTCTGATAAAGTTATTTGCATTTTGTCTAAACATCTCTGATTCTTTTGTCTTATGTAACTCTTCAATCAGGGCAAGTTAATAGGGGGGGGGGGGGGACTGTTTAAAAAAACTGTGAACATTTAACAATTTACAGTTAATAATATGTCTGTTGTAACAGTAGTGAGCAGTTTTTATACTAGAAATTGGGATAACATTTTTTGAGGTACGGAGTGATTCCTCTTGTAGGCAAAAGATCTTTGGCGCTATAGTTTAGCCAATCACATGTTTGCTTTACGGATCACCACTTCCTGTTGTGTTTCCAGTCTCTAACCTTATTAGACGCCAGAAAAACTGAAAATACCAACTATAGAAACACACTGTAGCTACGATTATCAGCACAGCGTGTAATACACATTTATAACCAACAGCAAGAGTCCGGTGTCACATCAAGTATCTGTCACTGCTACGAGTTCGCTAACTAGCATGCTAACTCGCTGTTAGCTAACAGTAGCTGTTTCACGCCCTTCGCCGCAAAAACAATAACATAAGCAGGTGCAAACACGTGTGTCAACTAAATTACATTAAACCCCCCGTTTGAGCCACATTTACTTAAAAGTGTCCTATAGCAGTGAGACCTGAAGCTTCTCCAGCTAATAACATGAGTTTAATGCTGGTTTGTCATAGCATAAGGTTTGACTTCATCAAGCCCAGATTTCTATAAAATAGCAGCAGACAGTGTAAGAGTCCTACCTGAGGTGAAGGAGACCCTCTTCTTCTGTCTCACACGAGAACTAACCCAGACACCATCTGTGCTCGACCTGTGATGCACCGGCACACAGTCACATGCTTTCGGTTCATTTCCGCCTGCAAAGTTTCGTTTTATCCAGAAATGGGCGTCAACTCATCAAGTTTACTTTCTTATGATGTCACATTAGAATATTTAACTTTCCTTTGGACTGGAGAGCAAGTTTCCATTCAAAGACACTAGGACAGTCATATAACAAAATCCCTCATGTTTCACTCATGTTAAGCATGTTAATTTGAAGCCATAATGAAATAAAGGTCACCCCTGGAAATTGGCACGATCAGCTAGTAGATAGAGAGTCATAAGATAAGATATTATTAGTCCCACAATGTGGAACTTCGCAGTCATGGTCCACATGGTGCATTAGAATAATGTAGTTATGGGATTTTCCTTTACTACTGTTATCTGTCATAAAACATTAAGATGCATGCTGTATGTGTCTGTGTTTGCTCTCCTTACAGGTGTGTAAAGACACTAATCAGGACACTCAGTACTATAACTAAGTCCCTCATCAAGCTCCTCTAATGACATCCAGTATTTCCAATTTTTAAGTGATATTTTTTTGCAAAAGAACTAAGTAAATAGCACACTCTAAGAGTCTGTGTGCTTCTGATTTTGTTTGGTGACGTGTATGCAGTACAGGTTAAGCAGGTTATTATAAGTTATGAACCCATAATAAAACAAAGGTCACCGATGGAATGTGTGTTTCGCTTATAGAGTCATTTCTGCAACGTTAGGTTTAATTTAGTCTGAAAATGAAACTTTCAGACTCTCTGAGTAAATTCACCAAATTTACTTTCTTATTGTGTCACATTAGTATTTTTTCTGGACTGAAGAGGATGACAGCAAGTTACCATTCAATGACACTAATCAGGACACTCTGTACTGTAACAGTCCTTCAACAACCTCCTGTGATGACACCCAGTATTTCCAATATTAATGTTTTAGGTGACGTATAAGTAGTTTTTAACAGAAGAACAAAGTAGCTGTCTGGAGCATGTTAAGCAGTTTATTATGAACAAGCTACAGACCTATGGAAATTGGCTGTTTGGTTGGTGGATACAGATCATGGTCCGCATGGTGCCTCAGAATAATTTAGTTACACATTTATGGATTGTGTGATTTCCCTTTTGTATTGTTATCTTTCATCATAAGATTTTCAGGTGCAAACTGAGTAACAAGGCTTGTCACAGTTTGTTTAGCTTTATATAACAGTATTTCACCTTTCACTTTCACTTCTCTCTGACTCATTGAGTCATTTGAACACAGGCACACCCAGCCAGTCTTAATTCAGTGGCAAGTACTGGAATTTCCCTCCTATGTGCTTAACCCTTTATGGGGCAAGTGACTATTTTTGGTAATTTTCACACACTTTACAAAAGTGAAAAACTGTGAAAAATGTTACAACAAAAATAAAGTTTTTTGTGTCCTCCAATAACACTCTAAGGTTGAATTTTTGAATTTCAAAGTATTTCAATGAGTGCTCCATAAAGGGTTAAGCATATGAGAGAGAAACCATAAAATGGGCCTTTCCTTAGATCAACATGAGGTAAAACATTTAACAGAATGATATTATAAGAAAAATAAGAAGAGGTGTGCATGCGCCTTCTTCTAAAATTTCAGAGCTGAGTAAACTTTGTCCCAAGGGGTACATTTGTCTTGGGCTTTTGACATGATGATAGACAGTAGGTTCACATGAAAAAATCTTGAAACATAAAAAAAGAGGCAGGTTGGTGGAGATTGGATCAGTTCTTGTGATATACTACTCTATAAACACAGTGTATGGGCTCCATAGACCTGCCCCTCAGGATGGCAAAGCCAGGTTTGAGATTGCTGAAATCAGTGAAAACTATGATCAATGACATCTTTTACAAGTTATACAGACAAAGAGTTCCTGTAATCTGTGTCTTGTTTTCTGAAATCTGTACTATCCTGTTCCTGTAAATTCTTAGTAAAGTGAAACTCAACCTGCAGATATTTATTGTTATATTGAGCGTCTACTGATGCCTATCTAATGACCTTTAATCACATCATGAGCCGTGCCGCTCTACAGCTCTCACATGACTCCCACTCATCCATAGAGGAGAGCTGTGCGTTGCATTTATTAGAGCAAACAAGGCTTGAGTCAAACGTGTCAGGATGCTATGCTCTTAAATTGTCAGCAGAGGGAAGAATAACCTGGGACTTCAGAAGGTTTTGGGGAGTATTGTGTCAGAAAGTGCAGGCCCCCTATGACACATACGACAAGAGAGCACGGTGCACATCTTTGCTAAAACCAAGATATTGACTTTCAGTTTCATCTTGTGCATATTCCAACTTGGACTACACTCCCAGGTCAGGAGTGTGTTACATTCAAGCCGTCACTTCCAAACGTATTCTAACAGCAACACAGAATTAGTGCTGTGGCCTAAATCATTTTACAAAACATGTACTGAAAAACCTGCATGTGTGAGTCAAGTTAGCAGGATGAGCTGTTTATTGTCCTTAATACAAGAAGCATGTTGAAGCCATTTTGCCACTGGGCTGCAAATATATGCTTACACTGAGTGGCAGGTAGCTTATGTAGTTGCAAATGATGAATGTTTGCATATTGAACGTGCAGGTGTTTTACCAGCATCCATCACTGAGACCCTGGAGGACAACCAGGCAGATGTCGTGACAAGAAAACACTTAAAATTAGTGTAAAAGAAAGACTGCTGAACCTTAATGAGAGCTGGCAACACTTCTTTTCACTGTACAATGTTTTTGCATTGCTCTCACTTTTCCAATAAAATAGTTTATACCTTACATAAAACTTTAATTTATTTTATACATTTCTATCTTTTACAGCCTGTTGAACCAGGGACTGCGGAAAGCAAATTAAAATTTACACAGAACAAAAAAACACACAACGTCAAGAGCGTCTATGTTTTTTAAAACACCGAGTACCAGAAAGCAACTTAACAGTCAGTCGGTGCCAATTTGATCCAGAGGCGTGATAAAAAACAACACAATAACATGCACTCAAAAATGTATATTCTCTTCAATGAGATGCTGAGCATTTTAATTTGATTGGTTTGAATATTGAGTTTGGCTGCCAGCAGACTTTATTCCCTGACCAGCATGTTTAACTAAATTTCCCATTTGATTTGATCTGTTTATATTTTGATGCCAGGATGTGCATCAACTTTTATTTCACATGTTCCAAGAGTCAGCTTCATGCTTTTTTTTTTTTAAATAATCAAATCAATCAAATAATGATCATGCATACATAAAATACAGATTTCAAAAGAAGGAAATATACAAATATAAATATACAGTCAAAAATAGATATTCTCAAAACACTATGTATTTACACCTATTATTGCAAAAGGTTTGTTGGCAGATCAGAGAGGCTCAGCAAATAAAAACACACATTTGCACGTCAGCTGTCTCAAGCCTTTACTGATGAAATGTTTAAGTTGTTGTTGAGGAGTACCTGCACACCGTGCTGTAAATTACACCTCCGTCATCATGCAAGGAGTCCATCTGTTGCTCCCTGCAGGTGAAACAGTTGATGAATACATGCGTCTTTCATGCAACATAAAAAATATCAAAATATGAAAGAGGTAAAAAATTTAAAAAAAAAAAAAAAAAAAGCTCACATGCTTGACTTTCTCTTGGTTTGAATGTCAACAGTTGCATAGATGACTTCTACTGTTATTCCTTCTTCTTGTGGCCAGTTGACATATTCTCTATTCTGTATATAAAAACACATGTCTAATTATTGAAGGATGAAGAAGGATATTACTGTCACTGAACTTTAATGTATATATATAAAACCAGAAACACATTAGAACCATAATAAAGTTTAAACAGTCAATATAATAATAACATCACCTCAGAGTCCTCAGAGTCCGTCTCTGTTGCTCTTGTTGCTCTTTTTTTGTTCAGTCTGAAACACGTCAACAGACTTTGGAACATCATCACACAGTCTTTGTAATAAAGGTGTAATAGTGATAGAGTGTAAATACAACCTACCTTCTGATAACAATAATGGCGGTCACAATCAGAAACACAGCAACAGTAAGAATGATAAGCACATTTTTGTGTTTTTTGTTTTCTGTGAAACAAAGGCAGCATGAGAGCACAAAAATTAAACCCAACATATGTGACTCAACATAATCTTCTCAAAAGTGACAGATCAATTTAACATCTACTATCTTTCAACAATGAAAACATGCTGTAAAAGTGCCCCTATAGTAGATCAAACACAATAAAGGACCAGTGTTTCAAGCATAAAATTCAACTCACCTTTAATCTTTACAGTCACAACAGAGGAGTTTTGACTTCCGTGTTTGTTGGTGGCACTGCAGAAAAACTGGCCTCCGTTGCCAGAGTACAACACAGCCTGGTGTCCGACAGCCGTAATATCATCATGGTCTATTTTAAACCAGGTGTAATTCTCCACTGGGGGGTTTGCATGGCTGCTGCACATCAGGGTGATGTTGACCTCCATCAGGGGTCTGACAGATGCAGATGTGTTCTTGGGGCCGTCTGAAAGAAAACCAGAGCCGTTAGGTGTNAACGCTGGTGTCGCACTAGATGGAAGATATGCCACTCTCCATTCACCTGTTTATTTATTGACTGTATGATAAACATGTCTTAAAACTTTAAGCTGTGAAAGTAATATATTGATGTACATATTTGATTTGAGATTTCATTAATAAATAAATCATATTGCAGCTGTTTGTTGAATTTACTGAATGCAAAGGATGTTTGTCACCCGGAAAGAACAAAATCACTTTTTTTCATAAAAAGCATGAACATTATTTTGGCCAATAATTCATTTTCAACAAGATTTAAACCAGGAAAAACACTAAAATTGGTGGAGTCTAAGTTATAGTTAACATGCATGTATTGAAAGAAAGTTCATTCAAGGATAAATGTGCTTGTTGAACATGGTGAGATTTTATTCTAATTGGAGAAAGAATCCAGTGGAAGAGATATAAATCTCATCAATAAATATTTTATTTAAAATGTTTTAAAATTAATTTGGGAACGTGCAGCTTAAATAACAATTATATTAACCTTCTTATCTGCTTAAATAAGAAAAACAATTGCCCACATGAAACCAACAGTGATAAAAAAAAAAAAAAAAAGATACTCCAGTGCTGGATGACTAAAAACACAAAGTGCACAGTCTTGAGGAGACTTTTACAGCAGCTGGACGGCTGCTAGGTTCTCCTTGATGATCTGATCTATGACCATGTGGAACACCACCTCTATGTTAGCGGTGTCTGTGGCCGTGGTGAAGTGGTGGTACATGGGTTTGTCAGGACTGCTGTTACACGACGTGAACATGGCAGCGATGTGATGGGCTGCGGCATCCACGTCACCGTCTGCTCCTGGAAGACATCCAATAAATATTCATAAAGCAAGACACCGGCTTCTGGTCAATCCACACATAAAACCCAACACAGTTTATTTCTCAGTCACAGTATATGAGTCTGAAATATGTATGACCACAATCTGGCCACATAAAAAGGAAACTGTGTGTGAATAGTGGGACAATCTCTGGGCAGAAGGAATCCTGATTACCCAGAGGACACAGCAGGGACACTGTGAGCCATCCAGCAAAACAATGAAGAGACACATAGAAACAATACCTTGAGGAATTCAAGGCTGTGAAAAATATACCACAGAGTTCAGAGGTGTCAGCTCCTGAGAAGAACTGGAGCATCTCATATCAGCAGCTGGTGAAACTTGCAAACTTTAAAACAGTTGCAATGTCACTTGGTTCAAAATACAAAAGTAGACCACACTCAAAATATCAATCCCCTCCAACATACCTTTATAACTAGAAAGGTAAAATCTCAAGTGTCGTCCAGAGTGAAGGATCTTCTCCCGGAAAAGGTCAGTTTTGTTCATAAGCAGAATCTGTACGGGAGACAAACAATAAACAAATAACCCTCCTGTTGATGCCTTTCAGTCCAGTTTGACACCTCAGTATCTATAGAAACACAAATCTACATGAGGCCCAATATTGTTTTCACCTGGTGGGATTTTTTTTAAAAAATCATTTATGTTGTAGCATCAATTATGTTTTGGTGCAGTCGTCATGTTGCTTCAGGTAACAGAAAAACAGAAAAAGGAAAAGCCTGTTGACCTTTTTATGATGATTGTTTCATTGATTACAGCTTCTGTGCTCTTTGAGATTGTGAATACTTTCTGCTAGCTTTGCCTTGAATGCACCAGTTTGGCCGTCATCTCCATAAAAAAAAAAAATTGGCAGCATTTAAAACACAGTCACCCTTTTAAAACTAAACAGGAAGTGGCTGTACGATAACCCTCGAGCTAATCAAGGGCAGATAAAAAAAAAACGCGGCTGACCAACAAGTGATTCATTCACACATTCACAACATGAAACTCAAACTAATTACACAGTCTGTCTTAGCGCTTACAGCCAATTTACTCAACAGAAATCACCTGTACTACATCTCAATTAGACTTTGTATGTTAATTATGTGTGTCAGAAGCAATCATAGCCAGTTTGTGTCCTGTCTGCTCGGCATGAACGATTATTAAAAAAAAGCTACTCAGTGTTTCAACATGTGAGGCAAAACAAACCCCCAAAGTGATGCCTTCTTATATTCTGCTTTATTCTTTAAGGGACCATCTAAAGAAAAACTAACTCACCAGTGTGGCGCTCTGAAACACTATGTTGGTACAGATGGAAGCAAAAAGTTTGAGACTTTCCTGCAGACGATTCTAATGAGGGAAAACATGGAAGAGGAAAGCAGAGAAAGGCTGACATGTCGTAGTTTGCTCCAGTAAAAACTGAGAAAGAAAGAGTATTAAATTTGTCATTTTAATAAAGTACCACTGAAGGGCCCTCCATCAGTGTCATATCATAGCTGCTGAGGGCCACCACGAACAACACGGCCTGAATGCAGTCGAAGCAGCCGAGCCACTTCCTCCTCTCACTCCGCTGGCCTCCGACATCGTACAGCCTGTCGACGAGCAAAAAACAAAAATCCATTAGGGTTTTATTCGCCCAATAAGATGCTTATAACTGATGATTCATAGCGCATGAGATGAAATCACTCTCATCCATCTATAAATAATACGTTCATTTATGAAAGAAGACAAAACAGAAAAAACAAAAAACAGCAACAGACAGAAAAAAAAAGACAACAGGCTAAAAACAAGAGGCAGAAGTTTGGCAATGTTTCTCAACAGGTAGAAAGACGTGATGTTCTTAAACTGCTAAGCTCATATGTAACAAACTAATAACTTCAGTTGCTTAAACGAGATAAATCAAAATCTATTTCCTCATTAACAGTTTTATTGATGCCAATATTCTATTTTATTCTATTCTCTGGAGGCACAGTGAAGGTCTTTTTGTTAAACAGACCATATCTTATTCAAAGGTAATCAGACAGTGTTAGGAAACAGCATTAGGTTGACCCATTTCCAATATGTCATTTCAAAATACGATCTGGCACCGAGCGAAGCCGAGGGGTCTTGGTGACACAGGTAATGAGTTCCCATTTGGGCCAGACAGTCTCCAGGTGCATGATTGCGCTACTCATGTCAGAAGCAATGAAGCGTTTATCCCTTGGGTCAAGAGTCAGTTGTAACAAGCTGGGGGACGATGAGCGTTAAGTGTGGCGTTTGACAGCCGTGGCTTGTGTGCTGCGGAAAAGACAGTCATCACTCAGAACGCAAGAAGGCTTGTATAAGGTTTCAGATTCGGGCAGGGGGGGCAAAAATCAGACTTGTAAATCTATACGGCTGCTGAGGAAATAAATGAATTAGCAGAATTAGCCCAAGAGATTTGGGTGTGACTCACTCTGAGGAAGTTTTATCCATTTGCATCAGAAGTGTGTGACGCAAGTTTCCAAGAAATATTAAAATCTTAAGACTATAATTTAACAATATGGAGCTGGAGAGCAAGGCCAGACAATCTGAACAATGAACAGATGTAGGTTGCATTTAGGCAGAGGAAAATATGAACTGCAGGGAACGTGGAAACAGATTGCATGTGGACAGGACATTGTATTATATTATTTACAAGGTGTTCAATGACGCATAGGTTTAGCTGGTTTATGCTTCTGTGGCACCTGAATGGAAATCTTCCTCGACAACTATGACCCACCCCCAAACAATGATTCTAATATACAACACAAGATTAAGACCAAAAAAGGTTCATTTACAAATTTTTTTTTTTTTTTGGTGGGGGGAGGGTGGGTTGCTGGTTTATCACTTTTAAAAACTGAAACAATGTAGAGTTTCATCTTTTTTTTAAAAAAAAAGATGAAATTTGATAAAATCGTAAATTTCCTATAAGAAAAATATTGACGACAAAATATCTCAAAAAGTGCTGTGAAATTGTCAGATTCTTAAATATTTCATACGTGACGCATGATGATGCAATTCCAACCTTGAAGAAACTACATTACATGCACTATTCATGAAGTCCTGGTCTGTATGGATTCTGTTTCCTGCAATGATCCACACACCGAATGCCGTCACAGTGCAGGGACAGGGAGGCATCATGAATAGTTGTTTACTGTGAAACCAGAGGGGACGGGAGGTTGGGGTTTCAGTGTTTCATTGCTATGCTTCCTCCACATTCCTGCTATTATTCTTGGAATAACCATCAATAATTCATGTGTGAGTCACGGCCGGGAAGATGCCTCTCTCAGCTCAGAAGAGTTCAGCTTTTGTCAGGCACCTTATCAAGAGTCAGTGATGAGGCTGAGTCTCCAGAGGCTCAAGTATGTTAAAGTGTGGCTATCGACTCCATGAACAGAAACTAAATCTAAATCATATTATTCATCATTGAGTAATTTCATCCCCAATTTAGTCGCTACCAGTTTCAGTCAAGATCATTTTAGAGAGTTGTGAAATATGCAAATTCAAAAATGTTGTCATGTGTTGGCAGCTCTCCTGGTTCAGTGATGTCCGGGGAACTTTCCCTCTACCACTGTTTTCTTATGGTGTATATGCTGTCCAATAAAAAGACAACAATGCAGAACAATAATAATTTTTAAAAAGCTGTGAAACTACACCTTTTAATAACGGCAAAGCATCTTATGAACATGCTGTACCTTGTTACCAAGCAGGCTGATCATCAACACATCCTAAACGTCACCATCATCCTCATGACAAACATGCATTTTTTGTGCTTTCGGATAAAAGATGGAAAAGAAGCAACAGCACAAACTGTCAAAATGCTGCTTTACAGTGCAACACATTCTAGCTCTGTCAGCTCTGTCTCTACATCCATTATTCAGTATATCTACATGCATCTGCAGGTACATAATGAAATGCTTTTATTACATCTTGTATCTTGAGGGTTAAAGGCTGAATCTCCAGATTTATAATCAAGATTTTGATTTTCAGTCCACAACAACACGTCAACAACAGCTCGACTGTTCATGCAAAGGTGGAAGATGCAAACGCTTCAATTGTCCTTTGAAAGTGAAGGAAGGTGAAATATTCTTTTAATATCAACCGAGCATATTTGAGAATTGAATTGTCCCTCTAACAATAAATGTATAATGTGGTTTTCAGTGAGTCCAGTGTGAATCACTAAAGGCTTTAGCTTTATGAACTCAATATACAGCATATATGTCTGTGCACAGCCAGGTATCATGTAACAGCCGCCTCTGAATTCGCACTGCCCGTTTAATAAGTCTTACCGGAAGATCATTTCATTATGTTGAAACTGCGTCTCAACAATTCCACAGGTCCTCACTCTCACTCTCAGAACGTCCGTCTCGGTGGGAACGTATTTGGGAGCGATGATTCGATTCATGTTCTCGAAGAAGCTGGAGAGGTAACAGGAAAAGAGACGCGCATTCAGTTTCTTTGTAACAAATCCTCCATCCATGAAGACTACAGTGTTTACTTTTAGCTGATTCAGTGGGTTCAGTGATTCAGGAGGTGTTGATTTAACTTTGTGATCTTTTTGGAGACTGTAAGATTAAGTTACACTCAGAGGTGTTTCTGATATTTAGTCATGCTGATTGACATAAATTCCATCATACTGAACTACATTTTTGTGAAGCAGCAACGTAAGCTGCAGAGATTAAACATACAAGATGGAAAGTCGGGAGGTGTAGTTGTAATTTGATGGAACAAGAAGATCAACAGGAATAAGGTGAGTCAGTGTTGGCTGGGTCTGAAGATTACAAGTCAAAAAATGAAAAAAAAATCTGTACTGAAAATTGAGTCAAACTGCATTGTGGATATTGTAGGATTGTAAGAATGTGTGGATTCAAAAAATCTCTGATTCTGCTGCAGGTTTTCTTTTAAACTGTCCATCATGAATCTGTCAGTGTTACAGGAATGAAGCTAAATTGGTGGATCTCTCTTTTAAATTTGACCTGTTACACTCACAAAAGCACCAATACATGCTGTCAACTGAGTCACTGTCCCCCAGATGTGTGGCTCCAGCTGAACACGAAGCAGAGCTGAGAAAATATTTTTACTGACAATATTGGCTCCAGGTCTGTTATATGATGTAGCAGACAGAATTTACATGAGCATAAATGAATGAATGCATCAGCTCTGACGTAAATATCTTCAATCACACATTAATTTTAAAACAAACATGAATTCTCTCATGACAAAAGCATTTCTTCGTTTGAATTTTTTCCATCTCTCAACAGCATCGACTTCAAGCAAACAAAGCCAGTGTTTATCAGAAAAGATTTCTCAAAGCACACAGGTCACATCAATAGTTAACTTCCCGTGACTCCATTTTTTTTTTTTTAACAACATCAACAGCTCAGGTCATGTCAAAGCTAATGTCCGAGAAGTCGTTTTACACGTCGAGCCGCCTTCAGGTTCTGGGGAAGTCAAGTGTGTCACGACTCGAGTCTAATCCAATATTTCTGCAGGGAGAAATCGATGCGAGGTGCAGCAGAGAGAGAAGACTGAAAGAGAGCGAGTTCAGATTCACACCGTCCGACGGCTCCAACCCTATTGAGCTCCGATAATGAAGTTGTCACTTCTTCATCTTTCCCGGCCTGGCCAGCTGGAATATATTCGAACTTGGCAGACCTCCCTGCTGCTCCCGCTCCCTGCTGCCTCAGATAAGGATCATCTACTGAGTCTGTTTCAAGATAAAACTCACTGAAGGAAAATCTACCTTCACCTGCATTTTAAAGACAACAGCCACTGGTCCACATACATTCATTTGTGTTGTTAATTGTAATGCAGTGATGCAGCAGCTAAATCACAGATACCAAAGGCATCTTGATGTGAGCAATGCAAGAGAGAAATTAAATTCAATTAGCACCAAATGACTTTAAATGTTTATCTTATCTTAAACAGGTCTGATGATCATATTGACAGGTAGGTATGGTAAATCCTATAGCTGCTGCATGGAGCATATGTGAAGTGATATTTTGTTCTACCTTTAATGTGCTGATTTTTATATTTGAAAGACACATATATATTACAAGAGTACAAAATGGTTTTAATTAAAAGTATGGCGACATGGTATATGTTGGGGGTGATTTAAAAAAAAAAAAAAAAAAAGCGATCAAACTTCACTTCATAGGTGAAATGAGGCCGAGTGCAAAACAATAATGCCATTTAGTAAATTATATTCCACACTTCAGTTAATGAGCCACACTTCAGTCGATGATGCAACACACACTCGACAAATGATCCATGGAGAGTGCTGCTTTTTACATGAACAATTGAAAGGACGCGACTGCTGAAGGACAGCGACAGGAAAAACCTGTTCTGTCCACATCAACACAACATGTTCAATCCAATGACATGTGTTTCATAATACATGGAGAACTTCAGCAAAGCTTTAAGATAAAAGCTAATGCTACAGATCCAACAAAACCTCTATCTAAATCCTCCCATTTCACAAATGTCACAGGAATCATTTCCTGAACACGACTTATATTCTCAGCACTTGCTTTCCTGTTGCCCTGTATTGATAAGATGTGATGACATGCTTCTCACTGGGCAATTTCCCCTGACATTTCCACCGTCAGTCATAATTGGGCGGCGTTGTGCAGCCTAGATCACTTCAGGTCGTTCTACTCACTAGAGCGCGGAGTCGTTCAGCTCAAACTCGTAACCTCTGGCTGAAGCCGCTCGGACACCTTGGTCGGTCCAGAGTGCGCAGAGGGCGTGAGCCACGAAAGGAAGCAGCTCCTGGTCGTCCCCCAAACACTGGCTGCAGGACAGGATGGAGCGGGCGTGCACCTGCAGTGAAGGGGACAAACATCATCAGTATAGGACAATATATATGTTTCTATTTGAAGCAAATGGGAGTTAATGTGAAGTTTTCTTTGCCAAGGATTGCTGGTTCATGCTGCCTGAAATACAAATGGCTCAATATGTTGTGCGACACCAGAAACACCTTTATCTAAGAAAAAGTACTAATACCACACTGTAAAAATACTCAAATACAAATAAAAGTCTTACAATTGAAATTTAATTTAAATAAAAGTATGTGAGCACAATCAGGAAAATGTGCTTAAAGTATTAAAAATAATAAATGTCCCATCATTGGATTATTAATAAATATTCATTCATGCAAAAGCAGGATTTTTCTGTAGTAGTTGGTTGAGGGAGAGCTCATTTTTACCTATTTTATATAAGACTACAACGGATTTCTGACTGATTATTTTCCATGATGGATTAATTTGCAGATTTTTATTAAGCAATTAATCGTTTGGTTTGTAAAACATTTTTTTTAGAAATGCTGTGACAATTATCCAAAGTGACACCTTCTCAATGCTTGTTTTATCTTAACATTCGAAAGCTCAAATTATTAAAAAACAAATATATATATGTACAAAAATAACCACAGTTTTGAAGCTGGAACTCTTTGGTGCGTTTGGAGAAAAAATGATTTGAAACATTATCAAAATAGTTGTGTAACAAATATCATAGTTTATAAATTCTTGGCATGTCTTAATGTATTAATTCTTTAAAGTAAATAAAGCTGTCGGATATATGTAGTGATATAAAGGAGTAAAGCAGAAAGTAGCATGAAACATGTACCTCAAATTTGTGCTTATTTACACATATTTCCACCACTGCATCTCTCTGTATCACATCTCCTGCAGATGAATACTGACACCTAGTGTACTAAAGAGGTACTGCAATGAAAAGTGATCCATCAATATAAAACTTTGGTTCTCCATAGGAACCTGCCTCACCTTGTTCTTCTTGTTGGCGAGGTTAATTCTGAGCATGCCCATTCCTCGAAGGACAAACTTCATCGAGGTCAGCAGGTTGTCAAGTACTGCAGCCTGTGGAGAGGAGGACGGTTTGTCATTTATCTGATGCTGCTCAGCTCAGACAGCTTTAACATCTAAGAGGAGGAAATTTAATCTACAGCACGTGCAGTACCTTGAAGCTGACGAGCTCTTGTTTGGAGAAGCCGTGACTGTGGATGATCTTAATCTGTTTGATCAGGGTGCTTTTTCCACTCTCTGCAGCTCCTGACACACAAACCAGAGGAATCATTTCCAAATGTCAAGACTTCAGGGATGAAAAGGTCTTTACATGACCAGAGTTTAACTCACCGAGCATGAGGATTTTCACCACATTCATCTCAGTCCTGGCATGTTCACAAAGGTCTTGCTCGATTTTAGAGCTCTGGAGCTTGGCCTTCTTACCCTCCTCTGTGATATCCTGGCGGAGGCACATTCCCATGCAGCTCTGAGGAGGAAGCCACAGTTTTTTCCACATGCATGAATGGATGGATGCTCTGAAGTTCTGAATGCAAAAACCAGGGCTCATTACTCATATATGGCTAAAATTGGCATTTCATATTAGAGCACAAGGTTCCATAAGGATGCGTTTTATTGTTCAATTCAATTCAAAAAACTTTATTTGTTCCTGGTGGGGAATTCAAGGATTTTGTTTATTGAATGTTTTTAAAAACAAAACAATTTAACATATACATTTTAAATTTTGTTATATCATGACTATTTGAAGTATTTGCTTAAAAGAAGGTGAATTAGGTTAATTATCTTAATTCTGCTAAATTTAAAGTCACAAAACTCAATAAAGTTTGCCTTTTTTCCCTTTTTGCTTTGACTGAATATCACCCACAAGGATTCTTACATATTTCAGTTGACAAAAAAAAAAATCAATGCAGAACTTTAGTGACCAAAAATGAGAGACTGCACCTCTTACACTTTGCTAATGATGATAGCCGAAGCAAATCCCTCTCATTTGTAAGTGAGTTTAAATTACTCGTTTAGTTAGTGAAGTACCTGCAGTGGGACTGGCAGTGCATGAAGACAGCAAAACATCTCTGTGCTCCTGTCCTGCAACGCTGCTCTGCTCTGATTCACACACACAAACCGAGGAGCTGGTTTGCTTCATTGGGATCAGGTGTGCTGCCTCCAGGTGTGATCGGCGACGGAGAAGTGCAGACGCGTGCGTGATGACGTCAGAAGACAATCAAACCTTGACCTAAATAATGGTGAAAACGTTGTTTTTCCCATGATGGAAGTTTTTAACGTTATTACTTTGAAGTCATGTTTAGCTACTTTCAGTGGTGGAATGAACCTGATTACATTTACTCAAATACTATAATACTTAATTAAAATACTGCCATTACACTACTGTATTCCTCACAATATTTTGGAGGCAAATACTATACTTTTTACTCCATTACATTTATCTGACACCTTTAGTTACTGGTTTGCAGATTTGGATTTTTGATACAAAATATGAAATCAACTAATAAATTATGATGCATTGTTATAAATGAAGCTACCCAGCAGTTTATAAACTGCATCATTAAAGTGATGTGACAATAAAGCACCAATAATTAAAATCATATATATTCTGAAATTGGCCTTGTGCATCATGAATACTTGTAGTACATTTATACTTTCACTTTTTAATGAAATATTGTTTATTTGTCGTTTTGCTACTTTCACTTAAAGTAAAAAAAAAAAATCTCAATACCTCTTCCACCTCTGGAGCTGGCTCATTTAAGAGACATTACAATTGTTCAAATCTTTTTCTGTTTTGGTGAAAATGAAGATGACACATAGCTTTTCAGATTAAAATTGTTATTATTATCAGCATTAACATACTGTAGTTCAATCAGTTTCCACAGTATTTGTCAACTAGGAGTTGTCAATAACATAGATTACAGCCTACACAGGATACATTCCAACTTCACATACAGACATATCATTAAGCTTTTTTTAAACAATATGAAACCATCTATACAGTAGTTAATGGAGAGGAGGTGAGTAAAATATACATCTACAAAAAATATATTATTTAATCCCATTTGATATAGAGACAGAGGTTAAATTGTTCAGGGCTCAATGACAGTAAGAGGTCTATTTCATGAGTAAGAGGTCTATTTCATGATCAAATCAACAACAACACTGAGCGTCTGTCATAGTTAGATTAAGAAAATTAAGGTTAAAAGCAGTCCGATAAAACTCTGTAGTGTTCTCTATGTTAAATCTAAGGAGTGTCGGTTTAAAAAATAAATTGCACTCAAAAAAAAAAGGCCAGGCGTGCAGGTCTCAACGGTGTGCATTTAGAGTTAAAAACCTGCTCTACCCATAAAACAGAACAGTTGTGATGATTTCAGTCAGTGCAGTCTGATAGGAGCAAGTCTGATATGTACATGAGGTCCCGGACACCTTCTCACGTCCACACAACCCAAGGTAGATGCAGAGAAGCAGGGGCGTTTCTTCTCCCCGAGTTCTCTAGTGGTTTTAGCATCCTCCAGAGAGACTGTAATCACCTTATAGTACATACATACATACAGTACATACAGTATATACAGAGAAACCATTGCTGGGCACAAAGCAGCAACAACTCCACAGAAACATCTTTGCTATAGTTCAATGTCGACCAACATCTCAGCTCCCCACACTTGCTCTTCATTTGTCCAAATGATATAATACTTAAAAATACTTATTTGGTGTTTTAGAAGGCAAAAATAAAAGTACTTGAATTCAAAATATCCGAAGACATAAAATAGACGTTTGAAGATGTACTGATATCGTCCTTGCTCCAATCTTTTTTTCTACTGTATGGGTGATTGTTGACTGACATGAACATGAACATGTAGTTGCATATGCAGAATATATTAATACACAGAAGACGCACGCACGCACACACACGCACATCCCCACACACGCACACACACTGTATACCTGATGATCCCACAGCAGACTAAGCCGCCCTGGCTATAAACGGGCCGCTGTAAGGTCTGCTGTTGTTAGCCAGGATCGTGTGTGGAGGGTGTTATAACACATATAAAAGGCTTGATTTTTTCTTTTTTTTTCCACTGTACATGAGTTTAGATTAATTGAGCTCGTCGGTGTGTTGACACTTGGCTGATGGTGCTTGTCGGGGGACTTTTCTACAGCACGGCCTGGGATCTTTCTTTAGTCTTTTCCTCCTCTTGTCGCTTCATGGCCTGGATCACAGCAATCTCTTTGGCCTCTTTCTTCTGGTTCCTCGCTTCGAATAGCAACCTGAATCGCACACAAGAAAGTATGTAGGAAGACACTCAAATACACTACATGTTCTCAAGCCTTTGCAGATTTTTCCTTTTTTTTTCTTACCTGTTTTTGATTATCCTCTGCACAATGGCATCCGTAGTGAGGCTATTCCCACTGTCAACGGTGCGAAGGATTCCTTTCCTCCTCGGCTCCTGGGTATGAATAAAACATCAGCAAATGAAATTGATTCATCATCCCAGCGGATTACAGCGTTTCACGGAGGTGGAGCGTTTAGGGTCTTACAGCATAAGGGTCGGATCCATCCTTGTCGGGATATATTTCTGTCTTCCCGTGGCAAACAAGATCCACCTGGGGACACAAAGATATTCATTTTTAATTGCAGGGAACATTATTATCTAGTGGTGAGAGATAGTTGTGTTGCCTGTACTTACCTTGAAATGGTCCAGCAAATCTTTTGTGACGGCAAAGGGTGCACCGATCACCACCTCTGACACATACTGTGTGAAAACAAAATCAGAAATCGCTCACATAAAATGAGCTGAAGATGCATAAGATACACACTCAGTGCACTGTGTTTACGGGGACAGATCGAGATGAAGAACCTACTCGACAAGCCAGGACGCTGAGCGTTCTCTCGTGGACATTCATGATGGGGTAGTTTTTCCCTTTGTAGCGATTCACCTCCTGGAAAGAATCAGCAAAGAAGAAAGGCATAGTAAAAAATCAACGCTTGAGTCAAAGAGGCAGTGAAGGTCTCAAGAGCACAAAGGAGACTCACTTGATCAAAGTGCAACCCCACTATAATGTATGGCTTTTCTGCAAGCTTATGCACTGCTTCCAGGAAGTCCACATGGCCAATATCTGACAGGAAACTGGTCAAGGGTGATGTTTCAGAAAAGCTGACTACGGCACTAATAACTAACTGTACATGCTTTTTGATTACAAAGGGTTTTTTTTGGTCAGCCTTTCAAAGGATACGGAAGAGGTCAAAGGCTCCTGCCACATAGATGATAGTGTCTCCGGGTTGAGGCTCCTGGCCTGAAGCAAACTGGATGATCTTCTGTGACGTCTGCAGGAACTGAGACACCCCCGTCCAGGGACTGTGGCCCTTCTGACCATGTGACCCCCGTAATCCAGAAAGAGGCACAGTGAGTACAAAGTGACAGCGTAGCAATAAGACAGATGACTATAGAAACAATGTGATCACTGGCATATGAGACCAGGGAGCTGCATCATCGCCACCTAGTGGTGTGAGCAGCCATGCCATATTCGGTCAATCGCTAACTCAAAGCCTTCCCACAAAGTCCCAGTGCATGTATTCAAGCCTCGCCAATTTCACAGCATCACTCTTCCAGTCTTCACTGAAGCCCTCTCCTGCTTTCACACTATTCAAATACCCCCGCGTGTTAACTCAGAGTTACTTTCTCTGTCCAGGGACAGAAGTAGCATTCACTATTTGCTGGCAAGGCATGAATCTCGATTATAAAGTGGGTCCACAGTGAAGGCTTTTGTTAAATAATGGTTGACATCTGGCCCATATAACAACTCTGACTACTTGAATGACAAAACAGTCAAGGAAGAGGAAGCTAAATTTGATTTTAAACATACTCCAGCTGAGAGTTTTGCAGTGAATTGTGAAATTGATATTGACAAGGTAACGACCAAAGTGTTAAAATACTGTTATATATTACTATTATACTACTATTATGTATTTGGTACCTACCTTTCCAAAGTTGTCTGTGTGCTGCTGATAGTCTGAACTATCCTGAAGAGAGAAGACAGGATTGAATTAGGGCTTGTTCTGTGTACTGACGTCACATAGAGAGAATGAGGCTGCACTCACAATGTTGCTGTGGTGTGCTTTGGTCATCAGTAGCATCCTACCAACCAGATCTGTGGTTGAAACTCCCTGGGTTCTCTTGCACTCCCTGTGAAGACATAACACACAAAGCTTAAGAAACACACACGAAGCATCCCACAATGCTGTTATTATCTTCAGCATATTTCAAATACCTTGGTTTTGGGTTGTGGTTATTTCTTGTTTATTGCTAAAAGAGTATGTCCTCTGGTGTGTTTTGACAATCTCTGAACTATGTGTGAAGTGTTCCACCCCATTTCTGAGTGATGAATCTCCTGGATTTCCTGGTGTGCTGATTCTCCCCTTTCAATTAGTTTGCCTGTTTGGACTGCTTTCTGGTTTTGCCTGACCATCCCATAAGCCTGTGAACTTTGGATTTCTTTGCCTCTGCCTCTCTTGTCTGCATTAGGATCAGTGTTGCTGCTACCCCTGTTTGCACAAACAGCAACATCAAAAGGAAACTCACCTGTACCGTCCTGACTTCTTCACCTCTTCATATGTGTCTTTGCCGTCCACTGTTAGTGTTATATCATCTGGAACAACAGCACACATGCTTCATCAAGTAAAAATCAAAATCTCATCATTTAGCATGTTAATTTGACCTGATGACTATTAATCTATTATTGTGTCTAAATAAGTACATGAGGTTGTGACATATTGTACCTCCATGCACACAGAAGTCGCAGTTGTACTTGTCGAGGGTCCCGAGGGTGGTGACGTATGGCGCTCCTTCCACGACCTCATCCACCCACTTTATGGCCCGCACCATCTTGTATCTTTCTTCCTGAGTGAAGACTGGTGGACCCTTGTGCTTCGCAATTTCACCTTGAACGCAAAACATGGAGATACCACGGACATGAGCAAATGACGTAAACTGAGATTACACTGAGATTAAAAGAACAAAGAGGCAGAAATCTACATTGGCGTGACGTTCTGGTGAGCAGCTTAAATGTGACTGCCCTCGTCATTGAGATATTCTATTATCACAGCACAGGGAGAGGTTGCTGATATCTGTGCCGGCCCTGATTGTGAAGTTATTCTGGGTTATCATAAGCAGTCAGATTGCCCCAGTGTGCCATAGGAGGGTGAGGCACAATCGCTGCACTGCTGTCACAACAACCCCTCCAAAGTGTCGCAGGCACAGCTGGTGCCTGGCTGGTAATGAAGGGAGTGGGTAAACAAACAGAGGCTACAGGTGATGTGGCTCCGAGGCCCAGCAGGTCCACGCTGAGTCCTGCATGGTAAAGGATGGAGGGCATGGAAAAAGTCATGTGCAGACAAACTAGGTTTTCTCTTAAAGCAGCCATGAGAGGGTTTTTACTGAAGATGCACCACAGGTGTGTGAGGGACCGTGTGACAGCGAATTGCTCTTACTGTCTGTGTGCACTCCAACGATGAGGTAATCTCCCATGGCCTTGGCCTGTCGCAGCTGGTTGGAGTGGCCGTAATGGACCATGTCGTAACTGTGAGGGGAAAGAAAAGACAAGAAGAACGAACGTGAACATGAGCAAAAGTGACATGACGGTATTGAGGTAATGAATGTCCACACTCATGCGATCTGCCAGATACCTGATCAAAGTCTCAACATAAAAAAAAGTCAACAGTTCAGCGTAGTTCTCCCCCCCTCCCCTCTTCATTCCACCCCGGCTATGATACCATCTGTAGATAATTAGATTAGCACAGATTGGAGACTGAGATTGTAACAGGGTAATCTAGCACAGTAATAGAGAACAGATGGCCATTAGCCTTCCATCACTATTACGACTGCCAACAGCTGACATCAGTCTGACAATTTGTCTTTTCTGCTCCGCTTTGAACATGATATTGACATCTAATATGCACAAAAAGGAAGAAGATGATGAAAGCGACGGCAGGTATCACTGAGTTTATTGGGAGTAGCTGCTCATATTCACTTAATGAAAGAAGCTACTATAACCATGAGCAATTCTGTATCAGCGATTAACTCTGAGAATCACAGTTAAGGCAACATAATGACGGCAGAAACATTTAGTACATTATATTACATGTGAGTGCTGCTACGTGTCAGGTGTAAAACAGCGCTATGAATAGCACCAAAAATCAATAGGAGAGCAGATTGCCAGGACGACAGTATGCACACAGCCACAACAGTAACTGAATCCCATGTTGTTTTCGGCCCCGGGCTCATGCAAATAAAAAAGACAGCATCTGTGCTTTGCTGCGGTGTCACTGACTGCACACAGCCTGGACTGAAAACAGGGATTGTGGGAAATATCCGCTACGAAGGTGAGAGGCTTGTTGTCAAGGAAGCTCATCAGAAACTGTGAGATTTCCTGCACATGCATCTCGCTCTGTCTGCCTGTTGAAATGGGATCCACATGTTCAGGAAGAGGCCGGAAGAACGGAGCATTCGGGAGCATTTGGAGGTGAATGAATAGAGAAGAAAACTCCCAGTCCCAGACAGAGTTACATAAGAGCAGGAGGCTGCTTTTAGGGGGTGTTGACGCCTGGACATGTGTTACCGTATTCCTGTTGTACTTTTTAGCAGGGGTGGATCACGACAGTATCACCGTTGGGATGATAAAATATTAATTAGTGTAGCCTGTTAGTGGACACCCAAACAGCACACCTAAGCTGCTCAAGAGCAAAACCAGACAGTAGACAGCAATAGAAAACAATGGGATGTGTGTAGGAAACAGCACAAAAGATATCACCTTCACATACTGGTGACACATTAAGTAAAATCAATGCAATACTGTTTGACTGGATTTGTAAAAAAAAAAAGTTAAAAAAGTGCTGATGGCTGTTTTTTTAAAATTGAATACTACAGTTAATTCTCAGGATAGCAGTAGTCTCAAGATAATGGATGGAAACATACTGAGGCTTTAAACAGCCTATTTATAGTCTGGCACACAACCTCAGCAAACACAGAGCGGAGCTGGACTTTACACTCCTCCTTGATGATGCTTCTCTGACAACTGATCTTTAACCCCCATCGCCTCATTTCAGGGTGACAAATAAGAAAAGAGAACAGACGGGGCCGGGTCACAGACCAAGCGATTGTGCTCTTTCCTTGGAATTTTCCTCTCACGCTGCTGACGCCGCTGGATGTCAGTAGGAGCGCGGAGGCGTCCAGTCGGGCTTTGGGGGCAAACAATGCGCTCAGTGACGGGACGCGGCTGCACGAGCTGCAGTGGCCGGAGCAGGTGTGGGCCGGAGGGGTTAGAGGGGTTAATGACATGAGCTCTGTTGACATTGGCCCTCTTTGCATGCTCACCCCACCGGTTAATATTGTGGCATCCCAAATATTCTGCCATTCCACCAAACCACGGCGAGGCAGCCACACCTAAATGGCAGGAATTCTACTAGAGAAAGCCTCCATAATCCTGGCCTTCAAAAACAGAAATTCGAAACATTTATGATGCCGCTGCAGCACGTCCACTCCATCGAGGCTTGGTTGGTGTTTCTCCCACAGGGGGCATCATAAAGGGTCAGAGCTCTCGGCCTTCAACTGACAATAGTTTTGTCTATAAAGAGGCAGAAAGTAGTGAAAATGACTGTTAAAAAGTTTGTTTTACTTACAACAGTGGAGAAATCAGAGACAGTCAGTTTACGATCACACATGGCAACAAAAGACATCAAATCATCAGGAGCTCGAACCAGTGAATTTTTGGCATTTTGCAGCTTGAAATTTGTCTTAAATCGTCAGTAGATTATCAAAATAGTTGCTTATTAATATGCAGTCGATTGATAAATTGATTGATTGTTGCAGCTCCGGGTCAGTTCTCCACACATTTCTGAGCTATCTACGAAAGTCTCCTGTCAACTCAATACAACAGAGCTGGAAAGAATTTTTCTTTTCAGCAATGTCCCGTTTACTTTTGATAAGCCAAAGACCTCACTGACACTCGCTGCGTTTTCATTATTTTCTGCCTTCGGTGGAAAATACTTCCTATTGAAAACTGTTCCAACTGAGGTCTGTGGGCAGTTTCTGTTTCTGAAAAGACAGGTTGTTGTTGCTGAGCTTTTCACATACCACTTACAACCCTGGTTCCAAAAAAGTTGGGACGCTGTGTAAAGCGCGAATAAAAACACAATGCAGTCATTTGCAAACAGATTCTGATTACTAACAACAGTTTTACAAAGTGTTCCTGCACAGTGTTGAACCTCTCCTCCTTGCTTGCTTGTGAACAACTGAGTCTTTCCAGGATGAACCTTTCATACCCAATCATGATACTATCACCTGCTATCAATGAACCTGTTTACCTGTGGAATGATCCAAACAGGTGATTTTGGATCAGTCCACAGCTTTTCTCTTGTTGCTCCTGTCCCAACTTGTTTGAAACATGTTGCTGCAATCAAATTCAGAATAAGCTGATATTTACAATGAAGTTGATGAGGTTAAACATTAAATATATGCTGTTTTCAATGTGTATGTTAAAAAAAACCTACATGATGAGCAAATGATCAAATTCACATATGTTTTACACAGCGTCCCTTTTTTTGGTATCAGGGTTGCATCAGTGTCATTTCCTCTGGACTCTCTTGACAGTGCAGACAGCGCAGATGTGAAGAGACTGAAATTCATTCGAGATGACAACGCGGAACATATTCATAGCTCAAACACATGTAAAACCTTTAAGCTCCACCTCGGCCAGTCCGTGAAACCTGTTCAGTGTGTTTGTTGTCATTAGGCTCACCTGTCACGCAAAGAGTGGCCAACAATTAAGTCACGGCTCATATTATAAACAAATGATGTGTTTTGCCATTCAGTGTGAACACAGGTGCTAATCACCCACACCACGCCCTCCCCACAGCTGCGTGCTCACATGAACCCGTCACCTGTGCAACATTAAGGGCCGCGCCTGGCACTTCACGAGCACCTTGCCCAGCTCTAATATGATTGTTCTGGCTTCCATTACATCATGTTGAAAGAAGATACCTTGTTTGCAGAGCTGTCATTATGGCATCATGAAAGCAATCCCAAGAAAAGTCAGACGAGCTCAGAGTGGCCTGGTTGTCGACTAGCCTGAGGTGCATTATGGGTAATTGTAATGTTCTGGGTTTGAATGTGAATAAGGTTCTTTGTCCTTCCTCGCTGTTTTTTAAGAATCATGCATGCATGTTCTGTGGGCCAAATGAAAACCAAAGTGGTGGTTGGATTTCCTGTTTAGGGTTGTGTTACATTTTTCTTATTGTCATTATTGTGAGAAAAAGCCGAGTGGAGAAGGCTGCAGATGGATGAGTGCTGGTTTTACACACTGATCACATTTTGTCAGCACACATTAAAAAGACAGTTTGGGAGGTTTTTCAAACTTACATTTCTTTATAAAAATGTATATTTACTCATATATTATTAGTGATTATACTGTTTGAGATACTCAACTTTTTGAAGTTAAATATTTTGATCTAAAAGAAAAATCCTGCTCCTGAAATTTGTATCACACCCATTTAACAGTAATTAGTCAAGTTGCTTGTGCCCCATGAAGATCAGTGTACATTTAAACGTCATTATTACCAGCAGCTTCTTCGTGGCACTGTGACCGTCTCAAAGTGTGGTCTTATGAATTATAAGACTGTTTTTGTTTTTTGGTTTAATATGTCCTCATAGTTTTATTATCAGTATGTCAGTCAAGTACCAGGACATTTTTGATTTTCATTCATTAAACGAGAGCATTTAACAAGATGCTACTGATAAAATCTAGAGGATGAAATGCTGAAATATTTAGTGGTCACATGCATTAAATCTGAATCAATGTCAAACTTAACTCATAAATTCATTTCAAACATTTTTATTTACTTATCTAAGCCTGGCTTGATATCTTCATTCTAACAGGATTGTTGACTGTTAAGTTTATATATAAAAAAAAGTGAACGACATATAGAGGCTTAATACACACAAGCTGATACTGTGCTACTATTTTGTTGCCTCTAACTTTATAAAGCTGCATTAAATCCACTTAGAACACTTTATTTTTGGCAGACACTTTGCTACAAAGCGCTCACAATAACGTGTCACTGCCAGTTGAAGCATTACTTCTCAGGGCTGGTCAAAGTTAGGAGGCTCCTTCTGCATGACACTGAGTCATGATGAAGTGCAGCAACAAGGATCAATGTATATCTGCCCTGATGTTATTATGTAACAGTGTCTATGTCCGAATGGAAAACTGACACTGGGATGCCTCAGTGCAAATGTAAAGTAAAAGTAATGCAATGCTGGATTATGGCAATTCAAACTCTTATGGTGGAATATAAAGAAGAGATGATTGAATTAAAAGTTTGCTGTGTATGTGTGTGTATAGGATTAGAGCCCTGCAGAGCTGTGCAGCCTGCAGGAGGCCTGTCAGGCTCAGGAGGTGACACACAGACCCTGGTTCACACTGATGCACGATGCAAACCACAACACACAACGTTGCATCTCCATCATCCGGTACTCACCAGCCGTCGCACCACACCCGGATCCTCCGCCTCCTCTTCTCGGGGCTGCAGGCTGCAGCGCCGGGGGTCGACCCTGCGTCCGTGCCGGCCGTCGCGCTCACCGGGTGGTGGTGGTGTCCGTTCTTGATCATGTTGAAAGCTGGTGGTTGGATGGGTTTTTCTAAAAAAAAGTGCAGCCGCGGCTACAGAGCTGGGCTCCCTCTGGATGAGCTGGTGCAGGGGCCGGGTCGGGTGGCGTGTGTGCCCGCTCTGGGTGCAGGACAGCCCGTGTGTGTGTGTATGTGTGTGTGCGTGTGTCAGCAGCGATGCGCCAACGCCTCCTCTACCGGCGACGCATGACGCACGCTGCGCTGCGTCAAGTCGTCCAATGACAGCGCGCGCACAGACCGGAAGAAGGGGTCGTGCGTAAGACTGCGCCGCACAAATTTAGAGTCAACGCTTTTATTTTGAAAAGCTCCAAAGCGGAGATGAGTAAACTATAGCGCACTTGACGCAGGTTGAATCGTACGATGGAGCCGACATGTTGTTACATAACAGCGGCGTTTTCCTCCGTCATGTGACCATATCTGGATTCCCACACAAATAACAGGCGATGAGCCAAAGCTGACTGCAGGACAGTGTCTGTGCATTACCTGCAATTTACTGCCAGTGATGGGCAAGATTTTATTTCATCCCTATCAATAACAATGACATGATGATAAAATAACTTAGATTAAATAAATGCAGGCTGTGAACGCATGCAAGAAAGTTACATTGCACCCTCTGAATGTATTAATTTCTCACATATTACAATGTGATTGCACATGTGTGGTGACTGCCGACATCACAAGGAGAAGAAATTTATCTTTACTTTTTGTGTGTATCCGCAATCAAAATAAATTTTACAATCTGACAGCCCTGCACTAAATCTTTGTCTTAGTAAAGATTAGATTGCTCAATTGTTGTGGACACTCTTATCAAACTGTTCACAGCACTTGACTGCATGACTCAGTTTGCTGCAAGTGATCCCTTTATAATAACAGCCATGATAAAGATATGATCAAGTCATGCACGTCATATTTCACTTTATCAACAGTAATGTCTTGATGATAAAATTATGACAAAATAAGTTTTAGATTAAACAAATGCAGACATGCAAGAAAGTTGCATTGCACCATCTGAATTCATTAATTTCTTATATATCAAAATATGATTACAAATTCATGGTGACTGCCACAGAAATAAAATGCAATCAATGATAATTATGCAGACTGTCTTATATCTTATATCAGACTGCTCATTGTTTTTGACTGCATGACAGTTTCTGTACATTAGGGGCAGCACTGTACATTATTTGGGGCAGTGGTGGCCGAGTGGTATGTGAAGCAAACTTGCAACCGGTGGGTGGCCAGCCCGAGCCCCCAGACTGGCAAGACGCCCTGGTGGGAAAGCGAGAGCGGCAGTCACCACCACCATGGGCCCCTGAGCAAGCCCCCCCAACCCCTGACCGCCCCCCGCACTGCAGCAGCCCACTGCTCCCATATGTATATTTAAAAAGGTTAACTGTGAATATAATGGGTGAAATGCAGAGAAGGAAGGAATTTCCCCAAGGGGATCAATAAAGTATAGATTATTATCTCAATTTGCTGCAAGAGATCCCCTTAGAATAATAGCTGTGATAAAGATCAAGCCATGCGCATCTTATTTCATTTTATCTTTATCAATAGTAATGCCATAATGACGATAAAACAAAGTGAAAGTTTTATGTTAAATAAATGCAGACTGTGAACACATTCAAGAAAGTTGCACTGCACCATCTGAGTGTAATAATTTCTCATATATTAAAATGTCTTTGCAAATTTGTGGTGACTGCCACAAAATGAAATATCTTTAATTGTTTTTAGGTGCATCTGCAATCAATATTAATAATGCAGTCTGACAGCCCTGCAATAAATCTTCATCTTAGTAAAGACTGGACTGTTCTGTTGAGGACACTCTTGTCAGACTTCACACAAAGATCACTGACTGTATTATTAGTTAAATGTGTGTCTAATTATTCTTCACTGTGATTTACTTTGCTGCACTTATTGGTTTGCATTAGATGTCATAGCATGAAGACGGCAGTGATGGAATGTAACCAAGTACATTTATCCAAGTACAGTATTTTTAGTGCAATTTTGAGGTAATTGTGCCTTGTAAAATTCCCTGTCATGGAACTAATAAAGAAATATCTTTACATTTCTACCTGGCAACATTTTGGAGGTAAATATTGTACTTTTTTACTTCACTACATTTATTTATTGAAGCTTTAGTTGTGCATATTTAGATTATTCATACAAAATATAAAACAGTCATTAAGTAGTGATGTATTATTAAAAGTTAAGCTACCCAACAGTATAAAATGTAAGTAAAACCTTTATCAGCTGCAGCATTAAAATGATGAATACATGAATAAATCCATAATATTGTGCCTAAAGGGTACTTTTACTTTTGGTACTATAAGTATAATTTGATGTTAACACTTCTGAACTTACTATATTTTGAATGCAGTTTTCTTGAAGTACAGTACTTTAAGACTGGTATTTTTAGTCAAGTAAAAGATCTGAATGCTTCTTTTATCACTGATATAAGGTAAATAGAAACTTACAATTGAACCACATAAAAATAACATGTGGGACTTCTAACTTAATACTTACAACACAATTCTTGATAGAAGTTGGTTTGGGGAATATTTCAACAAGTGGTGTGAAATGAATGATTTTTCTGTTTGACACAGTGAAGAAGTGCAGTGCAGGGGAAATCCTTCTGCTAAGAGACTGTGGCGTCATCTTGTGGAAAAACCCTGTTAAACCAAACCGAGGCCTTTACACACGAGTTGCCAGCAGAGGGAAACCCAGACCCACATAATGGAAGCTGGAGCAAGGTGAAGTCCTCACAGGCACCAGTGTTTAATATCCTGCCATCTGTAGTCTTGTCTCTCTCTTGTCTGGCAGGAATGCACATTGGCTTTTTTTCTTATTGCTGCAAAAGCACTGACTATCTAACAAATCATGCTATTTGATGTGAGGATAATAGTTTGTGTTGCTCCTCAAATGCAGCATAAAGTGACTGAAATAGCTGCTGATGTGAACAAGAGGAAACACACCTCTTTCCCAGTGTAGTATCTCAAATAAACAGGCACGTCCTCTGCTGTGGTGACATTTGCAGCGTGCAGCCCCGTTCCAGGCTTTTGGCAGTGGAAGACGTGCTAAATGAGCGGTCTTGCTGATGGGGATGGCAACATTAATTGTACAGCGGGGCTGTGGTCGAAGAACTGGGGCAGGCACCTGCTGCAGAAGTGGGTGAAGATGAAGAATGCTGTCCTAGATTGCCCACCAGCTCACCTTAAACCCAACCCGCCAAATTAATCAACTCTTCAGAGGCCATCCGGTTTGTCTGGGGCAGGCATCCGAGGAGGGAGAGGAGTCTGTTTTAAGGCACAGGTCACACAGACCTGTAGGAGCCTCCTCCATTAAAGAGCAGAACAATGCCACGCTGTTACGACGCAGGAGCACTGGGTTTTAGACTTGCCCTGCAGGATGGAGGGGTAAGATGTAGCCCGTCTTCAGCCATCTGTCTCTTTGTCTCTGCGCGCTCTCTCGTGAGATGCGTTTTGAATGTGCTGGGGTTGAAACGCTGCTGAGGAGGGTGATGTTTGATGAGGTGCGCTGAGACAGAGGGGGTTTAGGAGGCCCATAGGGAGCACAGATGACTAACTCACTACTCCTCCTAATCTAGGACAAACACACCTAGACATCCTTCATGACTCTAATGTTTTACTCGTGTCGGGCCAAAAATATGTCCACTGAGGTTAGCCAAAGTGGGTCGCCCAACGGCTTTTTTTGGATCACAGAAAAAGAAATCGTGCCATCTAAATGATCGCTGTCTTCTAAAACCCACCCTGGACGGCAAAAAAGCCTTCCCCGCCAGTTTATTTTTACAAGTATCAAACTGGGTCAATGACGCCACAGAATATGACAAAACCCAATTTCAAGAGTGTTTAAGTGTTAAAAGAGAGTGGCAGTGCTTAAAATCCTTTTTCAAAACATTTTTATTGGTCTTATAGAAAATAAAGTAAGCTGTATCAACAAACATACAATATATACATCAATAACTTAGACACCTCAGAGAATCACGTTTAAATCCACAGTTGTTACTGTATATATGAATACATAGTACTTATCTACAGATTGCAAAAAGTACAATAATTTAATTTATAAATAGTTACAATTAACTATTGTCTGTTTTCATACAAAGTACTGCAATATTTTATTACAACCCATACAGAAAAATAACAAAACAGATTATTAACTTTGTATTACTCGCTTTAGTCAGATTTTTATACCTTTGAAACACAGACCCACTCCATGGAGGAAGAGGAAAAAACCTGCACAGTCAACTGTTTACAAAGCATAATATCATGAAAAAAGCCAATGTCTCGAGAGCTATTAAATTCAACTGCCACACAAGTGCTGTTATTTATCCTCTCTTACATGTTGCTTGGAAAAAAAAAAACTAGAACAAAACAAGAAAAAAAAAAAGCCAGAACAAATTAAAAATGAAATCTGCAGAACAAATTACAGTGTTAAGATCAATTTCAAACACACACTCAACACGTAATGAGAACAGAAACGCTGTGGATGATGTTACAGCAAACAACGAACATTAATGACTGGCGTAGCAGCAGAGGAACCTCAAACGTACAAAAAACACGCACGCACGCACACACACGCACACACAGAAGAAAATCAAATATTGCAAGTGGCCCTTGTGACAGAATCTATCGTAGCATTCATTTCACTCAGTGCACGAACATTTATATGATAGCAATATGTTTCCGTCAGATATACAAGTCGGATTTTTGGATCCGCTAATTCAGCTAATTTAAGACCAGAGCAATTAGTGAGTAAGGCTTGAGTGCAACTGTCCCATGATTCCATTAAAAACACTGTGCACTATTACAGTTTCAACACGTTAGCTACTATAAACAAGGGCCAATTGCTTCTTCCAGTTAGGGAGTCAAAAAAAACCAGAGGGCGAAAATAAAAAAAACACGGTTTACAAAATAACTACAAAACAGCAAGAATTATTAAATAACAGACCATAGTCACTTTGACAATATTGATTACTCTTACATCTACTCTTTCACACCTTTCCACTGAGTTGCATATTAAGGGTCACTTTTTCACAATGGTCATTAATACCTACTGTAGCTACATATTATACACCTGTATGTGTGAGAAAGAGAGACTCGTCATCTCTGGCGGAGATCGAGAGAGATTGGTCGACGGTGCCGCTCGAACACCTTAAAGACACTTGACACGAAAAAAGATTCACTCCACAAGACTGCCACAGCAATAAGGACGCCAACATCGATACTGGGCTATGTCAAGAGTCAGATATATATTTTTCCCACAGTTAACCAGTCAATGTAGATAGCTAAGCATGTTGACAGAGTGAGGATAGGATACAATTGCGCACAGACAGTATAACCAGCACCCAGGTCTCTCGAGAGCGACTGTAGATGAACACCTCGCCGACACTATAAGACATTCAGACCAGCGGGAGAGTGAGATCTGGATGAAGTGCATTCTGTTAATGTCATTACACGACGACTTTCACCTTGAGGTGTAAAACTCCTCCACTGTTAAATTCCTTTTAGAGGACCAGGAGAGTGACGCGACACTTGGCACAGGAGGAGCGCTGCTGGCAGCTGCTGTTGATTGTAATTCTACGTGGTCGTGCTGTGTCTCTTTCTGAGTGTGGATTGAAGCCCTTTATGACATGCTTATAATATAATATATATATTAAAAAAAAAAGAAACAAAAAAATGAACAGAGCTGCCATCCCTGCCTCCCTTCTTCTTCTCCTTTAGAAATCATTTTCAGAGTGACCTGTTTTGTCCTGAGCAAAACAAGCAGGAGCTTAGTGCATACAAACCCTACCGCTTTTAATCTGAAAATCTGAAGACCTGTGGATAAATTTACACAAGTGATGCTGCACCGTTTAACTGGCTGTTACCCTTTAAGCTTGTTGATCTTATTGTGATCTTGAGTAAGTTGGAGGAAAAACAGAAACGCATTCACGTGTAAACTATAACTTCACATTTCATTTAGTCTGTCAAAAGCAAGATTTGAAGTTTCTATTCCTGTGATCTAATCAGACCAATTAAGTGGCTGGAATGAAATGAAATCTTCCTCGCAACAATGAAGTCATTTACTTTCAGGCTGCAGAGGATGTATTTAGAGGGCATCCAGCACCAGGTGCAACTCAGATTCTGCAAAGACAGTATCACTTCAAGCTTCGGGTAAAAAAGTCTTTTGACTTAATGTTCACTAGTGCCATTTCACCCAATTCTGTCTTACATGGCTCAAATGTGGTAAACTCTTAATGACGATATGATTTGTAACTAACACCAAGGAAGCGGAGGATATCACAGATGCCAATACGCACAAAGACAATTGACCTTGTTTACACCACCTAGTTTAGCTCTACAGATTTGTTTTAAATAGCACAGCATTGACATCTATACAGTGAACGACACTGCCAACTTGTCACTTACACATCACATCACGCGCTACCCCACAGTACGCGCCTAGTCACTAGAAAAAAGCTATCAGACTTCAATAGTAAGCCACTTTCGGTACAATTGCAAAAAAGATGTCACAGGATTTTTTTTTTTGACGTTTTCTTTATCTGTATTTCTATAAACAATGGAAGGTAATCTACCTAGTAATAAAAACCAAGAACTCAACATTAGACAAAGTTTTCTACACCTTAACAATTCAAACAGTAAAGCTTGTGTAAAGATTTTTGTTTTGGAAATATCTGACGGCCCTGTCGACAAGTAATTACAAAAAATGCAATATATATCTTTTAAACAAAACAACTTGAACATATTTTCTCTATGAGCAAAAATTATGTCTCAAAATGTTTGTGGATTTCACCGTCCCCACAAAACACGAGGATATTACTGTTATAACATTCAGGTTTTTCAGATATTGTAGAAGAATCTTGTCATATTGGAATGGCACTCAGCTCCGGAACAATGTCATTAAAGAACTGCTGATCATTTTTAACGTTTCCACTTAACCATAAATATGCAAGACTTCTTTGTATTTTCAGTGCATACGTACATATATTATTGCATCTACCAGTCATATCGATGATGACAAGTTCATTAAAGCCTGTCACAGAGGCATAAACAGAAATGAATGCGAGATTTGGGAGCATTATTTCGTGCTTATATTCTTGACAGGCGACCAACAGAATCACAAATTGGACTAATTTACTAGTTTTGGGTTCGTCAGGCTGTTTTGAAGACATCCACACCAAGAGTTTGTGACCTTTTGTTGTTCATCCCAATTTAAGTCAGTGCATAATAACAAGCTGAGGAGTTCATAGTGAGATAAGTGCTGGCTCTTTTTTTTATAGTGTAAGTTGTGGAATGGTCAAGTCTGTTTGTAAAATTTGTTATTTTACCGGCTGTGAGAGTCTACAAATGCCAATTCTTAGGACGGAAAAGACTTAAGAGCTCAGTCTTAAGGACACAGACACATCACATGCTTTACTTTATCAAAAAATCCATTAACAGTCAGAATTTGATTTTTACCATCCAATATTGCCTTCTTGAACATTTTTAACCACAATCTGCTCTTTAAATGACATTTCTCAGAACTGATCTCCTAAATTGTACAGTTTGATTGCGTCACCCTCAAGCACAATATGTCTGTTTATGGGTACAGACTGCTGAGTCATACTTGAATTTGGGAAGCATGTTGTTAGTGTTAGTGACGAGGGTTGAAACTGAGAACTTACACAGGTAATCCTGCGCCGTGTTACAATGCACTGACCAGAGTTTAGTCTTGAAAATCTTCCTCCCGCCCCTTTCTGCTACTACGACCTAGCCTCCGTTTTGGATTTGACGATGGTGATGACGCTGGTGGCACCTACTTTACCAGGGATGAGGGGCCCTATGACGGAGGCCATAGGTCCCCTGGCTGAGGTGACGGGGCTGCGGGCCACAGTCCTGGCAAAGCTCTGCAGGGCCTCGTACTTTGAACGCAGAGCGTCCAGCTCCACCTTCATGCTGGCATTCTCCGTGGCCAGCTTGTCCACTTCCTGCTGCAGCTGAGCCTTTTGCTTCTCCAGCTCCTCTTTCTGGGTGACGCGCTTCACCCGGCAGCTGGCAGCGTAGCCTCGGTTCTTCAGGGTACGCCGCCGCTGCTTAAGCTGAAGGATTTCCTCCTTCGTCAGGCCTCGTAGATGCTGGTTCAGCTCCCGCACTGACATGGTCACCAGCTCGTCATCTGTCAGGCTGGTGCCATTTTCCCCCGGCTCCCTCTTCACCTAGGAAATGTGGATCCGTTAGTGTTGGTTTTTCTATTAGCATTTAAAATTCTTCACACTTTACAAATTGAATTATGTGTCATACATGCTAATTACCTTCAAGGCCTTGTTTCCCTTGTTTGTGGTAGTCATGCCACAAGAGCCGCGTCCACCTGCACTGCTAGTTGATCTGTGGATAAGAAAAGTCACCATCAGCATATAGAACAAAAACACCAGCAACAAAAAAAGCTTGGAAGAAGAACATTTCTGCGAAATATACAAAAGAGTATTTTCTGGCAAAGAAGCTACAGCATGACTAAATCCTTCAAATACACAAGGCACAAAGTGGGTCAAGGACTTTACACTTCCTTGTAAGTGGTGCCAAGTCCATTGAGCGAGCGCTACCTGGACTATTACTGCACCTGTCACTATGAGCAAATAACTTTGTGGTATGCGTTTCCCCCTCCAACACAGATCCCTCTCGCTTGAGTCCTGCACTGCGTTTAAACTGCAGCGAGGCGAGTCACAAGGAGGATGACATTTAGTGGGCTGGCAGCGAATCACAATGATTTCTTGGAAAACAAAACTCAAGTCACTTTCGTTAAGTGCAGCCTCTCAGAGCAGAAACGGCAGAGGACGTGGATGGACTAAAACAAAGCCTTCGGCCTTTTTACTGTCAACCTCAGCTAAAGCACATTTACAGGAGGGACTTGGGGCAGACTCTCCTCCACTGTACGTGCTATCCAGTCTAGACAGTCACACCTGTCCAGATTTGGCTGGTGTGCAACTATAATCCCCTAAATCAATGAAAGAAGGATATGCTGTAACTACTGCAGAGCCTCAGCTCCCGTCCAGAATAACAGGGCTGCACTGCAGTTTATTGTGTTTTGTCAGAGCTGAGGGAACACCAAGAGGAGCTGTGCAGGCAAGAAATCTAACCTAGTGGTGTTAAGACAGACAGAGGGTTGGGTGCCTTCCACTGTGTGAGCTCTGTCTCAGGATAAGCATAAACACACACACACACACACACATACACATACACACAGTTGTGGCTCTGGGTGCTTTACACTACACACGGTAAATGCTGTGTCAGCGACACCGGCACCCACCACAGTCAGCTCAGCCAGCACATTGCCTCTGTAAGCTGATTTACACGGCCCAGCAGAGTGTGTTTGTGCTGAGCACATAAACAAATGCATGTGGGCTTTTACAACTTTTTTTTTTTTTTTACATCAAAACAACCCCCACCCCCCACCCCCCAACAAAAAAAACCCAAAAACAATCCTACAAAAGAACTACTGTCAAGTGCATGTGTTTACAGGCAACATGCGCACCAAGTTGGTCATCATGCATATGTAGGATCTGTGCAGAGAAGCTCACAGAGGGGAAGGGGAAAAGAAATAAAGGAGATGAGACGGAGCTCTGAAGTGCACTAAGATGGCCAGGATATTTCCATGGCAACAAAAGGGTGCTACAGGTGGACTGGTCACCTGAGCCAAACAGGGAGAGACAGACGCTTGTTAAAAATGACCTGAATACGACACTATCACACAGGCTGGGGACATAACATGAGGTCAGATTGTGACTCGCATTCTTGATGCTTTCACTTCAAAAAGTCCTCTGGCTCCTCATAAAACAGCATTGTTTCCCCTAGCTGCAGATGCCCGTGTAAAAAAGCCTTTCACGTTCTGCGGAGGACTTTTTAAATGTGATACTTTCATCCCTGTTGGGCTGGCTATGAATAGCTGACTGATAGTAACACCTACCTTTCACTGGCCTTTGTGGTGACTCATTTCCAGTAAGCATTTGGACCACAGATGCAAAACATAATGGGATAATGGTCTGCCTGATGATGCACAGATAATGGACAAATAGACAGGAAAGTACTCCACTAATAGCTACTGGGATGAGAGCAGAAAAAAAGGCTGCTTCTTCCAAATTTCATATAAGCCTATCATTTTCCCCTCAGCCGCCTAGACCCAACATTGTTCAATAACCAGTTGGAATCTTGAAAATGCAGAGAGATGGCTCATTGTCCAGGTTGAACAGGCGTATTCGGTCACACAGCTGTGTAGGGTAACATAGTAGGCACGGCTTGGCATGGCTGAAAGCTCACCATATGACACTGTGGAAGGATTGCGCCCAGGCTGCAACCCTCCAGCACAGGCTGCTGCCAACAGACGGCTACCAATGACAGGGCATGGCAGCACAACACAGACAAGGTCCAATGCACAGCTGCTCCCTTCCACTACCAGGCATGTCATACCTCACAGAGACAAAGAGGCCCGCTCGCACAAAAACACAGAGAGGAGAAGAAAGGGGAAAAACACACCTGTAATTTTCCCAAAAAGGTGACAGAGAAATTTCAGACTTCCTTTGCAACAGAAAGATCTCGCATTTGACAAGTTCAATCTCTTAACACTGATGTCTTCCTTGCACATGTGTATTATCCCCTATTAATGATTTCAGGTCTTTTGTGTGCGTCTAGCGAAAGGAGCAGGAGGCGAAAGCTGCAGCCTGGAGCGCAGGGGCAGCAGAGGTAGGGAGCAAGCGCAGGGGACACAGACGTCCTTTGTAGGTGCTTGCTGAATTTTTATGAATCGCCTAGAAGACCGCTGACAAATCAGAGCTGATTGCTTGTGGAGGAGAGACATCACACCCACAGGAAATTGAAATCGCTGAGTGTGGTCACCCAGAGAAAGGGAAGGAGGGGATGGTGAGAGAGAGAGAGAGAGAGAGAGAGAGAGAGAGAGAGACGGACAGAGAAAGAGAGAGGGAAAGAGAGGGTGAGAAGAAAAGGGAGCGAGAGCAAACAGCCTTGTGAAAAATGCACGCTCGACACATTTGGAGGAGCTTGAGAAGAACAGGTTGAGGAGAGAGAAAAAAAAAGATACTGATCTCAGCAAGGACCAAAACCAAGGTGCCAATTAGGAAGTTGTGAAGTTGAACTAACACGACGCGAGCAACCCAGCCAACCTTCAAAAGCTGTCTGTGTTCATCTAAATCTATAGAGGGCAGCTAGCAAAGGTGGGGTCGGCTTAGGTTGAGACTCAAGGGGGGGGGCTGTGGTGGGATAAATGCTGATGTGACATGATAGGTCCGGCCTTGAGCCCGTGTCATGCTTTAATGATCTCATCCCCTCCACAGGATCTCTCCAGGGGGGCTGCCAAGGATGGACACCATTAGCTCGGGGACCCTTTGTTGAGGGGGAACCGAGGCTACAGCATCCACGCACTGCGTCCCCTGATGAATATTTATCACTGTCGTTTGCCGCCTAAGGTGGGGGTGGGAGACAGGGGCGGGGGTGGGAGGCTGAATAAAGATGCTCAGGAGGTGATTCTTCAAGGATACATCCAAGGCTCTTCCATCAACGGCTGTCTCAAAATGGCGGTGGGGGCGGCGAGAGGAGGGGAGTCAGTGGGGGGCGGGGGGGGTTCTGGTACTCGAGGTGGCACGCATGGTGGTTCAGGGCTGCAGGGAGAGCCAGCTCCACTTGACAGCAGTGTAACAAGATTATCAGGGCCATAAGAGCAAACAAAAACCCCAGCAACCTGCCTCAGAATCCAGATTACGACAGCGCCTGCTCTCTGAATACTAAACATGGCTGGGGAGGACTAACGGGGCGCGGGCTTTACTGAGACATGACAGTGGATTGCATATCACGTAGCTAATCACATGCACATGTATCCACACTGAGACAGATCACCAAAACCACACAAGCACATATAAATTTAACTTGTCATGATCAATTCTGGAAAAGAAGCGTCCGAGCACTTGGCACTGGCAGCTTGCTAATGAAGTGAATAAAACTAGACAGTGGAGGTGCATGCTGATGAAAGACTGTTTTCAGGAAAGCACAGGCAGCATCCAACAATGGCAACTCAGTCCTGTGAAACTAACAGCTGAATATCATCTCACACCAAACAATGCATTTCGCTCCAAAAGAGAAGATGAACAATGTGGCTCATTTTGCTCATATGACGACTTTAAATGTCTGTCCTCTGATGTGACCAGTCCAGACTTGTAAACGTTTGTACAGCCAAGAAAAAAGAAGAGGTAGCTATGACCCAAATGTAAATTCGGCCTTAGATGACAGCAGGGTTTAGCGTCATTCTCAAGTCATTGACTCGGCAAAACCTTTACATCTTAGACAATTAACACGACACAAAAGACAAGAGCTGGATGTGAAGTCGGCATGATCACCTATTCGGTTTCCCTGATCAATAATGTATGAGACACGTAGCCTCTCGCTCCATTATCATGGACTTTACGCAGGAAATATAATGATGATGAACACAAAGATACTGAAAAGCACATGATGCGATAAGCGTGTGAAAAATAAATGTCAGCACTTCCTCATTATGCGTTGCCTCATTAATTTAGACTTTGTGCTTATTTGTTCTCTTGTCCACTTGCTCTATCGGGGTTGAGATGCTTAATGCAGCCAGCCAACCCTGTCACCCTGTATGCCATAAATAGCCATTCTCAACACTTCAAGCCAGATCAGAGCCACTACTTTTACTCCCTCCCTTCTAGTTTGGAGTTGAAAAGATCGCCTAGATATTCAGATCTAATCATTCCTCCCTTCAGCTGAGTGAAGTCAATTATCAAGCACGCTGCATGTGTTGGGCGCCATTTAACTGCAAATTAAAAATCAGACTCCTCTGATAGCTCTGGAAGAGTAACTGGAAGAGTAGTGTAAACTGGGGAAAACAGTGTGCGAGTGCGTCTGTGTGAGGGAAAGGTACGACGGGAAGAGGGGAGGGAAGCTATTAACTACTAAGTATTCAGAGCGTGAAATAAGAGTGACAAAAAGAGGGAGAGGGGAAATCATTCAGCAGCTTTCAGAGGGAAATGTGATACGCTTGTAGTAGAGGGGAAATACTAAGCCAATAGTTTTGACCGGTGGAGGTTCGGTGCAATGCTAAAATAGCAGTTAACCAAAATCTTATTGGTGCCTTTTGGAAGGGATCGACCCTTTTAATACCACAGTGTGAGTATAATTGAAGGGTTAAATGGTCGTTTGCAACAGTCTGTACATCATGTTCTCACCTGCAAATGAAGTCAAGGTAGTTAAAAAGACAGATGCTGAATATGAGATTTAACAGAAATGCTAAATATTGAAAAAGACTGAAACTGAATTTCTAGTTACTGCATAAAAAACAGGGAGAAATTGCATGTGTTTCTAAATTTATAAAGCATTGCATTTTAACTAGGATACGGGTAAATGTTCAGTCTTATGTAAAATATATTTTGTAATACAATTGTTTTGAAACCTTCATTGAGAGAAGTGAATGTAAAGAGAAACAATCAAAAAAGTTGCATTTACATTTGAAAAGCTACAGAGTTCAATCATTTCTAAACTAAGAATAAACTTGTGTTTCACAATTAAGGCAAATGGTTTTCTAGTGAAATGTGTGGTAATTCTGTTGTTTATGCTTGTCAACATTTTGATACATTTCCAAGATATTTGTCAATATTGCTCTATTTGATATCTATCTCAAAGTATTTCTGGTTGTAAGACTGAGACAAACAGCGGATGATGAAAGCAGAGAGTTAAATATTTGTAGATATTCTGTAACTCTATCAATAATTCTCGTGTGATTATCATATTTTTTCTGCAGAGGTTTACATACATGACTAATCACTGATTATGAGTTGTCATAATGTAAAAATAGACGGCATATCATGATGTACTATAACAAACGCTGGCAGTGAAAAAGTCCCATATGGAACCTAGTAGGTCAGACCTTGCAGAGGAGCATGTGGCACATTTATGTCTGGAATTTGCATCCAGTTCATGTGGTTTAAAGTGAAAACATGAATCACCGCCCTCGAGGGATTTTGTTTTTTTTCTGAAGTCACTGATAATGTGAAGCTTATTTAAAAGGACTGGGGTTGGACTGGTTTGCATTAACCAATGTTTCGAAACATACAGAATCTATTTCCAAGCTCAGTAGCTGTTGTTTACTCTCAGAGCTGCTCTGTTCGTAAGCAGTAGGACAGAAGAAGAGACTTCATTGGCCTTCCACAGCATCTGCCTGGAGGACTTGATTAAACAGGAAGAGAATAGCTCTTGATACTTCGGCCTTGCACTGGCAGAGGAAGTGAGGGTTGCAGGCAACCCACACACTGGCAAAATATCCAGGAGCTTTACTACACTGGTTGCATACATATTAAATGCATATCGCACTGACCCAACATTTACAATACAGCGTTTACAGCACAAAAGGCTAAGCTGGAGCAGTTCAACATATTTTAATGCTATTCAAAGTGAAAGAATACTGAATTAATTCACGTCTTTGATTGTTATCACTGCACAGCTATGATTTCTCTTCAAGTGAAACACCACTCTGTGATAAGACCATCAAACAAACAGCTCAGCAGCATCGGAAAATTTTTTTTTTAAAAAGAAAGAAAACAAATTTATCACCTTATTTTTCCCGTGGAGAGCTTTGATTCAAGTGCAGTCTGTTAGTTAATACCTGAAAGTAACAAAGATGCTAATTTCTATTAATAACACTGCCAGCGCTCAGTTCAAATTATGCCAAATGATTGATGATGTCTGGCTACAGGCTATGTGATGGAGCCCAACACTTGATGTGGTCGTCCAAAAAATAAATAATAATAATGATCACAATGAAGTCACTCCATCAGACAGTCTGCAGTCAATGTAACCCTCCGCTCAGTACCTCACATATTTTAACCTGAAAAAATATTGTTTACTGGTTTAAAACATTATTTTGTAAGAGTAAGGTCACAAGTTGTTGATCCATCTGCAGACGAATGAAATATTCTAAATTCTACAGCTAAATAATAAATAACTGAATAAATAACTGAATGTTGTATTCAGCAAGTCAAGATTGTCAGGAACAGTTTTTGTCAGTTTACTTTTGTAAATTTTTTGTCGCCTATAAATACCTCATACTTATAAAATGTGATTGTCATTTTGTAACTGGTCCATTTAAAAGACACTGGCTGGACAAAACAAGTGAAAAATATAAAGGCTGTATCCAGCAACATGTAATTTTAATGATGTAGTATACAAATATAGCAGGTGTTGATTTGGGACTTTAACAAAGAATCTGATCATTTTATCAAGAACAAACACGGGCACTACAAGTGCAGCATACTGATCTGCCTGAGCTCTTTACCAATGTGGGTTATACACTGCTTATCTTAGAACAAGGTCTCACTATCTTTAACCTCCTTTAAAATTGTTTATACATATCCAGCCCAGAGCATGTCAGAACATAGGGAGAACAGTCTCATTTCATCTCCTAAAAACGCATGGAAGCTGTTGCTTTCTTCTCTGTGTCATTCAGCACTTTCATTTTGACTTAGCTTCTTACACTGGTGCGGTTAAATCGCTTGTTTTTAATGTCAGTTCACTGCTGATGTGTCTCAAACATTAATCAGCCAAGATAAAAGTAGGTTACATGAAAAACAGCAGCGAGTGAGCAGCTCTGCTCTTATGCTCTCCATGTTCTGTCCGATATTGGCTAATCTAAATTATGAACACACAGAGAGCGGTAATGAACATGCCAAGTCTAACTCAAGTTCCAAACAGAAATTCATCAAACACACTTGCTACTCTGCCTGGATGAAAGTATTACTTTGAGAAGTGGAGCGGGCATATCGCAATGCTAAGCAATCATAATCCGCACCACACTTGCAAGAGGTTTCATCACCAACATTCCCTCCCTATTGCAAAAAAAAGGGGGAAAAAAACTATATTGATCTTTTTCTCCCTTCCTTCCAGGCATTCCCATTTCCCCATGCAGCTTAAGCAGCACTTTTGTGGACAAATCCCACATTTGTGTTCCTTTCTGGAGGCTATTAATTGTCCTGAATAGGCGTAACTATTCCCAAGGCTCAGCTGTGTTGGCCATACAGAGGTGTTGGTGGCCAGACTGCGCTCTGTGCAGTGTAAAGTCTTGCCTTGTGTTTCATCAACCTCGAATATCCTCCTCTACCCTCCACCGCCTGCCCGTTCCGAGCAACGCCACTGGGTATGAGCTGTGCACTCGGTTCACCTCTGTGGTATCCAGCCTCATTTTATCTCCGCTACCTCGATGCAAGAGGCGATAAATCTCAGAGCTGATCTCCACCACTCCCTACCTCCATCCACACACCATTGCCAGCCCCATCGGGCTCTTATATGGGCCCTCATCTGTTCTGGTTACCTGCAGAGAAAGGCAGAGATGGGCATTACGCTTTATTGCAAAGCCGAGCTTCTGATGTCGGGCTGGCCTGTCTGCTAAACACACTTCAATGCCCTGCTCGCATGAACAGAGATGATGAAATAAGTTGGATATCTGAGCAAGAATGGGCAACTTCTATCTGTTTAGCCCTGCATATATATGCTCAACAGTTTCCAAGGTGACTTTTCAAATTGCACAGAGATTCTCCATGGATAATTCATTACCTGCCCTCCATAAGCGTGCACTCTAATAGGCAGCAAATTTCATCATGTCACACACAGGGAAACAAGAGGCAAAATAAAAGAAACCAAGTGTTATACTGCGTTAAATAATGCCACAAGCAAGACGGTACTCTATAGTACTCAGCATGCAATTCAATAAAATAAAACCACAAAAGGCATTTAAAGCACACAACATAATACTATTTCCTACACCAGCATTTAATTTTAAATATACCTAAATTATGTGTTGTTTTCAACTTCCCATACATCCCATAATTACACATGACCCAATTTAAACAGCCACTCACATTGCAAGACTCCATTATAGCAACACAGGCATAATATATTGCTTATCATGCATTTTTGTTTTTAGTAAAAACGGATTTGACATCGCAGTTGACACTTGAGCACTTAGTCTAAATGTACTCACACCCTGTTTGTTGATGTAAATCATGACAGCGCTGCAATAAAACGCACACTCTCAGCTGAATGGAGATGAGGCTTGTTGATAAATGCATGATGGTCATCACTTGATGCTCAGGGCTTTTGATGACTGACTTGCACGATAGACAGATCAGCAGCATTTCGATCCAGCTCCTCTAATAAATGCTGATAAACATCGACCCTGATCCACCGTGCAGACCTTTTGTCCGGTGGTGCCATATTTCGGGGTGGATTCTGCAAACGACTAAATGCATCATTGTGATGATTCAGCACGATGAAAAATACCGCTACTTGTTTTTGCAGGATGTGATAATAAAGCAATGATATTTGTGATATTAAAGCCAAGGACGGAGGGTTAGGTTGGGCTCTGCCATTGTTAGAATTTAAGCACTGGTTAAATGAATTGTCACTTCAGGTGAATCAATGCAAAAGGAGGCGTTTAAGAGATGAAATCCATGCATGCATACAAAGAAGCAAATCAGGCTGCACAGATTGTGCAATCACCTTCATCTCCTATAGAAATGTCACGAGGAAGATATTGAGGACCAACCTGATGTGGATGAACCGCTGCCTCCTCTTCCTCCTGCTCCCTTTTCACAACGAGGTGATGAAGCAGCAGGTTTGTGCAGCAAGAAGCGCATGAGTTGACAAACCAGCCAGAAGAGCCGGGATGCGCCGGATGGACGATGCTTTTTGCAAAAAAAAAAAAAAAAAGTGTTTCAATCACAAAAGCTGAAGTTAAGCAGCTTCAGCATTCCTCGACTCTCGTCTCCAGCTTTTTTTGCTTGTGAAAGTGGCCAAACAACTCCCCGCCTACAAAACAAACAGGCGAGGAAATCCCCGTGTGTTCAGGCTTCCTACTACAGCAAGAACCTCCTCAGCTGCAGGGAAACCACCTTTAACGACTGATCATCAAACACCCCAAAACAACTCACTGACATGTTGTTTCTTTAATCGCAGCTAATGTGTGTGTACAAAAGATTAGCTGCCATCTCAGCATAGTAGCAGCTCGACTGTAAGCTAGCGAGGACCCACACGAGCATTTCCGGTGCTGGCTTACAAAATAAACCCCAACACTCATGAGGACAAGTGTTAATCGCTTGAGTAATCTTATTTTGAAAGCTACTTCCGGTACACATGACGCTAGCTTGACCGGGATGGATGCGCGGAGCTCGGTATGCTAAGCTAGCTTGTCAGCGGCGAGGCGAAGGCATGCACACTCAGCATAACAACACCGACCCCGTTTGGTTTTTAAAGACCCACCTGGCTTTAAAAACGACACCCTCCGAAGTGGTTCCTCGTCGCTGTCCTCCTCTAATACCGCCAGGACGACGAGACAGACATGAGAGACGGAGATAAATGCGGCGTTCACAGACAAACAGCGGCTCGTGTTTCTCCGTGTTGATTCCTTTCTCTTGTACCGAAGCCAGACGTCATCGTGTTTGGTCACGTGTCTTCATTCATGCAGGATTTTCTTTTTCCTCACAAGGAAAAAATGTTTATAACAAAAAAGTATTGTGACACTGTTGCTGGAGAGCTACAAATAAATCACATCCACAACATGTGCTTCTTAAATTTTAATAATACAGGGTTTATGGAAACATCCTCACAGTTTCAATGCATCATAAAATACAGCTTTTTCACATTTTGCTTGAGAACATAAAATAAAAACTGCACAAATACAAGTTGAACTGCATACCACAGAACTGAATGGCTATTTATTAAACCTGAGTTTTCCAGCTCCCATCAGAAATGAGAAATAAGATGTATGAATGTGTCTGCTGGGAAGAACTGAAATATGAACAATCCACAATAATCACTAACAAGCTGAAAAGACAGAAATAACCTCTCAGTATAACTTTGGCTCCTTCTACTATCGGATTACATTTCAACAGCATTAAAAAAACAACCAAATATTTTCATGTCACAGATGTTGGACTATTAAGCCCTGCCAGGATCTCCATACTACAATGACATTTCATTTCTGAATATCAGTAACAACACCTTGTATAGTTATTTACTTCTTCCACTCTTTCCTTATTATTACTCATTTTTATATTTCTTATTCTACACATGTATTATTTTATATAATAATCATCTTTCCTCAGTGGAACTGCCACTGAAATTTGGCAGACACCCAGGTCAGAGATCACATAATAATAATAATAATAATAATAATAATAATAATAATAGTTTCTCTTTCTTTCCCATACACACAGTCACAAGACACAGATTTCCCCTCAGACGATAACGGAATGATATTATAATGAGTGTGACTACTATTCACCTTTGTTTGTTTTGCTTTGTTTTATACTTTATGTCAAATTCTGAACATTACTGTTTTTCCTCTATCTGTCCATACACATTTTATCTCTGTTTCTATCATTGTTAAATCTGTAAAGTCCCTACTTGTTTTGTTTTTACAATGAAAAAAGAAGAAATTGTACTCAAGATCACTAACTGGCCTGGAGAAGTAATGTGATGACACAGGAATTAAACATTAAATGGATTGGATGCCTCACAAAGAAAATATATTTAATTACAAAAAGTAATAAAGTACTGCTTAAACTGTTTTTATAGTATTATCAAAAAAATTTTTTTTAGAAAGTAATCCACTAGGTTAGCTTATTGTATGTTTAAACACGCATCTGTCAACAGTGGTTTATTTACAGCATGGTTTATACTGCATCCTCACTAATGGAACAAGTAACATGAATATTTTTCCAAGCCTAACAAAACAAATAATCACTTTTTCTTGGTCCTCGTGTTACTGTTGTTGAACATACTGATCCCATGAGATCTGACTCCAACAGCCTCTGCAGTCACTCCTGGTTGCTGCAACACTTTGTCCAGAGTCGTCTTCTTTATGGCAGCTGGGGAGATTTTCTCTTGGTCAGCCAAAGACTGAAGTTCCCTTTTCACAGAAGGGCAGAATACAAAGACATTTACAAGACTGTACAAAACAAACATATTTATTTAGCACAACATAGTATAGTATAGTTGCATATAATAATCCTAACGTTAGGTAATTAATAACCAAAGAAGGACGAATCTCTAATTGTAACAATATTTGCATGTAGCTCCATCTACTGTCTGAATTATAAACTTCAGAAAAAAAATACAGAATCTCACCCTTTGGTCATCTGTATATGACAATTAACTTAAAAGCATTTATTGCATCTCCCGTTGACAGAAAATATGATTTGCTAGTTTGTTTGTCTCCCACTTTTCTGATCAACTCACCTAGTCCTAACACAGGAGGCCTCCACAGCATTGATCAGGAGGCTGCGGAAGCCACCGCTCTCCATCACATGCAAGGCGTGGATGGTAGCGCCCCCTGGTGAACACACATTGTCCTTGAGCTGCCCAGGATGTTGTTCGGAGTCTAAGAGCATTCGAGCAGCCCCCTTTAAAGAAACGCAAAGGTAGATCCACATTACACTAACATACTAGTGATTATGTCAAATCACACTTTTATCTTTCATCAAGATACAGTTTCTATTCGGGATGTATTGATTTTAAGGAGATAGTGTACTTTTTATAATTCTTTGTTACTATGTTATAAAGGCTTTTTGTGCAAAGATATAGCAAGTAAAACTGTTTTTTTTTTTTTTATCGAACACAGCAAAACTTCAGAACTTTTCATTAAAATCACTTAAACCAACAGTTAACTAATGAAATAGGAATCAAAAAGCACATATATTTGTAGCACATAAATTTGTTAAAAAGATAAAGGTAATACCAGCAGGGCTTGGGCTCCAAGCCGTACAGCCAGTCTCCTGGGCAAACCCATTTTCACTCCACCATCAGCGAGAGCATCTACAGCTGTAAAGGCCTAAAAGCAAACAATGCAAAAAACAATTTTTCACAATTACTACACTTTAGTCGAAACTGGAACACAAACTCCACTTTATATAAAAGACTCACGTAAGCAGGACCGCTGCCACTGAGGCCGGTGACAGCATCAATCAGGTCCTCCTCCACCTCAGTGCAGTATCCCACACTGGCCATCAGCTGCTCCAGTAGCTGTCCATCCTCCACCTCCGCGTGGGTGCCTGTGGCGTACACAGTGGCCCCCTCACGCACTACCACTGGAGTGTTGGTCATACAACGCATCACCTTTGGAGCAGCGCGATACTGTTGCAGCTTCTGTAAGGAAGAGTAATGCACTGAAAGAACTGTGCTAAAATTTAAAAATCAATAACAAGTCATATGTAGCTTTTAACTTCAATAAAACTAACATGGACCAAAGTTTATACAATGGCCTAGTTTTCTTTTGCTTTTGTATGCTATGTACTGTAATATAATATTTCTTAAGACAACATTTCTTAGCCTCAAAAAGAAATGCACGGGTGTTTCAAGTTCAAGCAGCCAGCTAATGTCATGTTACAACATGTGACTGTTTAGCCTGAGGGTCTGTTCAGATCAGAGCACAAAAACACAGTGCAGGCCTCATGTTAAAGGAAATAATAAAGCCAGATTTTCATACATAAAAACATGATTGATGATGAATAAAAACTGTGTTCATAAAAAACTACAAATCATCTGGGATTTTGATCATAAAATTGTGCTGAAGTTAACATTGACTTTTGCCTTTATAAGATATTCTAATCAATATTGTCCAGTTCAGCTGTTAATAACCTCTGTTATGGCTCTAACTTGCCTTCTCTATGGAGCTGATGGTGACGCCTGCCGCACAGGACACGATGAGGTGACGATCTTCGATGTCTGGTCCGATCTCATCCAGTACAAAAGGAATGATGTGGGGCTTCACAGCCAGGAAGAGAACATCACTTTTGCTCACAGTCTCTTTGTTGCTGGTGGTGAGATGGACTCCCAGTTTCTGTACAAGTGAAAGAAAAAAACATGTAGGCCAATCTAACTTTGGTCTTTTGGTCTTATACTTCATTTCACATATGTAGGAATCAACTGCATTCAAGTAAAGCCATGCTATATAGCTTGAAAGTGCACAAAGAAAAATGTGTTTCTAATTAAACTGTGGACCCACCCGCAGTCCATGTACAGTGGGGAGGTCTGTGTCTGGGGAACTTGCTGTGATCCTGTGGGTGGCAATCACACCTAAAATACCCAGAAATCATTTCAGTGTCTGATTGCAATCAACATCCATCAACACAACAAGTCAAGCTGAATGATGCACACATGGTGAGAGCATGAATCAAAGCTCACCTGCAGCTGAGAAGCCTCTGACCAGAGCATGAGCCAGCTGGCCTGCACCTATGAAACCCACACTCATTTCACCTGTATGTACACAGAGGGGGAAAACTTTCACCTCAGCAAGCATCAGTCACCTCAACAAAGACAGACCATTTTCTAAGTGGAGTGCCGTAAACAAAGTTACTTCCTCATTAGGCGACATAGATGAACACATTACAGCCATATTACAACTGTACAGTAAATATATCAACAAAGAAAATACTTACAAATAAACTGTAGAGCCTCTTAAGTTGATCGACTGATCGAGCAATGGAGCAAAAAACACTTTAAAATAGAACTCTGTCAACGTGGCCCAGCTACTGTACCTGTGGAGGCGCCTTTGACTGACAGCCAATGAGGTTGCGTACTGAGATGATGCGTCACACGTTTGGCCAATCACAGCGTTGATATTGACTTTAGGGTGGGATCTCTGAGGCTGAACATCCAGTTGCATCAGGTTGAGCCGAGGGGCAGAAAAGTTGGTCAGGGTGTTAGTGTAATACTGACATCTGCTGGTGAAAGGTGGAATTGCATGTTAAAGACTTATCCTGACCCAGAAAGCCAATTTATAGCCTAGTTAACAGACTGTAGTGAGTAATGCATTTAGCCTTTTTTTCAGTGCCTCCATTGAACAACTACATTCATTTTTTTTATCTTGTTCATTTATGTCACCTTTATACTTAATGCTTGGCACTGATAAGTAGGTCTACCTTCAGCTGATGGCCCACATGTTTCATTAGGTTTATGACTGCAAAACTTCAGCACAAAGGCTGAATTACACACATTTATACTCTGGCGCATTATTAAATATTGAAGTATCATGAATCAAATCATCTTTAACAATCAACACAACTGGACCAATTTCTGACTTCTCTGTTTAATTGAAGAGTCTTCTGAATGTTTAAAGGTTCATATATCATGTAAGCAAAGGGTACAGAAATCAAAAAAGCATGAAAATGTAGTGTTTGATGTTTTATTAAACATGGAATATGTCATAACAAAAGAAGGAATATTACATTATTGCTCTTATCCCAAATAATCAATTTAATACTGCTGTCAAAAATTTTCCATTCAAAAATTCATGTATCAGATACATTTAACTTTGAATTTTTGGCATTAGACATTTAATGACATGGATGCAAATTGAAAAAAAAAACACAACAAAAAAAACACAAGCTATGTTCAGTGCATACTGTTGACTCAACATATGCTATGCATCTCTATGAGATATATTTTCATCCATTTTAGTGTTTAAATACAATTTATACATGCAACCCTCATTCCAAAAAAGTTTGGAACAAAATTCAATCATTTGCAAACAAACTGTGTTTACTGACAATGTTTTTTACAAAGTGTTCCTGAATCCACATAGTAATCTCTTTTATACAATCATGTATTTAACAAAGTGTTGAATCTTCCACAACCTTCGTTTTTTTGTTGCTCCTGTCCCACCTTGTTTGAAACATGTTGCTGTCATCAAATTCAGAATAAGCCGATATTTACAATAATCAATGAAGTCAATGAGGTCAAACATTAAACATATTGTCTTTGTGCTGTTTTCAGTTGAGTTTATGTCAAATAAGGATTAGCAAATGATCACAGTCAGTTTTATTTGTTTTACACAACGTCCCAACTTTTTTTGGCATCAGGGTTGTAGTACATACATTAATGCTTAAATAAATTGTTCAGCCTCTATGAGACTGACTGACATAACACTGTTCTGATAGTCATTGCTCCACACTCTGATAAGTCCATCCTGTGTGTGACCACATGTGATGTATTTGGTGCTTCCCAGGGTCCTCTGTGGACAAAGCTGCTGAGATCAGCTCTCTGGCGCACCTGGCAGGCTCCTCCTGGTAGGTCACTGCAGAACTGGAGAAAGGCCTTCAGTTTTTAATGTTGGGTAATGCTGTCAGTTTTGCTGACTCATTCTAGGCAATACTGATAGCAAAAAATGTCACACATGCATATGACGCAATGAATCTATGGATCCAAGGGAATGAGACCTTCACAGAGACCAGACTGTGGAGAGCATGCTGGACGTGGCCTCAAGCTTTATTTATTTGTCTCTGAGGCTAAACAGTCTTTTTTAGACAGCAGAGCTGGACACAAAGCGAATCCTCTGGGAATAAACCAGATCAACAAAATATAGGATCAGGTTGACATTGGTGAAGACCGCCACCACCAGCTTACTGTCCCAGGGACATTGTCCACGCGGGCAGTCCTCAGGACGAGTGGTGTTGCCGTACTTTTTGTCAAAGCTGAAGATGGGCCAGACCAGTGCGGTGCTGAGGTAGAGGATGACAGCAAAGAAGGTGTACACAACCACAAACCGGTCAAAGGGGAACCTCAGGGAAGAAGTCCTCCCAGAAACCGTCAGTATGACCACTATCACAGTGACGGAGAAGCACAGGCTGTACACCACCACGCAGTACTGGCTGGCAATGTAAAGGTTGTACTCGCTGTCGTTGGCCAAGGCCCCGAAAATAATGCAGGCCACAAAAGCCTGGACCACCTTGAGGAGGCCAGACACAGTGGCCATGTAACCCACCACGGCCCCTGGTTTGGCTCGAGTCAGGAACACCTCAGCACCGTAGGGGAAGCAGCAGACGCTGGAGCAGACAGTGACAGCAATGCGGTACATGTGGACTTCACAGGCCTCATCAGGACACTCTGTCTGGAGGAAGTAAACAGGGTAGACCACGGAGGCAGTGATGTACATTAGCGTTGCCAGCATGGCAAAGGCCACAGTGAAGTTATCCCAGGATATGGGCATGCACGTGTGCAGCCGCGTAATGTCCAAGGTGAACACGACCAGTGTGACGGCAAAGCAGAAGCACCACACAAACATGCAGAAGTTCCCATAGGTGGCGCTGTAGCCTGCATTGTGGGACACAAGGGCCATTATGGTGCAGCCAAGTAGCAGCTGGGAAATTCGAGCGGCACCTAAAAGTGACAAAACAGCGTCTTTGTTGAGGTAGTGTTCTCCACGAGAATCCATGGTTGGTGTTGTTGCCCCCCCCCCCCCAGAAGCAGCTGTGTTGTCTTGTTGAGATTCCTGATGTCCTGTTTTCAGACTCAATGTCCTTGCGGCCCACTCTTCTTACGTCGCAGACCTCACCCTTTCCTTGGCTGCCTTTTATAGATGGTCCTTAATTACAAATGTCTGTAATTTTTTTTTCTCCTTGAGCTTGCTTTGTAATTACAGTGGTGCGTTTAAGACCAAGTTACATTTAGACTGCTGTTATGCAGCAGCGTGTACAGTAGCTTGTAAAAGGATAGTTAGATCTTGAAATAAGATCCGTTTTTGATTGTTTTTTTGTTTGATTTAAAGTAATGACTTCTTGTCTGCTCAAGTCTATAAGCTGTGCATATCAGTCTAATTCCTGAAGTCCTATTATAAAAGTGTTTTAAAAATGATTTTAGAGATTAAGATTTTGAGTCTTGTCTTACTCAAAGCTGTAGTTTATGTCCTCTGCAATCTTGGTTTTCCCTTGTTTTTGCTGTCTTCAGTCGCCAAGTTGTCCAGTGCATCAAAAGTTTGGAGCAAAGTTCCTCCGCAAGTCCCATCCAGAGATCAATCTTCCAACAATAGCCCTCAGTGCCGAACAGGTGGACTAATTTGTCGTCCTGTCAGTCAACTTCCGTTACTCACTGACTGTGTAATTTCTTCACGTATAGGCCAGTGACCAAATCAGTCAAACTGTCTCTCGCTCTTTGTCTTGCTGTTTCTGTCTCCTGTTGCCTCTCGGATTTGGCGTCCCACTCTTTCTTGCTCGCACAAACACACGCCCTCTCCCTCCTGTATGTCCCGTGTGCGTCAGTGTGTGTGTGTGAGCGCTCAGTGGATTGCTAGGGGTGGCTGTGTAAATGAAAGTTTGTGCCGAGCCCAGGCTTACAGGCCTCGCCAGCTCTATAAATAGGGGTTCTATATTCCACAGAGGGGTGGGAGGCTACATGTGGCAGGCAGCATGGGAGTCGTATTTCTAGGGAGCACCCAGAGAGGCTGAGTCAGAGCTCCCTCAGAAAGAAACTGGCATTTATGCGCAGTGTAATGACAGGGAGGAGAGGCTAAGACTCCCATTAAAGACAGAAATTACATACAGGTCCAGAAGGATGATTATGCATCAGTGATGACAGATCGAGCGAGGCATGTCAGAGGGAAGTGGAAATGAATTAGTAGTTGCTTAAAATACTTGAACCTGTGATATTAATATGCTGTAATTTTTCATTTACAGTGTGCAAGGTGATTTTTAGAGAAAACCACCACCGAAAAAAAGCTTTTCAAGTTGTTGGTGGTTTCAAATTTTAAAGCTTTTTGAAGACGTCATATAATGTAAGGTTTTTATTCAAGCCTGTGCAATGATTTTTTTTTCATTGTGAAAAAATTGTTCTAAGTGAAATAAGAAATATTTCCAGCTTTTTATTTTAGTGGAAATGGCCAAGATCTCACCTGATTACCATTACGAATTAAATTATTCTAATTGGGCTGCTGTAGCTGTATTTTTCTTAAAGATAAGCACTGTGTGATTTGTGAAAAAACAGTGGATGGGAACATTTTTTGGAATAAAATTTAATTATGATAATATAGGCATATCATGTATTTTTCTTTTGCAGACATTAAACTGCTTAATTATAATGTTTTGGAGCCTGACAGAGGAGAATATTTAGAGGCGAAAGTGATGTGGAAGTAGTGGTGGCTCTTGTTCCCACCCTGTTTCATGGCATGGGAGAATACTGTTGTAACCACTATTTGGTGCTTGCTCAAAATATTTAGGAAACCTGTTTTGCTTTGGGCCCTGTGCAGTCTACTCAGTGGTTAGATTGAATTTAAACTGTGATTTGTCAGTCAGCTGATATTCTGTGATCCAATTCCAAGAGTGCTAACCGCAGACCAATTTTCTATTTCCATTTTGAAGTTTTAAGAATAGTTTTTGCTAAAACACCTGTTAATTTCAGCTTGTTAAAGACTTTATGGTGCACTTAAAAACTGAAACCTGTTCCTATTTAAGTCTGCAAAAATTTTGATGCTAAGCTTACAATTTCTTTTTATTTTCTTTTACCAATGACAGGTGGTGTCTCATATTCTTATCTAACTGTTGCTCAGAGGTATTTTTGTCTCTTTCTGCCCTCTTTGTTGTCAGTCTGGCTGAACAGTACTTTGTTCTCCATGTACAAAAGAAACTTTTTTTTTTTGCAAACCCTTCATACAAAATAGCATCTGTTTGTAAAGAGGACTTTATACAACCTAAAAACATGAAACACCATTCAAAGCCCTTGGTATCTGAATTTGGGTCCTTTTCCCTGTGTACCTGCTACCAGACTGCAGTACTCCTAACCACGTACTGCATCGTCTCTGCATCAGAAACTGAACCCAGACAGCTCCTGACAGTTAGGTCAGTGGCTGCACGGTGCAAATTGTAAAGCGCGTACATTGAATAAATAACTGTAGCCCAGTTATCATAAAGGCAGCGAGGGCGCCAAACAAAAAGACGTGAGTGAAAAAGGGTCACAGATTTTTTTTCTGAGAAGGCTGTGATGGAGAGCTTATAGATAAATTGCTCACATCCAAAAAAGGACTTCCTAAGTTTCATCAGTTTATCAGGTTCATTTCCTATTATTTATGAGTCACTTTCAATTAAGTAAAAACTCCAACAATTCTCAAGCAACTTTTCCTGTTTTAGAAGATTGACCACATTTCTTGAGCTTTAACCAAAGCTTCTAAAATATGAGGTGTTGAAAAAACCTGACTGCCAGTGTGTGTAGACTAATCCTCATATCTATTATCAGATATGTCAAAATAGGGGCAAATCGTGTTGGGAGCCTGAGGGAGCCGTTGACCTTACCTCCTGCTCAAGGTTTTTGTGCCGCGAATGTAATGTAGGAATGAGAATTGTGCTTATATATTCTACAACTCCAACTGTTAATAGCAACAACAACAACAATAATAACAAGACTGTACAGCAATATTTACCTTATAATATATGTAATGTGTCTTTTCTTTTAGGTCAGATACAAAGACATGCAATCAACACAAAGAGAAAAAACAGCAATGTATTTACAATTTACAAAGAATCACTTCTCTGTGAAAATAGCACTTATAAATATGATTTACATAACAAAATAAATATGTAAATTACCAATGTAGCTTGAGTTGTTTTTTTTTTCTTCTGTTAAAAAATATGTTACAGAATAAAATTACAATTAGTAATACCTTTCCTTCTCTGGTGTGATGCGAAATAGAGGTCCTTTAAAAACATTTATAAAGACATCATTACATACAACATTGTCATTATATTAAAAAGTGATCTCTATTATGAAATATAAGACGGGAGTTACAATAGTGAACACTTGAAAGAACCTATACAAATACTCAAAAAAAATATACAATACACGATATTTGTCTCCCTTTAAATGTTCATTGCATTGATCTGAGGATTGCTGAACTACTGAGGTGATTTATGAATGTGTACCCTGTGATCGGGTTTGAACAGTCCTCTTGTGACGACGTGAGAAAGAGGTATAGACTAGATGTAATGGCACTGCGGCGTATGTGTAGGTACTGACAGACCTTGAAGTGTTTCCAGGTTCGCTTTAGCACCACAATCAGCTCAATTTGGTCTCATATGAGTTGATTAGAGGAGTGTTGGTGTCATTTTGCTTTCAGATAAATACAGTTTCCTTCCTGATCCAGTGCTTTTCTTACCGTGTTATGTCCCTGTTTCTGCCTTGATGTCTGTTTTTTTTGAGTGATGAGATGTTGTTAGAACCCAACTACTAAACAGTTTGAACAAAATTATACCCTTATAGACTCTATAGTGACTACTTAAAAAAACATCCTTAAGTCATTGTAGCCTTTTCTTTCTTTTTTTTTGTAACAATGACTAAATAGAATCTATATGGAAGGATGAAAACAAAACAAAACATCAATGAGCATCCTTAAAACTGGATTACATTCGTGATACGTTTTTCTTTTACAAAGCAAAAGATAATTTCATTGGAGAGTAGCAGAGAGTTGTGCCTTGTCATGGTGGCGTGTTGCCTCTGTACTTGTCACCAGTTGCGAGGAGAGGGATCCGTACACAGGAGGTCAGAGGGGAATTGACTATAGGTAGAGTGGGTTGTGAAGGTGGATGGGTACTTGGAGGTATCAGGAGACTGGCCAGAGAGACCAGCCAGCCCTGCTTGGGCTTAGCTTGGAGATGCTGTGTGTATGTGTCCCTTTAGCTGCCACTGCTGAGCATGCCCAGTAGCTTGCTGGGGTCCATGCCCTGCTGCTGGGCCATCTTCTGCACATCGAAACCCATGTGCATGAGGAACTGAATGACGTTCATCTCCTGTCCCGTGAACTGGTCTCGGATGGTGGGGCAGGTGGGGTTGCAGTGTGGCCACGGGCAGCTGTCAATCAAGTGGACGGGGCAGCCTTTGGGCGGAGCCTTGTTGTTCCTGTTGTCGTGGAGGCTGCGGTCCCAGCAGTGCAGCGCACGGGGCAAAGAAGTGCCTTTAACCTGCACATCAATCCAGTAACTAGAAGACAACAGAAGAGGGCGCTGTCAGCTCACAAGTGGAAAGTCTCAAAGTGTCCCCTGATAAAGATGCACAGAATATACTCACTTTCTGGTGATAACTTCATGTGATAGGCACGCTGGAGCAAACATGGCCCTGAAAATAGAAATAACAGAAAATCAATCTGAATCCATGCAATGATCCTAATTCAATCAAACTCCTGTAATACAGAGATTGGGCCTTACGGGACATCTTTGAGTGTGTTTCTCAGCTCTATGCCCAGGTTTTGGATGTAGCGCCACTGGCCTTCCTGCACAGGCTGGCCCGTCAGCTGGATGTTGTCCACAGTCAACTGAGCCTCATCGAACAGCCACTGGACGACAAACACAGGGCCTGTACAGGGGAAAGAGATGGATATAAGATTATCTACTCAGATATGTACCATGCAGATATTTGGGGCTTCCATGATGGGGAAGTACACTAGCATTAACATGTCCAATGTGTGTAAACTCACTTTTTATTGATGGGAAGACTCTATATCCAAAGTAACAGTTCCACTCCTCTCCTTCATGGGTTTGCCTGCATTTCTCTGGTACAACTCCTCCCCAGTACCTGATGGGGCCGGTGAGAAGGGCAGATGTTAGCAACCTGATTTTTAAAACAGTCCAACTCACAAAATCCTAGCATATTACGATAAAATTCGCTGTCTCCCATACTTGATGCCTCTCTTGATGGTCTCAGTGGGGGCGCAGCTCAGAGCGTCCACGCAGTCCGTGTAGTGGTACTGCTTGTTGTCCAGGAACCAGCCAGAGTCAGACAGGCCTCGCACTTGGATCCCGGTGTGCCCCAGTCCCTCCAGCAGCTCTGCCACACGGTCCACATTCAGGAGGACCCCAGTACCCCCGGCGCTGCACGCAGGAATATGACATTGTCTTATTAGTACCGAGACAGGAGCACAAATGAAATGCAGAGGATTTTGAATCTGAGATCACAAGCAAAAAGTTTACCTGCTTCCTGCTAATAGGAGAACTTTGGCGTTGTCTAGACCTTTGCTCAGCAGGTCTTTCACCACCTCCTGAATAATCAGTGAGCCCATGAAGGCATAGCCACCTACACACAACACAAAGAGAGCAGAACTTAAAGAGGGTTTCACATTTTCATATCCTCATGATGATCCCTGATTCAGCCGTGTCTTACTCTGCTCTGTCTTGGCCATAGCGCCGCTCCACACGTCGCTGGAGCAGTACGGGATGAACCTGCACAACCAACACAAGGTTAAAGTTGCGAGCTATAATTAAAAAAAAACAGCGCTACGACTAAAAACATGCAAACACGAGTCAACTTACACCATGTTGGCATTCCACCAGTGAGGGTTTTCCTCGGGCAGCGGAGACAGGATCCCCGTGCCTGCAGAGACAGATCAACATGTATCATTAGCTATCCTGGCACTCCCAGACACATCCTCTTCTTCCTCATCATCATTACCACGTGGATTACAGTTATTACGCTGCAATGAGAGAGGGAGACGTCTCTGTTCCTGCAGCAGCGGGCGCCAGGTAACCCTACACAGCATCTACATTATGAGGGGGTGTCGGATGCAATACCACTGCAGATGAGCACAGGTACATCCAATCCTTTTAATCACTGAGTGGTGCTTTTATCACCATGTTAGAGGGCCTGGATTTGCTGCAGGTGGAGTGAGAGCAGCTCTTATGGGAATGAACTATACAGACGAGCTGAGGTTGACCTGTTTTAGTTTGGGGCCACTTGGACGAGCTCATCAGTCTCCTCATGGTCTCGTATCGGCTGTCGCAGTTCTCCTTGGTGAAGCAGTACCAGCCGCCTGGACATGGATCAGACAGAAACATGAATCACACAAACTGTCTATAATTGTTCATACATTTAATATTTCATTAGATCTTAATACTGACCCTCTAAGAATATCAACCATCGTCTGCTGCCTCGAGATTCTTTCAGGTAGTACCTACGACAGACCAAAGAATAGAACAAACATGAAAATGATTCTAATTTCCTCAAGGTTTATTTTCCACTGCCTGCATAGCAATACATGTAAATGAACAGATAGATACAACCACATTCCACAAGTTTGACACGGTGTTCTTTCTTCAGAAAGATCAACACCGAAGAGAAACACCCTCACTCTTTCCACCGTCACATGATAGAATCCAAGCACGAAACATAAACACGCACGACATCACCACTTTCATCTAAACAAGGATGTCCTGTTACTTTGCCGATTCTTATCTTTAAAAGGTGACAGAAAACAGCAAAAGTGAAATTCCACACGGGGGAGAACAATGAGGTTGTGTGTGCAGTAACTGATCTGGTGGATCAAACAGGAGATACACATCATCTCGTCCCCCATCCTGTTTGTGCTGCAGATGCCAGTAGATGGTGTGTTTGCTTTTTAATGTGGCATCCCAGTCTCTTCTCTCTGAGCTCATCATTCCTCAGCAGTGTCCTCACACACAAAATCAAGGCTCCCGCTCAAAGAAATGATATGATAAGAGATATGGTGGAATAACATAACAGCATTTGGCCTTTGTAGATGTCAACACACAGTCTGTTTTTTTCTTTTGCGTAGGACCCACATACGTTCAAGATAAAGCACCTTAAATGCACCCTGGACTTTTAAAAGAAGTGAAGGGTAGAATGTAAGAGATGTGTGCTGTATGTTGTCAGCCCAGAAGAGGGCAATGCTCTCATGATTCTCTCCTGCTGCAGGACGAACTCATGTCAGATGCATCATCATCCTTTTTTTTCAACTGGACTCTTATTTAATTGAAGAAAAAACAAATCACAGATGAAGCAAATTAAAAAATTCTGGTGTAAAGTAGCTTCAGCCACAGATCCTTAATGATCCAAATGTGCTTCTGTGATGTTGAGAGATGTTTTTGTTTTTTTCTTCTTTTTTTTTCTTAAATATAATTCAATCAGTATCCACCCGGCTTTACCAATGACTAAACTCAAGAGATTGCCAAAAACATTTCAGTGACTTTAAAGAAAACAGACTTGGCCGAAGCTCTGAGCTGTTTGCTCAGACACTGAATCACACTTTGGCTGCAGTCAATGTCTCGTGCTATTATTGCGAGCCACAGCCAGTGATGTAGGCTGAAGACAGTGCACTCTACTTTCTACTTCCAAACAACAAAGTGAAGGCGGGCTTGGCAAGCTGAGCAAGCCAAGAGGGAAAGGCGCTCTAACAAGTGCAACTCCAGAAGATGAATCACACTGTTCCACCTTCCTGTCTAGTGAATGATTCTTCTCTTTGCATCCTTGTTTACTGTAACTGTAACAACACCTTTCTGGGAAATACTGTTAGTAGCCGATGGATTAGCATCTCATCTGACAACAGCCACGGCAGTGAATGAAAGGGCCATCTGCCAGTAACTGTCCCCTGCTCTCGTCCTCATGCTGCGTCTCTAAAGAGCTAAGAGCTTTACGGCACTAACAGACAGCTCTGTCCGCCACTTTGGGGTTTAGCTGGAATTAGACGGGATAGAAAATCCATAAAGAGACATGTATATCAAAAGCCATTTCAGCCAAGTCTGCCCACTGCTGAACTGCTCCCAGATAAGTTCTTATGCACAATGGCAGACAGTCATCAAAGCCTCCTGATGTGGCAGGGACAGCATTAACTGTAGAGCATTTATATAATAGCGGAAACTGCAAATAATAAGAAACATGATCATGATTTAACAATGTTCTGTTTTGTTTGTTTTTTTTATGTGGGACTTGCATTTTAAACACTTTGCTTTCATTGTGGTGCACATTAGAAAACTTTATTCTTGTGTTGCAGAATAATATGTTTGAGACTCAAGTGAAATCTTGTAAAGATAATTATCATATAAATATGTTGAATCCCTGGAGGCAAATGAAATACAAGTGTCTAGAGCTGATATATTGTTTATGTATTATACAATAGACGAGACAGTGGATCTGTCTGATATTATTAACATGATTTTAGTGCCAAGGCTTATCCTGCTTTAGTAGAGAAATCATTCAGGCATTCTTACTGCCAAATGGATTTCTGCTTAACAACAATGTCAACAGTGGACATTATTGCAAACAAATACAGTGATCCATTGTTTACAGAATGGGACATAATATTAAAGTAATATTCCCAGGAACAAAGTACAAACCACGAGGAGCAACTGTGCACATTTTTTCAGCTGCTCAAAATGAGAAAACATAGTATTAAAGTGCTGTAAAATCACAATTCAGCAGTGTGCCCACTGGGTGCAATGATCAGAGAGAGATGGGCGGGGGTCTGAAAACTTAAATCTTAAACTTTCTGCAGAGCAAATCCTGCATTCTAATTTGGAGCAAAGGAAATGAAGCATAGGCCATGTGGCTATCCGCAAATTTCACGCATGGCTGACACAAAGCAGCTGTCCATCTTATCCTGAAACCTTATTCTGTCCCACAACATTGCTCTGTTTTTTTTTTTTTCCATTTATGTCTTTTTGTTTCATTTGCAGCATCTAAATAGTTTATGGATCGAAAAACCAAATTTGGCACATTTGCACTAAAAGTGTCTTTTGCACACTCTCTCCATGGAGACGTGATTGTCCTCAGGCCAGATACATGTTGGGGTAGCAGGATGCCCAGCAGGACGGGCTGCGCCCTGCTGGAGCAAAAAACAACCCCCACCGGCTCCACCTGGCCCTGGTCTGACCTGCAGGACATCCAACACATGCAAATCCTCATCTACCACCCCGTGCAAAGGTGCTCTCAGTGGTACATACCCTGCTGCGCTCCCATCGTTGCAGGTGACTGATGCGTTCTGCAAAAAGTTCAGCTTCATGTCGTAGTCGAGCTTCTGCGCAGAGCACGGGTAGAGGGACTGCGCCAGGTTCTTCACCTGTGTCATGAAGTTATCCATGTTCTCCTCCACGGCGGTGAAATCCAGAGGGAAGCTCTCCGTGGTGTCGCTCCGGTCCGCCCGGTACGTGGGTGGAGGAGGTGCGCGTCGCGGTTGCGGGTTGCGGCCACCGCGGAACCTCCGCGCGTAAAGAGCTCCGGACTGCATCAGCACCAGCAGCAGCACTGATGAAACCACCCTGATGGCTGTCATCTTATCCCCTCTTTAGATGCCCCTTCCTCCAGATGCTAAGCCTCGTTGGAGAAAAGCACGTTTTTACGGACGGAAACGGGAGAAAAAACACCTTTACGCACGGTGGAAAAACAACAATTACGCACGATGCCAAAGTGTCATCCGTTCCCAAAAAAGCGCAAGTGTAAAGCAAACTAAATGAAAACTCCCTTCAAATCAGTCACACTCATGCAGTCTCTGGATAGGTTTCAGCCAATCTCTCCAGTGCAACTGCTGGACCAAGCCTGAACGACAACACTCGTGCCATGCTCTTGTATTTTATTCAAACTTTCCCCCCTTGTGTGTCCGTGCAGCCAATCGCAGGAGCGGGGCAGGACTCAGGGCATGATCAAGCGTGGCAGACTCGACCCCCCCTTTTTTTAATTTATAGAGGTCCATGCGTTGGTTCTTTTGATCCGCGGAGTTTTATTTGATGTGGTGGCTTTTATTGGCCTTGAAATGCCCATTTCCCATCCCACCGCAAATTTATGAAGTGAGAATGCGCATCTTGTTACACACTTGCCTGAAAATCAAGTGGAGGAAAAAACACAGAACGTAATAGAGAAGAAGAGCTCCAAGAAAATTGTCTAAGGAGAATAAAAATAAGAGAAACATCATGATCATTATTATTAGTTATTTTTTATGGTCTGATATTGTTCACAGTTTCATAAAAAATCCTTTAGAGAATCACTTCAGTTCTGTTGAGTTGCTCATGTTTTCTTAAGTTTAAGGAAAAAGGGGACTTGGACACTTGTTTTTTTTTTTTTTAATCCAGACAGGGCCTCCAAAGATCAAAGCAACCATCACTCTTTCTCCCCCCTCCTCTCACCTCCTCCCTCCCTCCCTCCCTCCCTCCTCAGTCTCTTCCAAACTTTCCTGGTCTACTGTATATTTTAAGTCGAGCAGAGCATCCTGATGGGAAACCAGCTTTTTAACACAGGAATGCCTCGTTACGGTCGAGGTAGGCTTCCCTCAAACAACCTCTCATTTTAAGGACACGTTGGAGTTCAAGTGTGGCCTGCAGAGCCAGAGTGATTAATCATCAGGGTCACACTTCATGGTGGTGTTTTCAGTGATTTTTGTCCCTGATTGAGCTCATTCTTGAAACAGACTGACGTAATTCAGTTTGGTTTAAAAGGCCTCAACATTGCAGACGTGGATGGCAACTTTGATGCTTCTAAGTACTAATACACACCTTTACATCACATACTTTTAAAAAGTCTCCAGACTATTATATATAGACAGGGTATTTTTCTCAGCTTGATATAATTTCTACATCAGCACCTGAGCGATGGTAAAAATGCTGCAAAACACACACTCAGGTAGCTTATTGATATTGTCTTACTGATGAGGTACCAGCTTTGGCAGTGGATTTGAGAGAGCTCAGGGGCCTCATTTTGGGGCACTTCAGGTATCAGATGTAGTTTTTGCGAGAACCACTGCAGGACAACTTCATCGCCCGAGTTCAGTTTGACTCCTTCCTCTTCGGGGACTTTTTGAAGATCAGTTCGAACAATTTTCCCTTACTAGTGATGTGTTCATGCTTTTGATGGATAGTTGTTGGATAGTTTGAAAGACAACAACAACATCACAACTATAAAACCCCAGAAGCCCCGAGGTTAATCAGTGTGCCTAAAGGATGTCGAACTGTTCTGGGCCAGGTAAGATGGATATGAAGTCACCAGCGGGACTGATGGTATTCATTGGGAACTTCAAACAGATGCTTGTATAGATTAAAACATGTGGTAGGGCCCAGGAGGAGAGGCTCTGTCACAGATTGAGCCTAGTCACTTTGACCCATACCTCCCTGTTTTATCACACGTCATCCCCAAAAATGTAACCCTTAAATCACTCGCAGATGGACGCTGGCCTCTGACACACACACTACCATGAAGAGATGCCCTGGCGGTGTGTCTCTGACCCAAGTGAGCGAGAAGTGTGAGCTGCAGATGCTGGAACTTTGAAATGTGTAGATTTGGTGAGCGAACATGAAGGATCCTGTGTTGAATTTACCTACCAGTGTGAGACAGAGTTGGAAACACTGGTTAGCTTTGCTACTGTTGGTGCACAGTGGTTTGTTCTCTACCGTGCACCTTGTTTGAACTCCAAGCGCTAAGCCTTTCTGGCTTTCACTGGTAATTCTCTCTCCCTTTTTCTTTGCCTCCCATCGTCTGCGTGTAGCATAGACACAAATTTAACCATGCAAGTCCGAATGGATTAATCCTAGATTTAGGTCATTTGAAAATGACCCAGCTGTTCTGATGGCAGTCCCTCAGAAGTGCCCCCGTAGCTCCCGTAGCCCCCGTAGCCCCCACCCCGACTCCAGGCCTCCTGTGAAAGTCAAAGCCTGTCTTTCATCTCCGATCAGTTGCATGTGCCCTCACAGATCCACAGGTTTTACTGCTTAAGTCTGGGCTGGCAGCATTGATCATGTGACCGTTGCCTGCCTGGCGTTTAGACACATCATAGCTCTGTGAGTGCTCTCCGTCTGCGCAGCCTGCCAGTTCTGCTCACACATCCCCATCGTCCGTCTCCCCCACGCCTGTTAGTTTTGATTTGCACATGCTGTTGTCGAGGGTCCATCCGTGATCATCAAATCCTGCTAGTTGGAACTGTTAGGTCAGGTTACATCAAAGAGATCAGGAGGGATCAGCCTCTTGAAAGGGACAGGCTCTGGCTCACATCATCAGAAACAGGTGGAGGTCCTCATTGGAAGAACAAAGGAGAGATCACCAACTATAAAACTTTTATATTATATAGAAGAGTTTCTTTAAATTCCTTTAAATTGCCACTCTCTCCTGCACAGGGCGCACAAACTTCACAGCCCCGGCATGAAATATATGATATCAGGTTAGAGATTGTGGGACCCAGCCGCAGCACTAAATCCCATGAAGGTCACAACAGCAAAGCCTGAGACTTAGTGGCATTATGGCCACAAAGTGTTTAAGTGTGGAAATCTGCTAAAAGCCGGAACAAAAAGGGAAGTGGAAATGTCCAGAATACAACTCAGGTGTTAGGAATTAGTTGAAAAGTTGTTGAAACCTTCAGAGGTTTTGTGTATATTGTAGTAATCTTACACTTCTCTGCTACACCAGACTTTGACATTTGGTTTATTGCTTGTCATAACTAGGTAAGAGTAGAGTCATGATATTGAACTTATATAAGAAATATTGTAGGTATTATTCATGCAAACATACAGACAAGTTGATGTGACTGTAATGTTGAAACACTCGTTTTTGGCTATCCGCCCCTGTGAAAACCTTTTGCGCTTCAGCTTCTGTTCTCTGTCACCTTGAGAAGAACCTCCGGAAACAGGTCCCCTTAATTTCATGTTGAAACTATTGTTTCAAACCCAAAACAAACATGTACAGAGGTTTTGGGTGTTAACACACTGTGGAGCTCCTTTCATGTGCCCCCACCACATGTTCCTGATATTACCCAGAGAATCAGTAAACAACCTTGATCCTGACTTAAGTCAAGAAGTGCCATCTAAGATGTGGATGTAAATGGGGGAGCAAGAGAGAGTAAGAGAGGCAGGAGACATCTGTCGAGCAGGCTCTCATTTCGCAAGAGGAGGCCGTCTATTGGTTACAGATGATGTCCTGTTTGATAAAAATGAACTCTTTCAAGATAGGACAGCTTGCATTAGGGGTCTCTCTGCCACCAAGGGGTAATCAGATAGTTCGGCCAACAGGTCATCTGACTGATGGTTGCAAAATAGCTGTCATAGCCTGTAAACAATCCTGTCACGTCATTCATACCAGGAAAGATGTCTGTTTGTGTCTGCAGGTTGGGGGTACGTGCGTGAATCAAGTGTTGGCCCACATGTGTGGGCGTTCAGGAGGATGAGTGAGGTGGACCCGGCTGTCTTGGAGGTACCGGTGCGTGAGTGCACGGCCTTCCTGCAAGAGTTTTCCATTCATGCCTAGTGCTTGAATCACCCTTTGCAATGTCCTCTGCCAGGTAGACAGAGGAGGGAGCAGAGACCAATTACCATTTGAGACCTGCTATTATTATCATCAGAGAGGCGGCAGCCCTCCTTCCCCTGCGCTTATTCTCATCTCCACCGAGACAGAAGGAGAATCGGGCTCCTTTGTCTCGGAAATGTTTATTTATGCCGCAGATTTGCCAAAGGACATGGAAAAGCCCTTATTACAGGTCATGACAGTAGAGCCACAACACATTATTCATTTTCTGTCCTTTAACCTGGTAGTCTCTTTGGGGAAATTCTTTTGAAGTCCACACCCTGCTGTAAAACATGGTCATTATTCAATTATGTGAGAGCTGTATTTGAAACGGTTCTGAGGCTGTAGCCCTGAAAGAAACGACGTAGGAAAAGTCAAGAGTTATTTTTAAAATATTTTTGTTTGATTTTGGTTTCTGTAAAGAATACAAATATGAAGGAGAGAAGGTGAATCTGATGTTCGGTCAAAACTCCCGGTGCCAGTTTTTCAGACAGGGATTAAGACTAGTCCTAAACTAAAGGAAAAATTCACTGGAAATATCCACTGAGAAGCTCTGTAGTCTTGGACTAGACTTAATCCCTGTCCGGGAAGTGGGCCCATAATGTTGTGAGTACCCGGTATGCGCTCCCATCCACTGAGCCACTGGGACACCATTAGCGCATGGTATGTGCCTCATTATTTTTGACACTCTCTTAACACCAAGCAGCCGTTTTCTTTTATCCTCTCAGCAAGAAGATGAGGCTACTGTAATCAAAGAAGACAATGATCAGTGCCAGCCTCTTGGCCTGGCCTGGTACCTGCTTTGATGTCATATTTTGGTGTATAGCGGGCTGTGGCCCATGCCAAAGAGCACCCATAGTCGCCAACTGTCTGACAGGCTGCCTTTCATCAGAATGACATCACTCTGCTACTTGATTACTTTCCACGGGCTCTTCCAGGCCTGGGAATTTTCTCCCAGGAATCTTAAATCATCATCCCCGCCTTTACACCCTTCGTCTCAAGATAAAAGGCACATCTGAGACACACATAAGCTTGTGTGGCATACATACAGTATTTGTAGACAGTAGACTAACTGTTAGTCCTGTGAGGTATTTTGCCTTCAGAGTTCGTCAGGCGTTGTTCTGCAAGAGGCAGTTCTGAAGTTGGCTTCTTTAATGCAGTGTACTTTGTGACGCTAGTGAAACCAGATAGAGCTCAATAAACAACACGAAGAGACAAAACGGAACACGGAAAATAAAAACAACTGTACACACTGCAATCTTTCAACTCAACATTTCCCCTCCCTTGATTTTCCCTCAGCGGGGGAGAGAGCAGTGATAAATTACAAGGCAGAACCTGAAGTGTTTGCTTTTGGAGGAAACTGCCGTGTGAGGTAGATATTTATAACCAACTCCTCTGGCTGGCAGCGCTGCCGCTATGCCCCGGCAATGGCTTCACAGGACCGCCGTCTGTCTTCACCTGCAGGTCAGGAGCAGACGGCCTCTGCTCCCCACATCATACAGACTCTCCTGTAGATGCCCTGAGGATCAAGAGGTGTCTGTGGGACCCTGACCGTCCTCTGGCTGCAAACTAGAGTTTAGGACGTTCAAAAGGAAAAAACATTTCAAAGGATTAGAGAGTGTTTGTTTATTCTGAGCAGAGAGGATGTAGAGAATGACTGCATATCTTCAAGAGGCTGAAGTGGGATAGACAGTACATAACTCATGTGGCTGCCAAGTCCACAGCGCTCTTTGATGTATTCAGATGCATACAGCGCATATCCTCTTACAAACACCAGCAGGTATAATTATCGTTGTGTGATCTAATTAGAAACACGGACTGAGATATGCTGAAGTCAATTTAACCAAGGTGGAGTACTACTTCCTACAAAGCCGCCTAAGCCATTGAAATCTGGGTGTCTTCCCGCAAAGATCTCCTCTTTGCTCATGAGGTCACCTGTGGTCGGCCCAGTGGAAACATTTATTCAAAACAAGGTAACGTATCTGTTTGGGAATATACGGCACCCACTTCCCTTTCTCCTGTGGCAGGAAGAAGGTGGTCATTTGTGGGAAGAAGAAAGTGTTGCTCAGGCTTTACTCACAAAGAGAGCAAGAGGATCCGTCATCAGGACGCATCATCTTGTTTTTGCGATGACTAATGAACAGATTGTTAGCAGCACCTTTCGCTATGTCTGTCTGGTTTTGATCTGCTAATAATTCACTAGAATCAGGGGATGGAGGCTCATTTTGGACACTCCCTGAAAAAAATTGGGAACTATATATAGGTAGATTATTCATCAGTCTATGAGTAACTCACATTTTTCTCTTCACTGTAGGTCTGTAAATGGAGACCAGGATGGGTGCAAATAAAGAAAAAGTCGAACTAAATATGAGGCACTGCCACCATCAAGTGATATTCCCAAACACAATTAAGGCAAAACATCAGGAGAATGAGATTCCAGCAAAGTGAATTCTCACATCTGGAAGGCAGGTGGAGGCCTAATTCGCATGTGTCAGAACTTTCTCCTTAATTTACTCATTTGAGTCCGCAAAAGTAAGAGTGAAGCATTTGTGTACCTCTGGATTTGATACAGGATGTGATTCATGTCTCGGGGAAACCAGAAGGCATGGTTACCCCTCTAAAATTAAAGCACAGCATGGCAGGTAGGTAGGGGAGTGGACAACTGTAACGCGTCTGAAGCGTAACCTGTTCTCCGGCCCTCGCTTTGAAACCAGATGAAGATCGGCTGTGGCCCTGAAGTCATTACACCTTCAAAGGTAATTAACACATGGCTTTTGTTTGGGACCGATGAGCACCAGATTATGTAGGTACAGATGGTCAGAGGGGCGGACGACAGATACCAAGAGCAAGGTGTGCTTGGATGTGCTTTCATGTCAGCAGGAAGTGCTTGACCCCTGACCCCCTCCTGACCTCAAATCTAGGCTGTCAACGCCACTTCCTTGAGCGCCCTGTAAAGATTAACATGTGGACAGAGACAAGGGGCCTTCGGACCCCTCTCGCGATGAACAAGAGGACCCAGCTGGCATCTTTGCCCTACAACACCTTTTGCCAGTTATGCTAATATAAGACTATATAAGATCAAAGGTGTGTTTTATCTGTTTTTACTCTTGTGAATGAAAAAGCACCATCCGTTTGAGGATACTGTAAGAGAACAGAGCTGGAGAAGCTAAAGCTGTTTCTTCAAATTCGTCACCATCGGCAGGTTTGTCTGTGCTCTGCTTTAATGTTTTGAGTTTCTGTTTCACTTTGCGCTAAAAAGTGCCACCTGGCGTATTTCTCGAGGTGGTAAATAGCAGCACTTCCTCCCTTTGCCATCAAAGGGAAGAAGGTCTCGCCTTGACCTTGGAGCCACTTTACCCTTCAACCCCTCTGATCTTTCTCCCAGTACAGTTGCTACAAGAACCCTGTGTAGCATCATGTGTAGAAAGGTATTTTCAGTCATTAATCTAATACCATCACAATATTCACCTGTGATCAATTCTGTCTCATTAGCAGAACTTTAAAGGAAAAGTTAGGCTAAATTGTCTGGCTGTATCTTCATATTTATTGTATACTACAGAGAGTTGTATCACTGTTCTCTTCGAAGTCTCACCAAGAAAGCCAGTAAACATATTTCCTAAATGCCAAAATATTCCTTTAGCTTTGCTTTTACTCTGAATCACCCTTCACTCAGGATGATGAAGTACCAAGTCCACATTACAACACATCCTGATTGGTGTTTGTGTAATGATGCTTCACTGGCTTATTTTTGTTGGAGTCATTGTAAGCTTTTGATTCGGGATGACAACATCCAGGGTGGTTCAAAGGGCTGAGTAATGCTAAACTCAGGACCGACAAATTTTGTGGACAAATGGATGCTGTGATGCTGAAATCATGAGTTTGTTAATGTACAAATGTGCATCAGAAGGTGGTAAGAAGGTGGTATCAGAAAAGCATTATGTGTGTCCCTGCCATGATCAAACACACACACACACAAAAGCACACACACGAACACAGTGATCGCTAGTTTAATATGAATTATCTCAAGCAGACACTTGGATCTGTGGGGTCAGCAGTCTGTCTCAGGAGAGTGTTTGATGATTGCGTTTTATTGTTCCAGAAGGTCAAGATCTTCAAAGCTCTCCTTCTGTTCTCCGCAGGGCACCCGGGCAGCAGCTGTCGGAATACACTCAGCTTTGTGTTTTTATACGAGAGAAGAGGTAGGTCAAGCCCACTCTCACAGAAATGTTTTTACTGGGGGGTAGGCACTCAGTGGACACCATAATATTGTTGTTCTGCCCTTTTGTGCCGGAGAGTGGGGAGCGTGTGAATCCCGTCGGATGGGACGTCACCTCTCCCGAGTTTGACGCTGATCAAATAGCCTTTTTGGCATGATTCAGCAGTGTGTGAATGTTGCAGACAAAACAGACCACCGCTTGGGCTTTAGATCAGATGTCTTCTCTCTTGTGCTCCTTTGATGCGCTGTGTAAGAGCTTATACACTAAGGCGACACCGAAGTCTTGTACAGCCAGTGTTATTCTGACAGGTTTACACAGCAGATGATCCGACCTGACTCGCCGCTCTCCTTTGAACACAGCAAATACAATTTTTCTTCTCATATTATTGGCTCCCATAAAGCATTCATGGTCTCTGCTCTATAGATTATTCTTTGTAGGAGTTTAATAGTGATAATTATGGATGTTTTTAAGTTCATACAAGCCTCTTCAATGACTAGGAGGGATCTCTTTTAAGGAACATGGCCTGACAAATATAAAGGCTTCCATCTGTAAATGCAGATAAAGAACAGTACTACAACCAACCCACATCACATTTTGTTTACTCACTGCCCATTATATCTTTTTCATGATAAATATATTGTAACACAAATATGATAGTATGCATGTAATAGTACACATGATTTGTTCTTTGGAGAAAGAAAACGGGAAAATAAGAAAGCTTCTTGCTCCAGTCCAGTGTTGAGGAAGAACTGCCGCCAAGTTGAGGGTCAGTGGTTTAGATCTGTCGCGAGAGGTGACAGCCCCCCATCAGCTAGGAAACTGGAAGCCAACAAGGATGCAATGAGAAGACCTGGATGGTGAGACCCGGTGGAGAAAACCTCACTGTTTGTCTGACCTCCTGCTCCCCCCGGCTGACCACCCTGAAAGACTCCCCCTGGCCCCCCTCCACCTGTTTTCACACCCAGCAAGCTGAAGAGGCTGCTTTTCATGCTACGCATTTGAAGTGTCCAGTTGCTGAACACATACACTCGAGACACTCTGTGGTTTGTGGCTTTGATTGCTGGAATGCTGCCTTGGACTTTCCTATGCTACCATGGGTCAAAATGCAACAACCCCAAGCCAATTTATTTTCCAGCTTTACAGACATGTAGAATAAGTTGCGTTGTTTCTCATCCTTAAAAAACACTTACACTTAACCTGATGTAATTCCCCTCGTTTTGCTTAATTTCAGCTCAATTTGAGGTGATGAATGTTGCAACCATCAGTAGCTTGTCACAACTGTCAGATAGAGATTATGTTTTAGCTGCATGGGGAAAAATCAAATTAATGTAGTGTGGATAATTCCTACTTTACACTCACAGAGCTGTTTTATGTTCCCCCCGAGAGCCACTATCATCGCAGACAGTCGGCCAACTCGGTTTGCCAGATTTCTTGAATCTGCAATTCCCAACATTCCCCAGGCTTTTTGGTTTTAACAATGCCAAGAAATAACAAAACACAGATTACATGCAAATGTGACAGGAAGATTGAATTAATTTATCAGTTCATCTTCTTTGCAGAATCACTACAAACGGCACAGTGCAGCAAAGCAGCTTGCAAGACTTTTGTCATTTCATCAGATCTCTGGCGAAGCAACATCAGTGAACTTGCTTGGCGAGCGGGACACAGTAGCAGGAAGGGGTTAGCGCTCAAACAAAATGCTGTCACTTTGATCATTTCCTGCGGGTCTTTGATCTCGGTGCCCTTGAAAGGGCCGATAATGATGTTTAATTGATTATGTAGAATGAACAAGCATGGTTTGCTCTCATATCATTCATTCCCCCCCCCTTTTTTGTGTGCGCTCCCTCCAAAAGAAGATCGCTCGCATGCCATATTGCCCCTTCCCTTTCTTCTTCTAAAACAAATAAAGACGTCAAACATCAAAGCTGTTCTTGGTTAATAAAAGAAGACCTCAAATATTTTCCATTATGTTTGACATGGTTTTGGGTTTCGCCAACCAGAGGAATAACAACAGGACGGAATAAAATGACGCTTTTTTTTTTTTTTTTTTTTGTTGCTCCATTTCTGTGTTACAGAGGTTAAGCAGACCAAACTTGAGCCTGTTCTTTGATCTTGTTGGCTCTAATTATTCAAAGGTAGTCTTTCTCTCTTCTACTTCTGAGACACAAGTCCCCCCGCTCTCTCTTCTTACTGTCCCTTTCCACCCTCCTGATTATGATATCCAGAGTTCTCGGCTAAAACAACAGTCTGCCAGAGGATCCCTTTCCTTTGAAGTCGATGTCAGTCAGTTGTGTGTCTGTCCTGGGCCAGAGCGCTGACCCCTGACCTGCAGTGATTACTTCCGTGGCGCAGCCAAGCAGAGATAACTGTAAATGCAGGCCTTTGATATCCACTTGAGAGCAGGAGGCTGAGCCTGAAGGGAAATACAATGATGGTCAGGCATCTTAGCACGTGTGTGCACAGGCTCACACACACACACACACACACACACACACACACACACACACACACACACACACACACACATAAATAGACAGACAAGGCACCATATGGCAGAGGTCAAGGAAACATGGGTACAACTTCCTGATCAAAGCCGTAGCATAATGATATTTGAACCTCTCTGGACCCAAATCAGAGAAGATTTGTGAGGGGCTGCTAATGAAATAGCCATCTTAAATCTTCCTGGTGTCAACTTTTTTTTTAGTCATTAAAGAAAACATATCAAAAACCAAACTGATATTAATGTCACCACAAATAGTTGAAAGAAAAGTGCAATGTTTTGTTAAACACGCTTAGATGAGAAAACTGATACCACTCTCATATCTGTGCATGAAATATGAAACAAATTTGAAGCAGTTAGCTTAGCTTAGCACAAAGACTGTAAATAGGGGGAGCAACTAGCTTTGGCTCTGCTGTAAGAAAAATCCACATAAAAACAGCTTTAAAGCTCCCAAATGACCATGTTACATCTCGTTTGTTTACAAAAACTAAACAGCAGTAATATAAGGACTATTTCTTGACCGGGTGCGGTGACTTCCTGGTGTTTCTGCTGCTCAGAGCCGAGAAACAGTCCAGCACATAACATCAAATTGTTGCTTTTACATCTTGACTTTTCTATGGATTAAACAATTCAGATGTTTATAAGTGAGCTTTCAAGGTGCTAATAGGTGAATTTTATCGGGTTAGCTGTTTCCCCCTGTTTCTGGTCTTTGTGCTAAGCTAAGCTACATGGTGGTAGCTTCATTTTTACCGTACAGATATGGGAGTGGTTTGGCTTTGCATTCTCTTTTATATTTCTCCTTTAAACCTCACATTAAAAGCACCGTCTCATTGCGTCTGAATAAACGAGCGCTATCTGCTTCCACTCACTCGAGGGCTTTGCCTGACTGAAGACTGCAAGACGGTCCAAGTTCAATAAGAGGTGATGAAGAGACAGAGAAATGGAGACAAAAAGGCTGTTGACAATAGTACTCTTCTAGCAGGAGCCACTTGTTGAGATATATTAGAAAACGAGAATCAAAGAAGAGTAGAAATAGAGACTTTAACACTCATCATTCAACACATACATCAGTGATGGGAGTCTGTTTTGTTAGTCAGTGGATATTTTTTTGTTCCTGCGGGATGCCTGTTTTTCTGCACATGTTCTTTTATCTTTGAAAAAGTATTTAGTCACTGTGACAGTCCATTTTCATCCGTGTCCAGATGGCGGACTTAAAAATCACATGCACAAAAAAACGCACAGATAATATCCATTCTCACATGCGTAAAAATGTAAACAAATGTAAATATTCGAGCTGCATTCGGCTCACGAGCCAAACCGGCTGTAACAGCTGATTAACTCTTTGAGAATGGTGTTACAAAGCTATTATAATCATGTTTTGTTTAAATCAGCTTGAGTGAGTACATTTAAACGTTCAGACTCTCTGACATCGGCATATATAGTCATTACTGGAATGACTGTTGACATGTTCTCCTAAACAAGACCAGAGTCGACCGCTCTCTCATGTGAGGGACAAATGAAGATGAGCAGATGAGAGTTCCTGATGGGGACTCACTCTCTCTCTTCATCCTCTGCTCTAATTATGGCCTTTCTTGTTTCACTCTGTACTTCCAGTCGGCTGTGGTATTTTCTTTCTTTTCTTTTCTTTTTTTCCGGGGAGAAAAGAAAAAGCCAAAAGCAACTAGCATGCTGCTGGACTGAATGCCATGTTCGAGCTCAGAATAGTAAACACAAAGCCTTGTAATTTGCAGAATGCTTTTGTCATCTTTACTTCTAATTTCTCTTTCAGAGTGAGTGCCACATATGAAGAGCGGGAATCAAAAGGAAGCCGTGGAATGCGTCAGGGTAAAAATGAACACAGAAATGAATGACGGTTCCTCAGACCGCCGGTCTTACTATACATCTCATTGCTCCTCATTTCACACCCAAACGATATTCAGTTCACATCATTTATGTTAAATTTATCCCAGGGGTTGGACTGTTTCGCAGCAGGCGGGACATGATATAGAGGATGCAAATCATAAAATGGTTAAAAGGTAAGTTTGCATGGTGGCATTAAAAGTTGCACCATGTAAACTTCATATGCACACATAATAATGAAGCTTCTTGCTAAGTGAAATAATGACTGATGGGATACATAATCAACATGATCAACAATAATTTAGGTTGTTCCTGTGTTTGACATTTATTATGTTAAAGCAATAAATCATGAAAATACAAAGCTGGCTCAATATATAGATTATTTTTGCCAAATTATGTCATATAATTTTTTAATTACATCATCCAACTTTGTAAAATAATGATTAGCTTAATCTTTATTAGAGTCATATTAGCGTTTTCATTCCAACTTGTCTCTAGCTTCCCTCTGAAAGATATATTGTTGAGTAAATCAGAATAACAATAATCAGTTGAATCACGTGGTCCATAGTTTTTGTCCTGCATGTAGCCGGTACATCATGACACATTCTGCTACATCTTTCATGACTAGACATGAATGTGCATACACATTTTACACCAAAGTGTTGAACATGTCCAGATGTGTGGACCAAATCCTGCAGGACAGGTCAGCCATCAGGCCTTCACCTCATAACACAGACATATAGGTGTCTTAGAAAGCACTTCTCCAAGTTCCTTATCAACAGTTCTTGTAAATTTCCCGATCCCAAATCAGAAATGAAATAGAAAATATGGCATGTGTCAAGCAGTTTATGCTGTTTCAAACAGCTACCTCAGGAGGGAGCTGCAACTGCTCAGGATTCTGCTTCAGTCACAGCTATCAAGTGCAGGCTCTGTCACCTGTCACCTTCTCCTGTTTGTCCCGACCACCTTGACATATAATGTGTGCAATAGCATTTGCCAGTATTTCAGGTCTTCTTCTGTCCTGTCAGTCCTCTTCTTCTTCTGTCAGGCTTTGACAACCTGCTGGACGACTTCCTCCAGGTGACACGCTGTGCTTTTTTTGCTCTGTGCACATTATGTGTAATTTTGCATCTCTGTGGCTTCATATTTATCCTTTAAGTGAAGAGTTCATATAAAGCAATCATGTACTCTTTCATGTCCCTTCTGTAATTTCTCCAGACAGTCTCTGAGATGTAATTTACTCTCATGCCAAGATAAACTCACAAGTGTCCTCTGTATATTTATCATTTTAATTTCTGTCATTTTTGTCAAAGAGCGACAGGATGAAAGACACCGAAAAGTAAGGCCTTCATTCATAGAAAGTACATTAAGTTGTTACAGTGATTTTGACCCGGTATTTCTTCCTTCCTTATATTAAACAGCGGCGTGTTGTCCTCTGTCTTTGAAATGTAAATAATTTGACCGCTCCCATGTAAACACCTTGCGCCAACCCTCCACTGATATGAACTTTGTTTAGGGGTGGACTCCGGGCAGAGAGAGGGAACTACTCGAGGAGACGTAACTTTGAAAATCCCTTTCATGTCGTGGAAAGGCGATGAACTCCTGTTGTAGTTTATTGGCAGTGTGATTTTTAAAAGCATCCCCCTGACTCTTTGAAGTGAGAATGGGTCTGTTTTTCCTCTGCAGCGGTGTCACTGTGTCACTGCTCATCTGTTTATTGTCTCTGATTGGATCAGATGAAAATCCTTTTTTGAGTGTCCAAACTGCTCGGACTGAAATAAAACTGGTACGCTCCGCAAATGCAACCAAACAGGTGTCTTAACAAATATGGTTACTTTTCCTATATCACACAACATGAAGATGATTTGTTTGACATTCTGCTGCTGCTATAAACTGTTAACACAAGCTTTATAGAAAACACGACATTTTAGGAAAAATGTTTATTTGCCTTCTTTCCCAAAGTTAGATGAGAAGTTCAATACGACTTTCGTGTCTGTATAATAAATATGAGTTTATCATAACGACCAAAAATGGGGAAAACTTCTTGGCTGAGACCAGTAACTTCCAGAGAAGAAGTACTCTAGCACGTAAGTCCCTATAAAGCAGCCAGTTGTTGTTTTTACACTTCAGCTATTGTACAAATTTAAAAATATATATATTAATTTGATAATTTCTGAGTTAATTTATGAGGCACATTTTGTTATCTTTGGTTAAAAACAGGTAAGCAGTTTCTCTCTGTTTACAGTGTTTATGCCAAGCTATGCTAACCAGGTACTTGCTGCACATCAACCATAGGTACATGAGAGTTGTTTCAATCTTCTCAACAAACTCTCATTTAAAAAAAAAAAAAAAAAATTAAAAAAAAACTGCATATCCCAAAATGTTGAATTATCCCTTTAAACAACTTTTCATATAGCCCTGTTTCAATTGGATGACAGTCAAACCAAGGGCTTTAGCGAATGATTGGACTTGAGATGATTGATGCTTTCACCGACAAAAATGCCGCCTCTTCAAAGTGACCTGACAGATCATAATCGCCGTATCTCTCCTCACTTTCTTCCTGATTCTGTCATGCATGGCTTCAAGCTGCTGAAGCTCAGTGCTCAATTATGCTTTTACGGCCTATTCCGGTCATATTTGCGCTGCGGTCACACACTTCCAATTGTTCTCTTGACAGCTGTCTGTGCCTTTATAATAGCTACTTGAAACAGAGGAAGGTTTTATTTTCCTTCGGAGCATTATTTTTACTGATTCGTGTGTCTTTTTATGATGTTATTTCAGCCCCGAGCGGATTCAAAAATAGTCGCAAAGTGCTATTCCCGAGCATTTATATACCTAACATATAAACTTTTTTATTGCTCGAATGTAATTTTGTGGGCAGGAGTAAGAAGAGAAGACAAAAAAGACAGGCATTTTTTGATTTCCTTCCAATAAATGTTTGGAATTGTAATAACCTCTGGGACAGACAGCCGGTTAGCGTCTCATGTGGCTTGAGGATCCGGGTTGCTCTCTCTCTGTGGTATGCGTGTCCAAGGGCTTGTTACTCTTTGAGGTCTTGGTTTGTTTAATGAAGTGGTAATCTGTCTACACAGAGGATCACCCTTGAAGCCTAAGTTCACTGTGTCAAGTGGCTCTGTTTATAAACTTCTTAGCGTCTCTAATAAAAATGGCTCCCCCCCACTTGAGAATGGTATGTCCGATATAATGATGTATTTCAGCCTCTGTGATGCTGCCACCTCTGGGTTTGTATATGTTTGACCCGTAGCTGACATTGAAACCTATGCTTGCGGCTCTGCTGCGCTGAGGGCCAAATGCAAATTGTATCCTAGTGGGAAGCTGGATGGGATGTCCACGCAGGCCAAAGGAGGTTGCGTTGGGCCTGTTTGCGCAGCCATTTTTTTTTCAGGACTTTCCAGCTGTGGCACTGCAGTTTGCCCCAGGACCAGCAGAAAAACAGCATCAACAGAGAGGGGACTGAAAACACGATGGACTCCGCAGTGTGTTTGAAATGTTAACTAAAGAAAACAAGCTGGCTAATGGTTTTGTATTTATATATTTTCTTTGCTGGCTTTGAAGTCAGAGCCCACATCACATGTTGGCTCCAGGCAACTCTCGAAAGTAACCTAACTGTGAATGTAAAGACACAGAGGGGGAAAAAGAAGCTTGATTTCACCTCAGCCTCTGAGGACATCGCAAATTTCACTAAAACATTTTCTTACATTTCCGTTTAAAGTCCAGCCAGAAATTTTCCATTCAGATATTTCTGCCACTGCTCCAGATGCCATCAAGACCAAATCAGCAGTCATTTTTTAAAATAAAGGGACTTTTCACATATTTGATGGTGGAGAGAATTTAATGCATTACCCATATCAAGTAAAGAAGAAGATTGTTCACTTTGAAACTTACAATAACTACAACTACTAGATTATGTCTTGTATTTTGCTATAGGTCCAAGTAATAAGAAGTGAGAAAATGTGCAACTTATATTGTTGGATGTGTGTTCAATCTAAAGACCATAAAGTGTTAGACTATTAAATGTATAAATTAACCAATCCACTAAGCTTGTTAGTTAGTTAGTTTTTTGTGTAATATTTGCTTTGTAGCTCATTAATGTTTCTGTACAATATAATTACTTAATAAGTTATTTGCAAAACTGTGATTTTTTTAAAAAAAAGCACATTGTAATTTATAAAATACATGTACGAAGTGTTTACCTCTTTGTTGTTTGTTTCCAATATCCTTGATATCATTATACCCCACATTTATTGTATAATCGCTTTGTAAATACTGAATAATTACACTGCAATTCAGAGAGTTTCATCAAATGCACAGTTTTATGCATGAAATCTTTTGAAATAAATTCTTCCTTTGTTGCATTCAAGCCTAAATAATGGCTTTGGGTAAGTAACTTTCTTTTTATACATAGAACCATTAAGTCTACTGATCATCTAGAGTGACGAGGACACTGTGTCCAGACAATGATGTTGTAGAAATTCCTAAAAACGAGCACTACAAACAAGATTACATTCATCCCCACTGTACTGAGGTTGGACATCTGAAAACCTGTGCAAACAAAGCCCACAATATCTGCATGGGCAGACAATATTAGAGTCACATGAGAAAGAATGTTTTTGACCACGTTTGGAGCCACACTGAATGTTCTGAAGAAGATTCAGTGCAGTTTACTGGATGCTGTGTGTCAGTAGATGTGTTTGTTTTGTTTGCTTGTGTGTGTGTGTGTGTGTGTGCATGGGTGTGTGGGCTGGGGGGTTATTACTGCTTCTTGTTGGTTGCGGCGCAGTCCTGTCTGTCCTGTGGGACATCTGTGGGTTGCGTGATGGGCTTTGTAGAACGGTGCTCTGTTAGCGGAGTTAAACAGGCACAGTCACGAGCTCTACCAGACGCCATGGGCACAAGTGGCCTTGTCTCTTTGAGGCTTCGTACACACGCACATATGCCGACATAGTACAACATAAAAACACAAAATGACACTGATACACAAACATAAAGCACAGTCGGGTATAATCACAGGCAGATACCCTGACTAATTTTCAGGAACACTTACTGCCATGGAAAATGTTTCCCTGGAAGACCTGTAACACTGATGTTCCCTCTATCCCGGCCAAATCTCAGAAAGCTGTGAATGAGTTGTCTTACAGCTGCCAGTATTTTTGGTCTTTATTGGCTTACCAGCACATGTTTGATAGATCCCAACCACACCAGCACCCACCACCCATTTATCAGGGATGTGTGCGGCCTGCACCGTCTTTGAAAGCCTTTTCACAGCAGCCAAAATCCTAGTTTTATTCCTCATGTGTAGCTATCCAACGCTTTAACAGCCGCCTTTTTATGGGTATTGATTTATTTTATTTGCGGAGGGAGTGGGTGTCTTTGTATGTAAGTGTTTTATCTCCCTCTTGCCCATTTGTCAAAAAGTGAGCCATCAACCTCCCTGGAAGTTGAGAACAGAACATCCATTACAACTACAAGCCGTTTGGTTCAAAGTGACGCGAGATCCCACATAAGATGTGTAATTTGGTAGGAGATGAAGTGATATTGGCTGGTAAATGTTGTGTGTCGAAGTGGTCACTGCACAGCTCTCTTTTATTCTATAGCTGAAACGCTACGTTCTTCCTTCTCATGTCAGACCCTGATAGATTTTAAATGATTTTAAGGGCAGAGGAGGATAATGAAGACCAGAGTGTAAACAGGCCAGAGTTATGTTAAAAAGACAGGAAAAACTTGGGGAGATCAAACAGCCAGTCTATTGACTTTGATGTTTGTGTCTTTCGTTCTGAGTTGCGGTGGTTTTCAGACATTTTATTAGTCTTCCACCAAAACGCTTCATCTCTTCTTCCTGCCATCTATTTTTCACACGCAAATTTTGTTTTCCTTGTACAAAATGGCAATTTCTCTCCATACATTAAGCTCAATGCAAAACACTCAAATCACACATAATGCCTCAATTTTCAACATATGTTTTGGTGAAATATTTCATATTATGGATCAATTAAACAATAAAGAATTTGCATATTGTCCACAAATTCTGGCAAGATCATTGCTATACCCTGTATTGTATAGTACACTGAATATACTGAATTTTACCTGCGTGCTTAATGAGACGAGGAAGCGACCCCCATGTGTTGTACTTTCATTCTCACGGGGATGCTCTTCACACTGTCGTTCGGCCTTGTTTTGTTTTCCTCCGAGCTCTGATTTTAGAAACAAACCAGCAGAGCCACACACACTGAGGTGCCAGCATGGGAGGCCTGGCTGGCTTGGCAGGCAGGCTCAGTCCATCAGAGTGCTCGGCCTTTTATGAGATTACATGAAAGCGCGGGAAATAACGACGAGCTTTTGATCATCGGAGACCAAGCTGATTTACTGCCGAACTCAACACCGTAGCTTAGGACCTGGCAGAGCATCACCTACGCCTGCCTGAGAGAAAGATGAGAGTGAAACACGGCCCCCAACACTCCTCTCTCACTTTCCTGCAGTTTACTACGATTGCTTCAGGTAGAGGTTTGGTGCCAGGCCTCCTCCACATAGCTTTACCTTTACTGGGAGCAACTAATGAGCTAATGCAGAGGAAATCTTTAACTTGTATCAGACGCCCATGCTCAACAGAAAGGAATTAACAGCATTCTTGTCAAGCAAAATGGAAACGTCTGTTTTTCATTTCTGGGCATTATGTCATGGGATTGCACTCCCCTTTTGAAGTTGTTCTACCTGAGTGCGGTGGGATTATTTCCCACATGTTTGTGTTGATCAAATAGTTGATGGATGATTGTGTTATTTGTGTTGGCAGTTGGAAACCTGGAGCAGGTTGTAAAGGAGCACCTGGCTGATTCTCAGCACCAGTTGTAGCTGCTTGAGGACGGCGTAGCATTGTTACAACTTGTGAATATAAGTCAACAAAAGGCAATAAATTTGTTATTGCACATGTTAATTCACACCGAATGCTGCTTCATTATACTTCCCCTCTGAGCGCCTTCTGACACATAACCATCAATGGCTGAGTCATACTTATCATAGTGGTAAACTAGATTTTACCTTTAGGGATTGATGTGTTTGCTTGATAGCAAGTTGATTAATGATACAAATGCAACAAAAGCAAAAAACATGAGTTTAAATAATTTGTGTAATATTCTTGAATCTGAATATGGGTTTGGTAATTGATCATGTAAAAAAAACAATAACACAGTAACTGGGGTTTTAAACATTTGTGCCCTCCACTGTGTGTCCAAAAGATAGGCCTTTGATGAGCGAATGGCTGACAGAGATGGAGACAGACGAGAAAATACAGAGACCCACTGGAAACCACAGTAGTCAATGGCATGCTTTACAAGAGACAAAACATTGAACAAAAGAAAAAATAGGATAAAAGATGTATTTGCTTCAAAGGTCTTACTGTAAGTGTAATTTTCAAAAGGGCTGGGTTGCCCCCGTTCTGTAATTAAGTTCCTCACATTGGGTTTGTCTGGAATTAAAAGGACTATTGCCACTTTTCAACATGGATGTTTTTATATGTCTATGTTTGTCTGTGGTGAAGGATGAAAGGGAGATGCCTTCCCCTGTCTCCTGAAAAGTCTTTAGACCAGTGGAAAGTAGACGAAGAAGAGACTCTGCGGTGTTTGAACTTGTGTCTCGTGCCTTCCTCGTCCTCGACCAGTCAACAGAGGTGGTTTCATTTTTATTGTGTGCTTGACACTGTGATGCTTTTGTTTTCGGTCCATAAACTCTGTCCAGATGACTCTCGATGATCCCAACAGTAAGGACAACATCAGAAGTGTCTGTCTGTCCAGAGGTCTTAATGTCTCCTCTTGATGGGACAGTTCTTTATTGATCTTGTCACACACTTGGACCTCACGGAAAGTGTTACTGCAAGTTCAACCAAGTTCCTTGTGTTAACTGGAAATGCCTTTGTCTGCTGTACTGCCCAGGTCCCAGGCATTCATATGGACTACATCTAGTTCAGTTTCTTTGATTTATTTTCTATAGCTATCATTTGCGACTCTTTCCACACGTCCCAAGCTCCAGTTTGACATCAGTGCAGTGCCCTTTGCTCTGGAAACCGGAACGTAAAGTATCTTACAAAGTGAAAATCTGATGACAGTAGTTTAGACTAGTGGACTGTAAAGCATTATCTGTGGTTCCGTGGTTTCTTCCTCAAAGTACAGCTCCGGGGCAGCTCTCAGAGTTCAATCACAACCCCTGCTCTGCTTCCAAGACTACTCTTGAAATGACAATGATACACTGACGTCAGACACGGGACTTTTTTGCAAAAAAAAAAAAAAGACAGAAAAATAATAATGGTACAATAAGATGAGGCCTGTTGATTTTCCTGGAAGCTCTGATTCATTGGAGCCAATGCATTGAAGCTTCTTTGCTTTCTTAAGTCTTTTTTTTGCGCGCCAGACATTATGGCTTCCCGATGAAGGATAGTCTGCAGCATTCTTCAAAGGCACTTAAGATGTATAATTAATAACAGAAATCAGTAATTTTAAATTACAGCAGAGGACACCCAGGTCTCTTTGAACCCATCAAATCTCTATGGATGACTTGTGGTCCTTTAATTAGCCAGGATTGAAGAAATTGGGTGGGGTCTGTCTACCATGTACCCACCAACTACCACAAGCACCTCCACCCAACACCCTAGACGAAACACAGAGTTATTCTTGATGCCTAAATATTTTTTTCTTATCTGACCTCAATACACAAGTTGAAGTCATCCCTTGACAACAGTGATTTTGCCCTCTTGGAAAAACATCTCCTCAATCAGACAACCATATTGATGAAAAACATCACTAACAATCCTCACCAGCATCCCACAGCCTGTCCTCGTCTATCGTAGCACTTTTCTGTCAGTCAGAGCTCCGACATGAACCACAAGCCTCAACCAGAGTCTGTTGTGGTGTCTGTAAACTTCATGTGGTGTGGTTTACGTATCCCTCCACCCCTCACTGTCTCTGGACCCCACGGTTTGTATCTCAGGCAGCGCAGTGCAACCATCACATGCTTGTCTAAGCTCTGCCAGCTTTGTTTACGGCTCTCCCTTTCAGCTATGACAGTCAGAGGTCTGTCAGAGAGACAAGAGCTAATTTTAGCCTCGGCCTGTCATTATCAGGATCATTTGAGAGTAAAGCTTTTGTTTGCTTGAAGCTACCTTTTCCCATTATGTGATAAGCCAGGAACCCAAACAATGACGTACAGTATGTTGTGAGAGCTCGAGCAAACTATGACGTAGAACTAAATATCTCTGATGTGCTTTGAAATGGTGACTTCAGGCCAGTGAGAGGAAAACCCAGACTAAAAAGTACTGAAGTTTATTCTTACAATGCTTCCATTAGTCCATGCAAAACAATGGAAGATGACGGCATTCACAAGAAAGGGCCACATCTTTCAAAAGTGGACAAAAACCGCCTGTCCTTGTCCTTCCTGTATTGGCCGTGCCATGGAGGTCTTGGTGAAAAGCAGAGCATGTGGCCAGTCTCATGTTCCTCTGTATTCTCTGTGGGTGGTCCCATGGGGGGCCGTTTGATTATTCTGGGATAATCTTTTGATTACAATTCAATATGGCCCTCTTGAAAGACAGCCATGGAATTTCCCTTTTTCTGCCCTGTGTGAATGTGAATGAATTGATTACATGAGCAAAAGCAAGAATTTTCTGTGTCCTACCTTGAAGTCAAGAAGAATTCCACATTTGTTTTGTTAATTTTTACCAGTTTAAGTTTGACAGTTTTTGTGGATGTCTGGGAGTGGAAGTCTAGAAGTAAATCAGAAAGTGTATCCATGTATGCATAGTTGGCAAGATTTTGTCTGTTGAATGTTCATTTCATTTGAGATGTGTATCTGGGGATTTTGAGCATTAGAGAAAGAGGTGATTTACAGAAGAAAGACAACACCAGGCTTTGGAAAAAGAATAATGAAATACTACCATATACGCAAGTGTTTGGTCTGAATGACGCAATTATCAACCAGGAAAATTCAAAACACAGTGGAGGGGTGTGTATGTATCATTCTTGAGCCAAGTCCTCAGCCAAGTCGCTGCACCCTAGATCAGTAGCCAAGATGAGTTTTACAACTTGGAGTGCTGCCCTCGGTATTACCTCCAAGGCATATCTGAGGGACTCACTGTCTGTTCCTACACAGCATCTAAGTGTTTCTCAATATGTGGTGGTGAACAGGTGCATCTGTCCTGCATAGTCTGGCAGGAATTTTGTTTTTACTGTGAGGATACAGCTAGAATTCCTTGGGGACATTAAGATGCAAGGATGCAATTGAGAAAGTATCTGCATGCCTCCCTGTTTTCAAACCATTTCCATTCTTTCCTCCACCCTCTTCACTGTCCCTTTTGCTTTCTGTGCCCATAAAGGGACAATGGATTAGCCTCCTCTATTTCCATGTGACCTCATCTGTGTTTGATTTTTCTGCCTACTTGAAATTGGCCATGGGGTTAACATTGAGTCCTTTGATCAGTCCTGCCAGGAATTGGACTTGTTTATCTTGTTTATCTGATGATGGCCCCTTAATGGCGGGCATACATTTAGCAAGGGCATGCCTTGATGTGGGCCTTGATAGCTGCAGGACACAGAGAGAAGAGAGGACCAGAGCCCTGTAATGGTCGGAGGTGAAGGAAAGACGATTACAGATGTGGCTCGAGGGCATCTGAACCTTGTCTCTCTTAGCTTCTTTCTTCCAACACTTATCTGACCCCATACAGATGGGCCCTCATCTTCATCAAAAAGCACAAATATCCAGCATCCTCTCTCTTCTCTTTTCAACCTCAGCAGCTCCTCTTTGTACCTCTCTGGGATTGACAGTTATTAATCCACATGCTGACGGCCTTTCTAGGCAGTCTGCAAGCGCAGGAAATGGCACGTAATCAATGAGCACCTCAAATGAGATGTTACGCTGTTCCCCCTCTTCATTGACTTGCTGATGGAGATGTGAGGAAACGGTGCGGGTAGACAGCCAGGCCCCATCCCATCACTCGCCTTGCTCGACCCTCTGAAATGAAAGCTTTCCTCTTCTGCACCACAGCTGGACTCCAGGGAGCCTGCAGAGGGCCTGTTTATTTGTGCAACAATGTAATCAGGGGGTCTGTCGTTACGAGTCCTAGCCTTTGCACCTTCTCTCTCTGCACCAGCCCCATCCTTTCTTCTTTTCCCATCAGCTCCCCTCCCCTTCTTTTTACCATCTCTCTTTCACCACCCTCAATCTTTTTCTTTGAGCCTCATCATTATCCAAATCCTTTCGCTGACCCTTGTTGACCTCAGGATTTGTTTGATGTGGTACTGGCAAGGAGCGAGATGAAATAAAAGTTGAACGTTTATTGTTTAAAGGGGAGATTTCCATGATTAGGGTTTTAGAAATAAACCTTCCATCTTTTTACCTAAGAGACTGCTGTGTGTTTCTGTGTGTGTGTGTGTGTGTGTGTGAGACAGCAGGAGAGAGACATCTTGCGGGCGTGTGCGTCTCTGTGTGTTAATCTGCCACGATGTCCATTGATGTTGGTCGACACATGCACACTTTCTCCTGTTCCAGTCAAAGGGAAAAAATGTGTAGTGCGGTAACATGCTAATAATTTAGTCTGTTATGTTGTGGTTTAAATCATGAGATTCCTTTAGTTAAAAGGCAAGTGTAAGTAAACAAGCTCACACATGTGGCCACAATATTGCTGTTCCTCTGTCCAGAGAAGTTCTCTCTGTGGGAAAAGGGGGTGTTATCCATCCTTTTCATTCAGCATTTCCCACCGACATGTGACAGAACCCACGAGAGGTTTTGTGCAAATGTACGGAAATGTGAAGACAAACAAATGGCTAAAAAACATCTCTGTTGAAACATCTCATATTCACACATCTATTTTATACAAAAAAGTAAAGTATTTTAACTTTTCTAGTAGCATTTTCTTGTAATAAACAAAGCAGTTAATGTAAGTTCACAGGCAATTGGCAGTAAATTTTTGACTGAGTAAACTCTGAGATTATTTATTATTTCTTCAAATTCGCTGCATCTTATAATCTTTACGACCTGTTGTGTTTTGCTGCTCTGAATTAACGTCTGTAGCTCATCCTGCTCTCTTTCTCGAAATGAGTTCCAAGCCTTTTGTGAATCTACGATGTCTCTTATTTCCCTGTTTGTCTCCAGAGACAGACAGGCGGGTTAGTTTGGGCTGGTCCGCCTTCTGAACAACAGCATCTCCAGTCTGCGCCGCTCTGCACAGAAGAAGCATCTTGTTTTTCAACTGGTGGTTTTCTTAAGCCACAATGTTTGATGTGGGCTTCCCTTAATCACACAACATGCTCTCTAAACATGAACTACATTCATCTTCGCTCCACGACTTCTGGACTCTTTCTCCCCCCCTGGTTTGTCGCTGCTTTTGTTGAGTTATTGTGCAACAGAGTAGTGAGACAAGAAGACAGTGGCCTTGATCTCAATGAAGTGATTTTGATCTGGCCAATCCAGCAATTAGGCTACTGAGGGAAGAGTGAACCTCTAATCCTGGATGAGACACATGTGCTCTTTGTAGTCCTAATGTCTCTCTTCCTCCTCTGTCCACATCACTATCTGATGGGACTCAGAGTAAGTATTAAACCAATGCCTCAGATGGAAGCCTACCATTAAGATGGAGATGCTGTGCTCTTTGAGGCTGAGGACTTTTAATTATAAGCTGTGGGCCCGATGTAGTTGTGTTTCCTCCATTTTGCTGAATAGAGGGTTTGCTTGGCGCTGGCTGGAGACCTGGTGCCAGGCTCTGGAGTCAGCGTGTCACTGGCGGGTACTTTGTGGGTACGAGACAAGGCATGCCGCCACGCCAAGCGTGACTCTACAGGAGTCCCATATGGGGGCAGAGATGAAAGGCTTTTATCTCCCAGTTACCCCCTCCTCCCCACCGTCCCCTTCTACTCGGAGCTCTGACTGGCAGGGCGGTAGGTGGTGGATAGAACTAGAATAAGCAGACTGGTTGTTAACATATCAGCCGTTGTTGAAGCTTCAAGGGCATCCAGTGAGATCAAAGCAAAGCATTCAGTCCAAAAGCATGACATTGTCTTGCACAACAATCCATCAAGCCTCCAATTCAGCTGTCACCGAATGAGGAAGTGGTCATGAACAGCAATGGAAGGCCTTTCACTGTCTCCTAATGGGCTTTGATGATCCAGCACAAAGACAGTGTCATAATGGTCTCATGCAAAGTCTAATGTCATTTTTTTCATTTGTTTATTGTTGCCATTAAACTGAGAATGACCCAGCCCACACCTTTGTGTATTCAGTAAATGATGATTAATGTGTGACAAGTGACTGCTACTGAGCAAGTTAGCTTTCTTTCTTTCTTTCTCCTTGTTTCTTTATTTCCTCCTGTACATAGGAGCTCTTTTCCCTCCCCTCTCCGGGGTGCTGTTGTGAATATCTCCCATCCCCTCCGGGACTTCTTTATTTTTCAGTTTTGTTTTGTTTTTCAGGCACTTTGCATTTACACCCAGCAGCCCTTTGATGTTGTTGCCTGGGTGCTGCTGGACAAAAGAGCCTCCATCAGCTGGATTTAAGGATGGGGTGGTGGGGGGTTGGAGGGGGGTGAATAAAGAATCAAAGTAACTGGAATGGGGTTTGGAGGCGAAGGACTCCATGTGAAACTGTGAACCATGTACCTCTCTTAAATATGGGCCAGGAGTTCACAGTTGTCATTGCTTTTCATTTTTGGCTCTGTTCCCTGTTGTGCTACATGTCATTGTCTTCGTATGTCTATTTGCGACCATGCTTGTTCATGCTTTCGTTGGCACTGTATGTTCTCATTCTTTAAGTCGACCAATGGGGCAGCTAGACCCATATTTTACTCCTTGCAGTCAGGTGATGTGACAGACCACCAGCTGCTGCTGCACCTATTAAAAGTCTTTCTGTGTGCTGACCACAGCTGCCTGGCGTTTCCAGTGCCACCGTATTTTGTGGCACCTTGCTCCGTGGCATTGCGGTTATAACCTCTTCCACTTTGTGCTTTCTGCCCGCCTAGCAATGCACAGCAAGGGCTACTGATGCCACTGCAGCCTCTCACACCCCCACAGTGGGGGAGAGATAGTCTGTGCTCCCTCAGCCCATCAAATCCCCGCAGGACCACTCTGGTCCACTGGAGGTGAATTCAGGGAGCAGCCTTTGGTGGTGCCGACACAGCGGCCCTCTTTCACCGAGGGCCTCATTAAACCTGACAACATCCCCTCAGCCTGGGCTTTATTGTTCAGCCAGCTTAATGCTAAATGGCAATTAAAGGCATCACCAAGGTGCAGGTATTAATGCCTTTGAGGAGCACAAAGGCTTTGTAAGATAAAAATTACAGCGAAACAGTAATTGAAAGTTTTCTTTGCCATTGGAGGAAAGACACACTTTGTATAAGTTAAGTCACCCCGTGTAGCCTTTATATTATAATATATAGCCATTATAATCTATTTTTTTTTTATAATAAAAGATATCACAGCAGTGTGAAAACAATGTGACAATCACTAGGTTTCCATCTAGATGTACTGCAAATTTTAACCAAATTACAAGAAAGTTAGCAAAAGAAAATGAATGTATTGGAAGAATTTCCATCCACTAGTCTTATTCAATTATTAGGAGTTAGTTAATAGAGATAAGCAGTACGTGACACCAGTTCTCCAGTTTGGTGCAATTATGCATAAGAAGAGGGCGCAACAAGATGACGTTGACAGCTAAATGTTGCTGATAAAATAAAACTCAAAGAGACTGACTGACATGTGGATTGTTGTTGGAAATATGACTTGTGATGTACAATCTCTAGAAGTGTTTCCATAGTCTAGTCTTCAAAAAGCAAATCGCAATTAATTGTAATATTGAATCGTAACACTTAAGAAGCGCAATACATACAATACAAAAAAAACAATACAACCAAACAACCATGAAAGTATTAAATATAGAGATAAGCACGTCATGTCAGCCCTACAAATGATAATGTTGCTCTGTAATTGCAAAAGTCCGAAGCAACTGTTTGCTAATAAATTTGCCATTTCAACTCAAAAACAACATGTCAATGGTGTGTTCACAACCTGTTTCTGCTGCCACCAAGTGTCCAACAAAAACAGTTATTGCAGTTTTAAAGTCTTTAGACTTTTAAGGGATGTTTTCAGATTTTTTTGTAAATTAGATTCTATAAATGTAATTAAAAAATCAGCAAGAACAAAGAGCTTCACCTGCTGGATCTCCACATTCATGTCTTGAACAGTTTTGTTTATAATGCAAGGTGGAAAATCCAGGTAATGTGGTCGGATCGCAGCAGTGTTGTTGCCAGGTTGTTTTCCACTATAATTAGCAGATCAAAGCATAACATTCTGTGTCACTTGTTTAACTCACTCCACATATACAATCATCAGAGCCTGTTTGGATCCTGTACCCGCTGGCTTTGCTCCTCTATGGACTACTTGTGGACATACATCTTCACTTGTTATTTATTTGCTTGTGTGAAGTCACGAAAGAAGCAGAGGGTAAAGACGGCTCCACATGCCAAAGGGGCTCCGCTATGTAAACCACCAGACTCGGGTTGGCAAATGGATCCAGTTGGGAATGGTCATAGCACAGTTGAATGAAAACTGTGTAAACAGTCTGTGAGCCATCAATATGCACTTCAACCTGGTGGAAGGATGCAAGTGTGACATCTCCTCCACCATCTCCACTGGAGGGTGATTAGGCCATATTTATTGGCAGCGCAGGAAACAGAGCCACAGCTTATCTTATTGTGGACAGGTTTAACACAGCTGTTTTGAGAGGACAATAAGTGATTTCAAGGAAAGGCGCCGGCTGCCCGTGCAGTATTTGGTAGCTGTATAGTGTGTTGTCAAAGCGTACTCATCTCTGAATCCTGTCCAGCAGATTTTATCGGCGTCTTTTGATTCAGACAAAGTGCAGAAATTGAAGACAGTTCGCTAAGGTTTCAGTCGCTCTCTCAAGACTTCAAACAGGCAGTGAAATAACAAAAGGAAGTCTGGCAATCGAACATGGCTATGTTTGTCTGTCTCTATCATTACCACATTTTGAGGTTTTTCCATTTCAAAAATCATGTCTGTAGCCATATAAGAGAGACTTAAGTAGTTTACTCAGCTGTGGATGAACAAGCTCGGCTTCCCCTCTCAGCGTCTGAGATGCAGCGAAGAATAAAATTGCACTGATGGCTGTGTTTTTACATTGTTGCTGAGCATCTGACCTTCCTTTTCATATTGTGACAATATTTCAACTTCGACTAAGAAAGATGAAGGAAGGAGATAGGGTCAGCAAATACGAGCTTTCATAACCTCAAAGCACACTACATGTTATGCCCTGTCCTTTCTCCACCCTCGGATACCATATACATAAAATAGCTTGGTTATAAACGTTTCCCATGACCTCAGTGGGACAAAGATCTACTTGTGATTGGGTGGGAAACACCTCTATTTGGCTTCTGTTTCTCAGAAGAACACTTTGACAATACATATTTCTAAACATTAGAAAAGAAAAAAAAAACACCACCATTAGTGAATGAATTTATATGTGACCATTTTAATAAACCGCTTCATTTTTATGCATTGTGGTTTTGTTATTATGTCGAATCATGACAAGACTAATCCATTAAATATTAATATTCAACATTTATTCTTAAATGTGAAGGTTTGTGAATTTGGAAATATCTTAAGGTTTTTGGTCCGCAATCAGAAAACTTTTGGTTAAGTTATCATGTGGTGTGCTTTTCTGCAATTACGGTGTCAAAACAATTAATCAAACAGTTGAAAAAGTAATCAATACAGTACACCAGACAATAATAAGTAGCAGCCCTAGCGTTTGTGACAAACTTGCATCCCACAGATGATTGAGTAAAGGCATTCGTGCTATAATTTTTTGCTCAGTGTATTGTTTCTTTTGTAGTTGATACATTTCATATCATCACTCTGAACCATGTCTTTATTGAATGTTTTTTCTTTTTTTTTTTCTTGGAAAGGTCTTCATCCAGCCCAGAAAATAGAAACCAGCAGCTCACTTTAGAGACCTTAATCGAAAGCACATTTCAGCAGAATTACCACTGCTGTGCATTTATATTCAGTTGTTATTTAATGTTTAGGCAACAGTAGATCATATTGGGTAGATATGTGGTTGGACGGATACAGTGTTGATATTATCAGTGTTGGTAACATGTGACACTTCACACTGCTGTTAAACCTGAATTTTTTTTTCCTGCCTGTCAGGCAGCTCCACAGCTGAGCGATCCGGGCTCCAGTGCCAGGGGTGGTGGCTCCCTGGTGCTATTAGTCAGCAGGATCAGTGCTGGATGGGGGGAAATGGAAGAGGACCAGGGGACACCTGGCCTTTTCTCTTTAGGCACTCAGACATGTCACAGCTTTGCCTCTTGACAGAATCAGGATGCAGGATATTGCCCTCCCATTGATGTGCATCGTGAAGCTCCTCGGCCCGTGTAGTGTATCAATGCAGCATCCAGCAGCATCTTAGGGATATCTGGTCGCAGTCGACGGTCCTGCTTCCACTTTGCGACTCACCCCAATGCTCTTATATATGTTGAAGATTAGCTTTTAGACCAATTGAAGCACCTACACCCCTGGGTCATTCAGTGTCATTACAAGACTTAGATTTAGATTGTGCCGCCAAACATGGAGCTGTGTTGAAAATGTATTTTGTTGGATAATCTCACCATATTAAGACTGTCTGAAAACCTTTAAATAGAGTGAAGGCTGAAAAAATAAAAGTGAGGAAAAGGTGAAAGACAAAGGGAGATCGACTGTTTAGCCAACAGTCCCTTAGTTTGACACTATAAAAGCCTTTTGCTTATCTCTCAGTTTCTGTTTCAGTGTTTCATTGGGGTGAGCGATTAAGTGGTTTTAGAACATACCGGTGCTTTGTTTTATGTACAGAAAGTAAGAGCAAAAGCCGCCCCTTTGAAGCCCTTAGAAATTTATTGTTGTTTTTCCAGGAGAGGTTTTTTTTTTTAAAATTACAGCTCATTGTGAGTGGATCTGCTCCTTTGCTGTTTTTGGAGAGGGTGCACATTTTGTCTGGAAACAAGCATTGCCCCCTCCTCTATGTCAGATGAAGGTAGAGCATTTATGGTACAGAGTGGTGCAATGTCTTCAAAGGTCAGAGGTCATCTAGTGTCGACATCCTCTTCCTCTGTATTCTTATCGGATTATTAGAAATTCTTACTCAGAGCAAAAATCAAACCATGTGATTTGCAGACATATTTCAGAGCCAACTGTCTGCAGTGGTAACCGTTCATCATCCAAGCTCCAGTTGTGTGATGTGAAACTGTGCATTAACTTCGTCCCCTTCTTGCTCCTCCAGGCCAGCGTGTTTCCAGCAGCTCTGGTTTATTTCCAGTCTGATGTCAAGACAGGCTGGTAAATCACCTCTCCTGGTCGCCCTGTTTCCATGCCAGAGAAACAAAAAGACCCTCCATTGGCTCTTCCATTTGTCTCGCTCTCAAAGAGAAAAAGAGACACCTTGCAGTGGAGCACCCTGCTGTGTTTCCTATTGACCCTGGAGTTTCACCTTCCCTCCAGCACTGCAGAACAACATATGTGCAGAAACAGGTGCACCTTCAAAGTCTGAGGGTGAGCAGGAGCATTGGTGCAACTTGTTATATATTTTGAAATGAAACATTCATGTCAAAGATCAAATAAATTATTAAGGGCAGACGTTGAGATCTCAAAGGATCTCAAAGGTTGTGGTTCAGGATTTGTTTGAAGTAAATCTCTGTCAAATAAATTGTGACAGTGAACTTTGCTGCTTCAGATCTTACATATTTCAAGCTGATTTTTTTTTATCTTAGAAGTCTAGAAAAACTACTGATCAATCATATTTAATACTATTACATTGGACCAGATCTGGGGTTAACAGTCTACAGCGATGCTAGCAAGATGCTAGGTTACACACAGCAGGCTAGGATAGACACAGCAGTGCTTTGAGCATGCTAGCATTTGCTAATTAGCACTAAACCACTTGGCAATGTCTTTAGTTTTCCAAGTATTTAGTCAGAAACCAATGGCCCAATGATGTTGATGGATGACAAGTGAAGGGACCACTGAAGTTTCATCCTGACATTACGTTTATACAACGTTCTTACCAATGCATCCAATAATTTTCAATATGTTTCACTCAAAACCACATCCATGTTGACCCAGTGGAGGTGCTAGAGGAAGAGCCAAGGGATCAGCAAAGCAGGCTTCATCCTCTTAGCACCATGGATATCTGTCTATGTGTCGAAGAGTCCAAGATGCTGAACCCTAAATTGCCCCCGATGGCTGTTCTATCGGTATGTGAATGTACGCTGCTTTGGAACAGCGTCTGCTAAATGAAACCTTAGAATTGTAGACCAAGAGACAGGCATTCATAGAGGTCTAACAAGGCTGAAAATAAACCAAAATCAAAAGGGTTTGTTTTATTGTGGGTAAGACCACACAGAGCCTTGATCCAGCTCTCAATTCACTCAGCATTGCCTCAGCATCAATAGATCAATGGTTGCTACGTGACCAAGTACAAGTGGAGTGATGAGTCCCATACCTGTGCCAGAGAGTGAGGCAATCTCTCTCCTTTGAACCTGCATCACAAGGGATTACCGTTCAGGTTTGCACAACACAGCAGACAGGAAGCTATTAAAGACAAAGACCAACACTGCATCCTGACCCCTGACCCTTACATCCTGACCTCTCCTGCAATCTGACATGAGCCCTTGTCTACATGAAAGCTGTCCTGTTGACTCATGAGGGCTAATTTAGAGTCTTGGTGCCCCCGACCACTGAGAGGACAGTTGACATGCAGGCCTCTGGACTTGTGGAGGAAACTTTAGACAGACTTGTTTGACCCAACACAAAAAGTAGGAAAGGAAGGAAAGGAAAGTACCCATAACTGTTTACACTGACTTCCTTTTTATCTATATACATTGAGCAAGACAACCTGATGCCAAACTATGCTGATGCTAAAAACTCTAATATCTCCAAAGTCGCTCAAATCTTACAAGTCAGACTCGATTCTCTACTTTTGTACATATAATATGGATGGTGAATATTAGCCTGTTGCTGAAGGCTTCATATGTCTGCTGATAAAGTCGTTTAACAAGTCTAACAAAGGCCAACTTCACACTGTGCCACCTGCCACCAGCTAAAGAGATTTTGGTCATTACTTGCTACTTTTTAAATATCATCAAACATCAGCCCTTTCATCATTCCGGGTTCGTGACCTTCAGGTTCACGGCTTCACTAAGCGTGACTGACGGATCTTGTGAGGGTCAGCGCTGGACTATTTTTATATCGCTGCTTTTGATGGGATCTAAAAATAGAGTGCTCTGCTGACCTCCACTCCAGTCGGCTCATTTGGGGTACAAGTCCACCTTCCTCCCACACACATACACACCCCCTTTTGACGTCACCACGACCAAACTGCTTCTTTATTTTTAGACGCTCCCAAAATTAATTGAATGGTCTTGTTTCATTGAGTTTGTGAGGTGTTATGTAAGGGGATTACTCTGTTGTTATTGCCTATGCCCTGACCATGTCGGCCACCACACAGAGGAGGGAGGTGAAGACAGAGAGTAGAGGGGACTCGGGGTAGAAGAGGAGGGTAATGTAGTTAAGGTAGTAGTACAGGGCTCCAGAAATAACCCAGCTGTGGGCCTAATTGTACATCTCTCTTGCTCCCTTTTCTCTCTTCAGCTGCATGCCAAGGTCTTTGACCTTATCATCCACCTCACTGGTTCCGGAAGAATCCTTTCCGCCCCCTGTGGCTACCAAAGCCCCGGCCAATACACAGAGCACAGCAGCAGACCATCTTCAGCCTCAGACTAACAGCCAAGCGCCACAACCAGTTAGGAGTGATCCCAGCAGAGCGCCCAAGTGGCTCAAACTGCCAGGTATGTTCTAATCATCCCCGGCGTGGGCCCCGTGGCTCCTTAACAAAGCTTAGCCTGAGGACCCCAGGCCCCTCAGAGAGGCCTGGGGCCTCCAGGAAACCTGCATGTCACAGCAGTATATACAGTCAACAGAGATACTGCCTCTGTATTTGCATTCTCCCCAAACACACGCAAGCTTTCTAGAAAAAAACGCATGCGCACAAAAATGCATGCGACCATGTTTTCTCGACAGTGCTGTAAATGTTTGTAGCGTTTCATGTGTGTGTGAGTTGCGTGTGGAGCATCTAAGAGGAATGCACTCGCTCTGTGTCCCCTGCAGCATTCCTCCATGGTTAGACAGCTCCATGCCCATGAGGGGGCCACAAGGGCCTCTTGTGTCCTGAGCACTAATGCGTCACAGCCCCAGATCAAGCACAACATTCATGCAAGCACATACATGCACACAAACATCCGAGAACAGATGCATGCCATCATACATTTATTATACAAGCACTCACAAACATGTGTAATTGAATTGATGGGGTAAATAAGGCACTTATGGCAGATGACACCTGTAGCTTCTTTGTGGATTGTCTTTTCTTGCCACCTCCTGTCTTTGCAAGAATGATAGAAGTGCTCGCTTTTTTTTGTCTTTCCCAGACTTCATACTATGAACCAAATGTTTTCCCCAAGTTCAAAAAAGCATATCTGTCAGTTAAAAAGAACAAAGACTTGCAGCATTACAAATAAAAATGACAGATATGGTACAGTAAATGTTTTCATGTACATATTCATGATAAAAGTGAATCCTATATGTGCTCTGCAAGCGTGTAAACTTTAACGTAGCTACACTTCAAATTTTGACCATTTGGACATTATAACAGCTATCTCATACCTTTTTTACACAAAAATTAGCACATTTTGGAGGGCTTTTAAACATGGCTAAATTACACAATTGATTTCTTCCCGTTGGCAACAGACCAGTTTGCCTTAGTGTTTTTATGTGGTGTGTCATGTTCGACGTCATGAACATGCCGGAAAACACAGATCAGCAGAAAGCAGCATAGAGGCCAGTGACAATGTTACGATGGTTACTCTATATATCTTTTCCTTCTGTCTCGCTTTCAAATTCAATGCCAACTGAGCAATGTTGCAGTTGCATGTTGTTCCCAGACTGTAAAAAACAATAAATAACGTTCCTGGATATTTGTGCACCAATGTCTGGAACATTAACGCACGTCAAAGCATTGTATCGGAAAAAGGGCAAAAACTTGTTTCCCCACCCAGGTATCATGTCTCCATCAATGCAATCAGAGCTGGAGCCGATAAATACCCGTGACTACTGCAGAGTCATTTGATGCGGGAATGAATGTTGATTGTACCCTTTCACACTACAGACAAAAGCCAGATGTTAGTGGGTGTTAGTGGGGTTTTAATCCAGTGTGAAGGGGGTTTCAGAAAGGCCTGCAGTCAGTGAATTGGGCGTATGATGATCACTTGTCATACACGGGGACCCTAGTTTGGGCCCAAGAAGAAAGGAGTTTTGAGATGACAGAAAGTTGGAGAAGTCAGAGAATCTGTGTCATTCTAACAGAAAAAACAAACCACAGACAAGTGAGCGGGGAATTAAGGAGTGAAATCTGACATAATCCTAACATACACTCACAGGGACTCTCAAGGCCAATGCAGACGACTCCACCCCAGACAAACGTCACCCCAAACCACATTTACTGTTACGATTACTACACAGCTTTATCAGACGTGCGCAGACTTCTAGCCTTCTATTTGTATTTGGATAAAGAAATGTATAGTAAGCCTACAGAAGACAGGTATTGCCACAATTTAGGAGTGGGCATCCTTTAGTTTTAGTTTATCATCATGACGTGATTTTAAAAAAATTAAGGATACAATCTGTCGCGAAGGTTGCCTTGACACAACCCAAACCCAACATGATTTACAAATAAAAGCCAAGAATGATGATGATGCTACTATCAGGATTGATATCAATGGCTATAATCAAGCAGATGTCTTACAGCAATCATGAGGACCTTATCCCATGTGCAGCACTGTCTAAAGATGAACCAGAAGTGAAGAGACACATCGGTCTCTGTCTCCTGGTAAAAGCTTCTCCAGAGAGTCTGGACTGGCTGTAGGCACTCCCTGCCTTTAAAGGTATACTATGCAGGAATTGTCGGTTACTGTTTCTAAACACAACAGTCCAAACTTGGCCCCTCTTCACTGGCTCAATGGAGTTTGCAGAGGGACACCAAAAAGTTCAGTTAGCAGGTATGTATATGCAAGCTTGCGGCACTGAATCCACAATGTACAAATTTACAAAACTTCCACTGACACTGAGTCTCTGGTGATTAACAGCTGGGGCCTGGCTTGTGTCTTAGAAACTGATTCAGTGCTGAAACTTAGCATCATAGACCTCAAGGATTACTTTTCTTAAAACAGATTTGAAAATATATATAAAACATATATTTGTATTGATTGATAGTAGGATGGCTAAAACTTCGTCGGCACGCCAGCACCTATGTGTCCAACAGAAAACAGACTAACCCTGCGTTGCTCTTCAGCCCCATCCTCTCCTTCAGTGCTTGCCAGCAGGTGAAAGCAAACACCATGTTCACTCGTTTTTGTCTGCTTTCACCTCGCTATATTTGTGATTTTTCAGCACTGTTTCCACAGTTTTAAGTTTCCTCTGGCACCTGGTCACTACCTTTTCATAAAGTCCTGACCTCACCTGCACGCTAATACTGGCTGGGGGCTCCAGACACACTGCTCAAAGGTTGCTGCCCAGAAACGTCATGAAAACAGCAAAATAGGAAAGAAGAAATTAAGGGACAGGCAGAGGGCAGGGTCACGTTCTAGTGGGTCATGAGTGATGATTGAGAAGGATTACTTTTTTTTTTTTTTTAGGAAACTCCTACATAGTATACCTTTAATGTCTGATCAAGAAAAGCTTTAACTCATTACTCTCTTCAATGCCCCTCCCATTCTTGTCCTAAATGCTTTTGTATGTTAAATAATACTGCCTTCAGATGTAATTTGTTCCACTAAGATGCATAAGAAGAAAAGTTGTACAGTAATGCACTATTTTGCCAGTACAGAGACCTTCCAACAGTTCATGTTGTGGAAAAGAAAATCTTTGACAGGCTTGATAGAATAACTGCTTTTATTTCATCTGTGAGGATTAACGTTCGTAGAGGATCCACTTAATCTCTAGTTAACCTCCGGAAAGGCTTTATGCTACTACTATATCTAAAACTGAAAATTTTACAAATTTCTTACTATTTTAATGTATTGTACTTTTGTACTCGTTTTGGGAATATCATTTGTTTTAATTTGGTAATAAAACACTGAGTCTGCCTGCAGCATTTAATCTGAGTGAGCAGCATGTCAAAGGACTTGCTGCTTTGAATAACTGGAATTAACAAATTATTTACTTTACAAAAAGTATTGTGTGTGTGTGTGTGTGCCACTGGTCCTTATGGCATCATTAAACTGAACATCACTCAACCAAACATACCTCCTGAGGGCCTGCGGTGGACGTTACTCCGGGGAAACACAAATCCAGTCTGGGGCCTACTAAAAAGGTGCTGGGTCAAATTCCAGGTGCTGTGTCCTTGAGCACCTATCAGAGCCTGGACTTTAGCCTAAGTTGCTTCCAGCTGCATGTGAGCAGCATTTGTAAGCATAGTGAGTCACCCTAGAGCCACACAAATAAATAGTGTGAGGTGTTGTACAGCTATGCTGACTCACACTGAAGACACGTTGGTCAAATACACCACTGGTGGAAAACCATCAGAGGAACTTGGGTTAGAAAACCCCACATTACCCTCTCCCTCGCAGGCCCAACTTCCCCCTCTGCTGTGATGAAAGGAGAGAAAGCACCTCTACTACTCGCCTCTTTTGTTTATTTACCTTCAGAATTACACCCTGCTCTTCTTGGACCATGTTCCAATGTGTTTTGTTATGTTTCCTTTCAAACAGAATATCTATGCGTGTGGTCTCTGGCCATGTTTGGCTAACACATGCACACATTCGTGCACGCACACTCCCATTCAACTTTCCCCCTGTGCCAGAGGTCCCCTTTGCCCTTCCCCCCACCTCTAACTAAACATAGCAGGACAGCAAAAGGGAACTTCAAAGTGGCCAGAGGGGGTACTCCTTTTTTCCTGGCACTTGTCATCATCTAAGGGACTGGCTGCTCCCCTTATTACTCTAATTGCTTCCAACTGCTCCAGGAGGCTTTGATGAAGGGCGCCATGGAGCATGCTGGAAGCACCTGTTGTTGCACAGAAGAGCACAGGTGGGCCTTATTGGTGGTGGCAAGGAAGAGTGCGGACAGCACTGCTGCTTTCCACTTAGAATCAAACGAGACCAATAAATACAGAATGAGAATCTTAAATTTAATGTCAGATTTAAGTGATTATGAAATTGCAGTTATACAGAAAATATAAACATCAGTAAAAGTAAACTAGGTGGAGGAACTGAAGTGGTAGGATTGAGGAAGCAGCAACGCAGGCAACACTCTGACTCCATCTTGTGGCATCACAGTGCTAGAAGTCCAGCAGCTGCATTGAAAAAGAGATGAAGCCTGTCAAATTAAACCTTGTGGTTATGTCCAATTTGCTCCTCATGTCCAACCAGCATTTTACATAGAAAAGTTGTTCAATTTCATTTTATCAATTGAGGAGCATCTCAAGTATCAGTTTGTTTCTCTTTCTGCCTGATCTCGAGAAGGTCATCCATGCTTTTATTTCTTCCTGGTTAGGTTATTGTAGCTCATTGAAAAAAAAAAAATCATCTCACACCTTCAGTTTGTACAAAATGCAGCTGTTTGCCTTTTAGCATATAGTAGAAGACAAGATCCCATGAGCCCTATTTTAGCCTCTCTTCAATGGCTACCAGTAAGTTTTTTCTATTTGAATTTACGATTTTACTGATTACCTTAAAAGTTATGTGAGCATGCAAGCATGTGTTTTTTTTTTTTATTATTTTAAGAGTTTGTATTATTTAATGCTGTTTTAACCATGTAAAGCAGTTTGTACTGTTATTTTGAAAAGTGCTGTGTAGATAAAGTTTATTCATATTTAATATAACTAAGATGGGAAGTGGGATCAAAACCTAAACCCTATACTTATTCTTATGATTAACTCTAATACAGGCAGCAGGTGAAGTGATGTGTAATAGCGGATATTAGCTGCACAAGTAATCAATTAGTATAATCTGAAGGATCCACAGTTCAAAGAAATAGTTCAGAATTCAGGAGGCAAACAAGAAGATTGTCACTACCTCAACAGATACAGATTACACAGGCATTGGAGCAGTCTTTGCATTGCACGATTAAAATTTACAGCTCTTGATTAATGCATTAAAACCCCACTTGTGTTCATCTACGCACCAGCTGAGGCAGGATCTTTTCAAAGTGCTCAATGTCCACTTGGTCACAGTCCTCAGATTCAGCTTGTTTCTGTGATCTCACAGCTGCTTCTGGAAAAATGAGACAAGGGATTTAGAGTTTCATCAACAAACAATCTGTATACGAGTGTATCCAACTCAACTTCTTACCTTGGACAAATAATTTGAGCATCTCTGCCATGAGCAGCACAGCATCACCACTGACTGGAACAGATAGAGATTTGTTGAATCACAAATGAACTCATACAAGTTTGGTTGAATCACTTACATTAACACTTTATTTCTGCAACTCACGTCTGGTTTTGTCCTCCCTAAAGTAACTTGACAAGAGTTTGCTGATTGTTTCCTGCAAATGAGGAGAAAACAGAAAACAGGGATTGTAATTATTTCTATCAAATGTTTTTATCTCCCAACACTACTAGGCTTTCTAATACCAAACTGCCTTTGGAAAATTCTCGATTTAAGGGCTTGCTCGGCGACAGTGCCTGATGATATCCAAAAACAGTGACTACAGGCCGCTTTTTCTAAGTCAGTATGAACCACTGTTTCATTCGGCCAACATATATTGTTAATCTAGTCAATAATATTTTAGCAAAGTGTAAAGTTTGGTCGCCTGACGGACAAATCAGGAAACATTTAAATGCTCGGTTAACGTAAATGTTTAAAGAAAGTAAAGAAATGCAATTCAGCGAAACAGAAGACGCAATATTCGTCTTTATGTAACTTCAAAGAAAAATACAAGCAATTATAGTCATGAGAGCGTAATTTCTGCTCCTACCTTTTTGAACCGAATTTCACTTTCCGCCATGTTTTGACACTGTGACAGAAGCTTGGCGCTCTGCGTAGAGATTGGCTATTGACATCTGACGTCATATGCACCGCCCTCCGTAGAAGATAAATGAATAATATGAAAGATTTTGAAAATTAAAATAGTTTAGGTTTTTGCTTGGATTACGTTACTTTAAGCAGTTATAAATGTTAACCTCTATATTTTGTTTTCTAATAAATGTATTTAAAATTTCTTTTACTCTATTTTATATTTGTACAAAACCTAATTAGGTAATTTTCATACATGTTATATTGTGATATTCTTAATAGGTCTGTGTAGTTTTGATTTGTTTAACATGATTCATTTTTTTACACAACTTTTTCCACACAATGTTTTGCATTGCAACAGTGGCTGCACAAAGGGGGGCAACATTTAATGTATATTCTAACACCCTTATGAGCTTGACAAACATTAAGAATCAGAATCAGCTTTATTGGCTAAGTTTGTAGTGAAGGAATTTGACTCCATTTCCACGTAGTTCTAAAACCAATTTACAGGAAGATTGAAATAGACGTACTAAATCCAAGACAACAAAGCTGAACAAAGATGTAAGTGAAAAAATGGAAGTTTATACAGATGTTTTTGTAAAGCATCAATTAACAACATACACACAGTTCTTATATACAAGTCAAACTGTATCTGTAAATAAACTACATATTGGATACAATGCAGTTTTATTATCCACCCAAGGTAGAAAATTGTCAAAAGTCACAGCATAAAATCAGAAGACACTTGAGTTTGAGAATATATATTTCTAACCTTGTGTTTTTTTGTCTTCGAGGTTACAAAATATTTTCATCCTGCAGCTAATAGCGATCCATGATGGAGCTAAATTAGTTAAGAATCTCTTGATTGATGTACACATAATTGAGGATTTTACCTTAAAGACATTTTTTTTACAATATTTGTTTATTCATCCATCTCATCATCTAACCACTGAGCATCTTCCAGTATGTAGCCCAAACCCATTGAACGCCGTGGTCGAGGCCTTGAAGCAACTGCTGCGGCCTCCTCGTCTGAATCGTCATCCACCTGAAAGATATTTTACAGTCAGCTGATGAAGCAAATGCACACTTTAAAATCAAATTCATTTCTTCCTACAAACGGAAGGAGAGAACCACGTAGACTCACCTTTGGGCTAACAACTCGTTTCACTTCCACATCACCTCCAATGAAGTGAGGACCAGCCCATTCTGCTCTGTCTGCTTCATCCTCTGTAGAAAACCTCACAAAGGCCACTGACTTATTTTCCTTATCCAAGTTCGGGTTCTTCTTAATCTGTGATCCAATTCAACAGATCAAGGAAATGTGTTTAATTAGGTGATAAAATCTCTTAGCATAATCCATACAAAAATATATTAACAAAGATACTAATAGAGCAGTACTTTTTTCAGTCTTTACCTTACATGCTGTGACAGTGCCCCAGTCTCTAAAGTATGCTCGTACATATCCTTCATTTATATAGGGATTCAGATCTTTTATAACCAGTCCATGCTCCTGTTAAATGATAGAAAATCATGAGCTTCATGCTGTATTGTAGTTTAGGTGAAATAGATGAAATAAGTGATGTTCCATGTACATCTACAGGAATGAGAGAAACTGTTTACCAGTTCATAATTTTCAGCCAAAGCAGCCATATATTTCTTTGGAAGACTGATGTACACTCTTTTATTAGAGGCTGTCTTCACCTCCATGTCTTCTAGAGAGAAGATGAGTTGAGAGTCAAAAGTTAAAAACTATGATTGTTTTACATTTAAGCAAAATTAAATATGACATCTTATAATTTGATTTTCATAGCAGGTAAAGCATGATGATAACTGTAACTTACCAGAGGTCATTATTGAGATGTTTATGAAGCAGTTGTTCCAAGAAGACCAAACCAAATGCAGAGAGGCCTGCTGTGGAGTGGGTTCATATAGTGTCCTTCCATGTCACAACAAAAAAAGTCTCCTCCTCCAGTTATTTTTCTTGTGTAGAGACATGTTTGAATGACTGGTCACTAAGTTACCCAACTTGTTCAGCAGCCAGGGGGAAATGTTAAGGCTAAAATATGTTATTAGGGAATAGTTAACATTATTGAGCTTCAGACTTAGTAGCAAAGCTCTGTTGACGTGAGATTTTTCATGGTGGTATGCAGCAACGAGTCACTCAGGTTTTCAGCTGTGGTGTTATGTTGTACTTGGAAGCTTTATTTAATTTTAGTTTTTGCACTGTCGAAAGCCTTAATTTTATACTTTTATTTAGATTTTTTCTGGACTGTATAAGTCAAATAGAGTGAATAGTGAATTTCCCCACTGAGAGACAAATAAACGAATATCTTATCTTATGTTCACACAAATTTATTTTCTCTTTTCATACAATGTTCTAAATAATTGTTGATAAATATAACATAAAAAATATACATCCTGAATACAACATGAGCTCTATGTATAAATAAATATCAATAGCTCCATTATAGTGCTAGCAGTCAGATTTAGTTTGTGTTCATCCAGTACATTAAGGACTCACCAAACATGATGTAATATTTTTGAAATCACTAGTGATACTGTTTTTTCTTTGGCTTTTGTTGTCATTGCAGCTCGAAGGTGATATCAAAGTGAAGATGTCAATGTTGTTCAGCCGCAGACTGGAGGTGAAAAAGAGGAAAATACACAGATTTCAAGTGTGATCATTAAAACAGTGAGTAAACAAAAATGATGTATTACAAGCACAAACATTAAAACCACCCACCTTATCTATGAGGGGGAACCAGACTATCATGCTCAAAAAGGGCTTGCAGTTTGGTGATGAGGAACTTTTTGTCTTTACCCTCCTGTATACAAGAGAAACATAGACAAGAAGCATTAAGATCAATATCATTACTGCATATGTAGTCTATAGTGTATAAATTGTAGTCATGCCAGTAGCCTTGTGGCTGTTATAATGTGCACATGATTTCTGACTCTCATGATGTCTTGTGTTCACCCTTGTTGTTTTTTTATGATGACTGCAGTAGTTTTGTTTCATTGTTTTATTTCTGTTGGATCTAACATTGACTTAGTTCAGAGGGAAGAACCCAGATCCTATGACCTCCTGTTGTGTATTGGTCTGGGTGGCTTCTCTTCCCCTTTTGCTAATTTTGGCCACCCCATCCAGCTTCTGTTATTTGTTGTTGGTTTAAGGTCATTTTTATTGTTTATTAATAAATCTAATGTTATTTCTACAACTACTTCACTCTTTTTGACCCTCTGTTGGACGTCTTTTGTCACCGAGCCACCAGCATGACATAGACACTTAGTCATGTTTAGAATTGTTTGATATTTGCATACATTTTCAATTTGTTTTTCTAACTGTCTGATGATTCTCCTTTGGCCATCAACAACTTGAGTGTGGAAATATATCACCATTCTGTAAAAAAAAAAAAAAAAAAAAAAAGAATTCCAATTTAAAGAGCATCAACGTTATTCAGGTACAGTGGTTCACAGAGACTTTGTTAAAGTTAATCACATATCAAATATAAAACGATAACATCAGACAAGAAATGTTTGTACAATCTGGATAGCTGCTGTTCATGATCACTCACAGAAAGACTCCAGTGGCGAGGAATAAGAACAGCGGGTTCTCCACCAGAGTGTTGTAGACCCAGCTGAGCCAGGACAGGATTGGGTGGGCGTTCTCCAGCTCCCGAGCCCACAGCTGCCCCGACTGAAACATCGTGGTGAGATTCCTGAAAGGTCCGCACCTTGACGAGGGTTTAATCCTGTTGGACGACAGATGGATGGAATTTGAACATCTGGCTATAAAATAACTAAAGCTCTAATATAACTAAAATTATCAACAACACCTGCAGAAATAACAGCTCTAACAGACATTATGTCAAAGACATCCATGTATTGAGGCAATCATGAGTCACTGGAATGTTGGGTCTGCCATCAGTCCAACATGAGAGGATGAAGAAGTAGTGCGGTCCTGAGGGCTTATTCTCATCACTATCAGTCATGTTGAAGGCGCTGACCCTGGATTGACCCTTTAAGGACAGGTAGTCAATGAATTCGACAGTAAATGCAACGATGGCTGAAGTTCTTGGTAAGTGACCATCGTCACCAGCAGTGAAGAGAAGAAGTGATAGAAATAAAAGCAGATGGATTGTATTTTCTTGTTTCATACAACGGGAATGAACACTTCAAGTTACTGGTGATGTGTTGCCCCCCAGTTTGCTTGTATGACAGGTGGCCAGTTCTTACATATAAAATCTTTAAAGGTAATGTCTGGTGAAAAATTAAACTGAAATGTGACTCTAAGCTCAAAATCATTGTTTCATTTTTAGATCAGATACAATAAGATAAGATATTCCTTTATTAGTGCCACAATGGAGACTTTTTCAGAAGTGGGATTTTAAATCAAACTTGGTAAAGTACAGTATGGGAAATATGCTCAGAACACAATTACAGACTGTCAGTGTACAAAACTATGTGTGTCGGAGGTTGTGGAATTCACGCATGGCTTTCTGGGTGGAAACTGCCTGCGAGCATCACAGTCATTTAGAGAGGGGGCATTGTTGGTTGCACTCACGTCCAGATTGTGTAAGTGACAGACACGGCAGCACCAAGAAATGAAGGGAAGCACAAAAGGGAGATGAAGAGTGTTGTCATCTGACTGGCCCTCCAGGGCTTTCTGGAGGCCTGACAGTTGAGCAGTAGACTGCTCTGGGGGAGAAACCAGAAGAAGAATGTTAAGTTTGTAATGCAAATCCAAGTAGACACATGGTGTGACATTGAAACAGCACCTGATGTACCCACCTTCTTCATGTAAAACAGCACAAACAGTTTTATGATCTGGACGGCAGGAAGCAGCGGAGCAAACAGCACCCCGAGCCTGGGAAGAACCGGAGAATGTTTAATTCCTTCTTTTTTTTGGTCAAACATGTGATGGGTTTCAAAGATGTTGTGCAATTACCAAGTAAGAGTTTGTCCATATATGAGCTCCAGCACATTACGAGCAATGTCGAACACTGGCTTTCTGTTCCTTTTCAGCACTCGTTTGGAAAAGAGCCTAGGGTGAAAGCCTTTAGTAGTCAGTGAATGGTTTTGGGAACAGAAAACACTAGAATCAAAGTTTCACTTCATTTCAAACTCGAGTTCATACTGATGCATTTTGCTGTTTCCCGGCAGGATTCACTGAATAAAGCCTGTCCCTGTCCAACAATATATAAACCCTTACAGACAGCTTCCTTTTGCAGATTCAGCTTTCACCTGGGAAGCAGACCATTACCAATATCACACGAGCCAGCTGCAATAGCTAAGTCACAGAAAAGAGTTTGTTTTTTGATCATAGTTGTTATGATTTACCATAATTTAGTATCACAGTATTGAGTCAGTCAGTGTTTATGAGTAGAGACGCACTGCTTTCAAACCTGAATATATCTCCAGAGGTCCTGACCTTTTTGTGTCAGCAAGAGTGGAGATTACATGTGTAGCATTAATACGAACATGAGTTTGACAAACAGTCAATCTTATTTGTAAAACCAAGGTTGTAGCACAGACCAAGCATCACATGATTCTTAGATGAAATGCAAACTTGCCTCCACAAGAACTCTCCCAAAAAAGTGTAAAGGACTGTGAAGACGAAGTCCATCAGGAGCAGGCGATACAGTTCTTGTCCCACAAAACTCTCCCAACACTGTGGATGACAGAGTCATGCATATGAAGAACCCACAAGGAGTATATTAGTAGTATATATAGTAGTATTTAAAACCACACCACCAGATAATAAACTAATGTCACAGTCAACCACGTAATCAGTTATTGCCTCCAAATCTTTTAGGAATGAAACATTACACAGCTCAGTGTCGCCCCACAAGTATAATTATGAGAAGTTCATGAGGATAATTGTAACCTGTAAACCACGACTTTCTGGTTCCACAGCAATTCTCCCCAGCCAGCGGAAACACAGCACTCCAACAATACTGACCTTCAACAGCAGGTTCCTGAGAAAACAATGGACACGTTTTCTATTTGACAGCCATAAGAATAGCTCAACAGCAAAATTTCAAAGAACAAAGGGAAAATCAGTTGTATAGAATCACCCCTCCTCTCAAACATGTATTGGACGATGAATTATGTGGATATTTGATTTTCACTGTGCAGAAAGGTTTGTGTGCACTAGAAGGTTGTTTTTATAACAGCGAGTTTGGAAGCAAGTCATGGCTCAATATGCAACTCATACAAGTGTGATAACTTCAAACCTCCAGTGTCACATGTCCAATCAAGCACTTCAGTGATGGAGGATGAGAAGGTGTAATTTTAGGCATAGACATATATACGTAGACGCTGCATTGAGCACTGAATCACACGTCAGCGTCGCTGCCATATTGGATGTGGCAATAGCAAACCATAGACACATATACTGTATGTCTATGAGAGCGAACAGAGAATATGCCTCATTCATGTACTGTGTGGAATTGTACCAACCAGTTTTCAGTCCAAACCAGATCTCACAGGATTATCTTTCACAGGTAAGACAGAAAAAGTTTTTAAGTTCTCTGTGATAGATAAGTTATGTTTATCAGTAACTAAACAATAAGGTTTTATCCTAAATGACTTATCCTTGGTTTTCACACGACCAGCTTTGCTCAGAAGATTTAAAAAGATGACTGTTCAGTGTGAAGTGCTTTTACAGTTCATCTCCTCACCTGAAGATGGAGACATAAACTCGGACACCAGGTGAGTTATGTTTTTCGATCCAGGCACACAGATTGAAGAATCCAGGGAGCAGCAGGTTAACGCCCGATACCACGGCAGACATGAGAAGCAGCTCAGCTTCTTCAAATGACGTCTGCACGATGGCAGTCTGTGAAAGAATGGATGAAACACTGTGATGACTGCAGACCAAACACCTCACGACCAAAAGACATGGAAAGAGTTGAATAGCAGTTTCACAGCACTTTAACCGGAGTAATTGCCGGAATGCAAGATCATAAATGCTTTTAGGTCCACCTTTACTTTTCCTGCTTTGAGTCAAAACGTTGCTGTGGAAAAGGCCTTTCTTGCTCTCAATATAGCACAAGACCCTTTTTTGTCTTTGTGGGCAAAGTTTAAGTTGCGTATTTCATTTGCACAACAGAGAATCATGAGACACAAGCATGAAAATAAAACTGCAGGTCATATTTTTAATAATGTGATCAGTGAAATACTATTACTACTTTCGTATTGTTTCTGTGATTCTTATGTGATTGTATTATTGTAAAACACGAGCAGAGAAAAAAAAAAGTGCCAGGAAAGAAAAAGGAGAAGTACTTAAACTGTAGTGGAAATGTGTTTTTTCTCAGTGTTATTTTTGTGGTAGCCTTTCTAGCTGGTCAAATGGGCATGAAATCTGTCATGTCTGGCTGCACATCAGCAGCTGCACCGTTTCCCCCTCACCTCTGACATGTGGTGAACCGCCATGGCGCCCAGGAAGATGCTGGCCAGACATAAAGTCCATGCTATTAGATGCACGATGAGGCTGTGGAATCGCTGCATGCAGCTCTTTTCATCTTCTCCACTGATCATCTCAGACAGCAGCTCCTGTTGGAAAAAAACCCCAGCAATTATAGTGTGAGCCAGCTACTTTTAAATCATCTTCATAGTGTGCTGAAACTGTGATCAGCACTAGTCTTAAGTCTGTGACAGCTACCATCAGTTATATTTAGAACAGATAATGGTTAAAATCTTACCCCCTTTAAAAAAAATTGGCCTTGTTGAGGAGCCTGCTGTCACCCTGTCACCCATTTAACTTCATGATGTTAGAGGATGTACAGAGTTCACTAAACAGCAGCCTGTCAGTAGTGACAAAGTGTGATACTTTTGCAAATAAGTCTAATGTTAGTAGTTGCAAAGGTCAACTGAATGAATTCAGAAAAGAGGCTCATGTGGTTTGAGAGTTCAAACATAAATGAAAATTGCTTTGACTAAATCTTGGTTGCTTTGTATCTTGCCTGTGTTATATTTATGAGTTATGGGGCTGTTGTGAGTTCATAGTTCCAGAAACCTCACAGGCTAATTGTGTTACTGTTCTGTTATAAACTGTCATTATTGACAACTTTATAATTCTGGTGAAATGCATTTTGCAACTTTTTATTCAAGGAGAAACTAAATTCTACATGTAGAATCCATCATGACTCTTGACTGCAACTATTCACATCAAAAATGTTCTTCATAGCCCTGGCTATTCTAAAAAAGAAAACGCAAGACACAGTCATAGTTGAAGCGAATGAGAGAGGGTGATAAAAGGACAGAACACAAACTGTGGCATGGAGTGTGACGACGCATCAGTCAGCTTCCTGTGAGCAAACCAGCTATGCAAAAACTAAGATGTGTGACAAAGTGTGAGCAAATATTGATTGTTAAGGATCACGAAAGTCTCTGCATTAATCGCTTTTAAATGAGCCAGTTAGTTGTGTGTTTTAAATGGTCCACACTGACATTTGAAAAGGAAACCATCATCTTGGCTGGATTTATATAGAAACCGGGTTTCACGGTTCAGTGAGTCTAATTGAATATTCAAATGATTGCGTACTTTGAGCTGGGTGCTGATTTTCTCAGACTGGAGTCTGACGGACACCTTCTTGCTGACTTTGAAATCCCAGGAGCCGAAAACTTTTACCCCCAGATTCCCATTAGACTTGAGGACACGGAAGCTTCTCCCGAAGGACGTGGACATGCTGCAGGAGGACAATATAGACATAAAATACACAAATTGACTAAAAGGAAATGAACTCAGAAATAACTCACTTATTATCCAACCTGTACACCAGGATGATGCAGATAATGAAGAAGGCGATGGCGATGGTAAAGAAATAGGCTGCAGGTATGCTGTAAGGCATGTGGGACTGGGCATCGCAGACTGGCAGATCAGGTGATTCATCACTGGAGCTGTGGCTCGAGTCAGCAGCTCGACAAGTTTTGATGACAGTGTTGTCGTAGTAGCCGTAAAACATCAAACTCTGAGAAAGGTAACCCTGCCAGAGATGAAAGATGGAGACCTGGTTGAAGAGAGAAATATTCAATAATCTCAATGTGATGTAAGGTCATCTCACCGTGCCTGTGAGAAGTTCAAGGCCTGTGAAAGTGTCGAGATGAGAGTCATGAAGAGGAGGAGGAAGAGGAGGCTTGACAGCTTGAGGGAAGACCAGGAACAGGCCAGTGATGATAAAGAGGAGGAGGTTAAAGAGCAGGAGAGTTCGGAGAAACAGGAAGTAGGAGAGGACTCCGGTTCCGAAACGTCCGCTCAGTCTCTTCATGGGCGAATGCCACAGCTGGAGGGAGCTGAGGACGGGGAGGCAGCTGAACAGGCAGTGACGCCAAGTCTGAGGAGAGGAAAAAACACAAGTGTGTGACCGACATGCAAAAACTGAAATGGCTGATCATGTGACACACTGTTTGAACTTACCCTCGAAATGTACACACTCAGACGCCTGTAGCAGGGGATATTTCTGCTGATGAGTGAACTGTCGGCCACATCACTGAAAGCGAGTCGTCTGACAAAAGACAGGTGGAAGGGTTGTTACCACAGTGCTAGCAGCTTTATTATGCAGGCTATTCATGGTTTTCAGCGCCACGTGTACCTGATTTTCATCCTATCTGTCAGGCTAAGCGGCATGGCTCGCAGCTTGCGCATGCCGTCAGTCACTGAGAGGCCTCGGAGGTTGGACACCAACTGCTCCTCTTTGTTTTCTGTAAACCAAAAAATAGAAATGACTAAATTATCAGCTGTAACCAATCTGGTGATTAACAATCGCACTCATCAAATATTTGGAGCAATTCATGGCTCAGCATCTTCCACCCACCTTCAGTATTGATTTCCTCCATGTCTGCCTGGATGAAGTCATCCTGGATTGGTCTGGAGGAGTGAGAAGAATCATGGGAGGAGGTCGGGGGTCGGTGTAGTTGAGGTGAATGTCTTGCACGGCAGGAAATTACTGCATCACTGTTTGGTCCTGTGTGGACAAGGAATATTTTTCAGCAGTAATCTTAATGTATAAATGAAAACATCGACAGCAGAGAAAGGCTTCATCTCACCAGCAGAGCGACTGGGCATCGAGGAGAGGACCTTGAGGGTAGCAGCCGACCAGCGGCACCTCTGCAGAGACTTCCTCTGCGCCCTGTCAAGTGTCTCGTCTCCCGTGTGGGCATCAATCACTTCGTCTAATGGACAGAAAACATCACGTGTATAAGTTAATCTGCAGATATCACAGTTGAAACTGCAGCTGCAATAAATGGCAGACATTCTGTATTTGTACCTGTACATCCCCTAAAAACGTCCATCTGTAGGCTTTCAGGACACCTTTGGATGCTGGCTGCTGGATCTCCATCAAGCTGGAAGGAGTCCTGAAATGGTTCACCTTCACCCAGGTTTCTGAAGGAGAGTCGCCATCAGAGGAAATAATGACCCCCCAGCGCAGCAGTATGTATGTAACCTGAGACAAGTTATATCTTGAATACATATTTTTCGATGGTGAATCCATATAGATTTTTTTGTTTGCAGGACACTTTTCCTGATTCAACCGCATGGATACTTTAAAGCTTGAATGCTTTCTAGTTCATGCTGCAGTTCTGCTTCAATTGCTGTAAGCTCTAGATATGAAAGCACAGAGAATGTGACTTAAACCAACATCAAGAAGATTTGTGACTTATTATACATTTAAAAAATGAATGAAACCACAGTTAAGTTTATTAGATACACAACTTGATGAAATACACTTTGTCCACTAATGCGGATTCATGGCAACAGCTACATTATGTTTAGTGTCTCAAAACACAAAATTACAACAAAATGGGCAGAAATATCAGGTACAAGTAAACAGCAAGAAAAACAACTTTCAGATTAGATGTTTTAAAGACTTACTCGTAATCAGAATCCGTTTGGCAAATGTTGACACTGAAGCTCACATTGTATGCCATGATCTCTGCAAAAAGTACATCACATAGTGGTCCACAGAGCTGCGGGTTATCACTCACATTGAGGCAGTCTATTCTTGACTAATTGTCAAAACACATCATAGACACTTCCTCTTTCCTTCGCTCTCTCGCTCTCTCTCTGTCTCTGTCTCAGCACAGCTGTACCTTATTTGCAATTGGTATAAAATTGTCTGTCTGCATCGGATGAACATGTCTCGTCTTGTATGGGGTCCAAAGGGACATGATAAATAAATAAATATATATGGGCATAATAATATATTTATCCCAAAATACAATATTATTGGAAAAAGTTTCATTCAAGCTGTCAGTCTGATATTGTGTCTTGAAGAAGTTGGAGACAGTTACCATGTGTGCATTTAGAATCATGCGTGTATACTGTCCTCCAGTGGTCAAACTGAGGATCTGCAATACTACACTCAATTAGTCAAACTACTTTCAATCATAGGCTGTATAAGACATATAGACATGGAAACAATTAATTTGTGTCCTAGTGGAACAAACAAAATGATGAAAAATGTCAAAATGAAATACAAACGTCAAATAGATGAAATATATAGAGAGAACATAAGTTAAAATACATAGAAAAGTTCAATCAAAAGTAATATATTTATGATATTATTAGAATGTATAGTGTGTTTCATCCATTTGGGAAGATTTCAGATTTCATCTTCTTGACATGAAACCATATTAAGACTAAAGATAAATCCTGTTAAAATTAACATTATTATTATAATCGTCATCATTATTATTATCATTATCAGTCTGTTGCACTTGTGATCTCCAAGACAAATTCCGGTGTTTCTTTTTGACGGAAATACAATTAAATCAACTCTATAAACAATATAAAACAAAAGGCACTTATGCACCTCGTAAAAAACAGCACTCCTATAAACGCTATCTTTTGTGAATGTTTTAATCCCCATAGGCTCATGCTTTCTAGTTGTTTTAAAGCCCCTACTATCTCCTAGACCTACAAAATAACTAAAGATATTGTTCCTCTTTAGAATTATTCCCCTAATATTTCCGTTTAACACCCCCACAGTACTTTTTGCTCCAGTGGTTTTGCGCGGTTTTCGAGCGGCTATGAACGCATCAGAGCAAGGGGCGGTCTTTGAAAAGTTTTCAGGAAGTCGTTTGATAAAACGAAACTGTCCCAAACTTTGACAGCAACGGTCTTTTAGTTCATCCTTAAATTGCTCGACGGGCATCGTTTCTTGGGTGAAACAATGCAGCCCAGTGCTTACGGAGCCTCGTTGGCTGGAGGTGCTTTTGATTTGGAGAGTTTTGTGAAGCAGCCTCAGACCATTTTGCGCTGCCTCAGTTGGGTGAGTGACTACACGGAAGCGTTAGCATCAAAATTAGCATCCAGCTGTCACATCACTGAGTTTGTGTTAACAGATGTGAGCTGCCAGAGCCCAAACAAATGAGTCAATTACACAGTTGGTTAGCTATCTGAGCTGCCGACAATGGATATGAACTGAGTGTTAGGTTGAATTTTTAAATAAATGTTACATGAAGTGGAAATTGGAAGAGGATTAAATAGCATGCTGTTAGCTAATGTTAGCATGAATGCTGTGTCACCGCACTAACAGACACTTTTCCACCTGATGATGGACCGTTTCCATTTGTGTTTGCTTTTGTGGGTTAATCTGGTTTGAAAACTGAGTCTGGATAGGTTAAAAGTCACTCAAGATGTCGTCCATTTTTCTGGAGTCTTTACAGATCAGAAATCGTAACTTTTCCAGCTTCGTCTGTTGAGCTCCATTAAGTTTGTAGGTCAAAGTTTAATCATGAAATATTAATGATAATAAACTTTGCTTATGTTAGACTCTGCAAAAAACACATTTACAAAGTGCTTTGCAATAAGACAAATCAAGCAATAGTGAAACAAAAACCGACAACTAAAGTCTATCAATAAAAGTTAGAAATAACTAAGAAGCTACTTTTTAAAAAGGTGTGTTTTAAAAGCTGCAGAGTTTGCTGCTCTTATCTCTTCAGTCAAGTCCTTTCAATGAATTCAGTGAGCCCTGACTGCAAAGGTGTTGTCACCTTTGTGCTCAGTGTAGATTTCTGAACAAGATTGAAATCATTTGAGGATCTCAGAGAGGAAAAGGGAACACAAGACGCGAAAAGGTCAGAAATATGAGCAGTAATATTTTGTGATTGGATCGAAAAGCAACAGGAAGCCATTGCAACCACAATCAGTGAAATGTGACTGTAGAGCTGCACATTTCATTTGATCAAGTTTCATTATTGATTTAAAAACAAGGTGACCTCCTCTGGTGTCTTGCTTTGTCCAATTAACAGCTCGAAACCCAAAGACATTCAGTTTAAAATTACTTAAGACTCAGAAGTTGGAATCAGATATTTTCTTGACTAACCTAAAGATTAATTTATCTAAAATGTTGATGCTGATTCATTTTCACCCTTTTTTTTACTCTACTTGTGTGTGAGAAGTGCATCAGGAGCAAGGATCCCTCACAGAAGATGTCACTGTTTTTTTCTGCCATATTAATGTTCAAAGAGATCAGGCCTTAAAATCTTTCATCATCTGCTCAGCTCCACTTGTCTGAGCTGTTTTAAATATGAATTCATATGATTTTTTAGTAGTGAAAGCTTTTTTGTAGTGTGAAGCATGTGATAAGAATCACACGGCCCAGACATGCATTTTTTCTCCACCTCCCCTGGCATTAACCCTGTGTGTGCCTTCTTTGCAGTTATTTTCCATCGTGGTCTTTGCAACCATAACAGCAGAGGGTTACATTAACCCTTCAAAGAAGGAAGAGACGAAGTGCATGTTCAATGAAAACGACAGCGCCTGCAGCTATGGGGTCGGAATCGGAGTCCTTGCCTTCTTGGCTTGTGTTATCTTCCTCGTACTGGATGCCTACTTCCCACGAATCAGCAATGCCAAGGAGAGAAAATTCATTGTTATAGGAGATTTGGTGTTTTCAGGTGAGAGTCAGGTTCCACTCCAGACAGCTCACGCTAGAATAAAGGAAGTGTGCCAAAAAACAGGAAATGCAGCCGAGTTGATGTTAATGCTGACATCATATTTGACCTTAATTGTGATTTGTCTTTCTGCTTTGATATTTTCAATGCGGGATAGCGGCGTGGACATTCCTGTGGTTCATCTGCTTCTGTGTCCTGGCCAACCAGTGGTCCAAAACCAGCGACAGCTCTAGTGTTGCTGGCGATGCCGCCCGGGCTGTTGTGGCTTTCTCCTTCTTCTCAATCATCTCCTGGGTGAGTCTCATCAGCACTACGTGTGACCAGCGTTTGACTAACAAAATACTATGATAACATGCAGCTCAGCTGGTGGAAAATCTACCAGCGAGTCAAAAAAGCTCTACTTACTAACTCAGACTGCTTCTCAACAGGCTCTCCTGTCCTACTTTGCGTACGCAAGGTATCGCCAAGGCATCAGCGAGTTTGACCAGGAGTACAGAGACCCAGCCAGTGACCACAGCACAGCATACCCACCTGCTCAGTACCCGAGCAGCAGCGGCCCCACAGGCTACCAGCAGTCGCCTTTCCCTCACAGCCAGGAACACCCGGGAGACTACCAGCCTCCAGCTTACTGAAGGACTGAGATTCAGACCCATAAATCCAACAGGGGAGTTTTCTTTTTAAACAAAGATGTGTGCCAGTGGTTTCATTTTCAACTTGGACTGTTCGCTGCACTCCCATTTTTTCCCCCTGCAGAACCTGTTTGCATATTTGTGGGTGCACTGATATGTTTTATGTTTGTTTCATGGTTATAGCATGTTTGGTGAATGTTTGCTGTGCCACACACAGCAGGTGGAATATATTTTTTTTGTTAGAAGAGATTGTTTTGGTAAGAGAGAGGATGACTTTGTTGTCTTTGTACCAAACCAGCTGTAGTTACTTCAGTGCCCCTTTTTATTTCAGTTTTGAGTGCAGATTGATTTGAATTGTTAAGATGGACAATTGAGTTTTTTTATGAATATGTTACTGTTCAGTACATATAAATTCATTTTCATTACTCTCACATTCACTTACAGCTGTTCAACAACCGTAATGTAGTGACATAGTTCAATACATATTGTTATTCAACCACCAAACAAACCCATATGATTGAATTAATGTGCATCGAAAATGTTCCCTCTGTAACTACTGTAATGTTTGTGTTTCTTTTTTAATAATCAACCACTGAAAAATGGCTTTATGCACTGAAAAACAGTTAATTTCTTTTGTGGGAGTTAATTGCCAATACCTAATCGAAGATTGTTAATTTTAATGTTTTACATCCACTTCTGCTACAGTTTTTTTTTTTAGTATAGGAAGGTGCTTTCTTCTTCTTCTTTTTTTTTTAAGGTAGCCAAACCATTCATTGATATCAGCTACCTCTGTAGAAATGTAATGTGCCACTCTTTAGTTCAGTTTTTTAAAAAATATCTAATTTAGCCAAAGGTTCAGCCATAATTGATGTCAGGATTTCAGTGATGATGGGATAAATTGATATATTTATTATCTTGCTTAATGCTTCCAGTCCAGGTACATGACAATCAAACCCTAACTGTTTTTTAATTTGCCTTTTCCTCTTGCTTTTCTCGCACCGTAGTTGTACCTTTTACACGAGTTACAGTTTCACTGTTGTACTCAATGGCTTTACAGTAATTCCCATGAAGTGCCTTATACAGTATTCTGTATCACGCAGAGTTTGCCAAATAAAAACTGTTCTGGTTTTGAACCTCTGGCCCAGCCCATAATTTGTCGCCTTCTAAAGAATAAGCCGGACTCTGCAGGGCTCTGCTCCTTTGGCAAATATTTGTGTAGCGATTGTGTTGGTGAATGTGGAGGAGCTTGTGAACTGTGGAGCAGCATACTGATGTCAAGCACTTAAATATATGTATACTTTACAGAGGAGCAAAACAAACATTATAGAATCGCATATCAACATAAGTATAATCACTCTGAAGGTATGAGGGAAAATAATGACCAGAATAATGGAAGGAAGAACAAGTAACAATAACTCACGTTTGTGTCTATCTTGACTTAATTTCTTAAATATTAAGAATTGTGAAAATTGATTGATCCTTCTATGATAACAAAATATAACCAAACGAGTCAATTTTTCTGTCAAAACAGACACAAAAATGTTCTTAGTTTGCTTTTGCATCTTGGACACTTATATTAATACATTGTCTTTATATTGTTTTCAATTGAGTGCATGTCAAAAAAAAGTCCAGCAAATGATCACATTCTGTTTTATTTATGTTTCATACAACTTTTTTTCAAATCAGGGTTGTGGATGGAGTAAGTTCTCAAATTTCCGACGGCACCTGAAGGCTGCTCTACCATCGTTGCTGTCGTCATCAGTACAAACAGGAAGTAATGATCGTCTGTCGGGACAAACGAGGAGGAAAAAGGAGCCGAAGAAGGAAGCGATATAATAATGAGATCTGAGCTCCAGCCAGCGAACAGGCAGCTGAAGATCTGACTGAACCTCTGCGGTGAGTACGATGAGAAACTGGAGGCTGCTGGATCAGTAGCGATCCAGGTGTCCTCATCGATTTGTGATGGCATCTGTGTTAACCTGTGCTCTGCTGGCAGCGAACACCCATACAGACTCATGCATGCAGGGGGATGTTTTCTAAACAACATAACTACCAACAAATTGTTTAAATCATACATTTGATTAATGAAGCTATTAGCTCTCAGAGATGTATGGATTATGCAAGTGGAAATGCCCCAGGACCCCTTCAGGGCCTCTTGAGATGATCCCACTGGTCTGGACCTAAATGAGAAATATTTAAAAATCATTCATGTGGATTTGTTATACAGCATCTTCTCATTGGATCAAACATCATAAAATTAGGTCCACAGTATGATGCACATCTGTTTGAGGCGTGCACAACTTTGGGAATCTGCCTCACAGCAAGAAGTGAACTATTTATGGGCCTCACACACACACACACACACACACACACACACACACACGCACACGCACACGCACTGTTTTCTTTGAAGCCCACCTACCCAGATGTCATCCTTTATTGGGGCACAGAGATCTAAAACTGTCCCAGCTTGATGCAGAATTACACAACAGCCTGTTTGGTCAGGGAGGTGCTGTCAGTGATAATGTGCAACATCAATGGGAACTACTTTGAGATTATCCGTAGTTGCTTTTTTAAATTAATTTAAACTTCATCAGAACTCAAACAATTAGTCCATTAATTAATAGGTTTATTAATCAATAAGTCAATCAATTAATCAATAAGTAAGAAGATGAATTTGTTGAAAATAAATTTCAAAAATGCCAAAAGAATTTTTCAGTTCCAGGTCCAGTTCAGTTTTTGACTGATTGGACACTAACAAATACTTTAGGAAATTCTGGTGGACATTTTCACCATTTTCTTCACCGAGTCTGAGATTGTACTGAGCATACCAGATCTTATATCTCATCTTAGTTTGGAGTATTGCTATAAATGTAATGATATATTGAATTCAAATAACTGAATAACTATCAAACTGAAGTACAGATCAAATATTGCTGTATCCTGCTCACTGATCTGCGGCATCACCTGTAAACCTTTGTACACACTGTGTGAGAAAATGCTAGCTCTATCTTTATGGTCATCTATAACATCATATCACCCAACCCTGTCTGTTCATAATAACCTTTCATAACCTTTCATTGTAACACTTAACAATCATTCCCAGAAGCTCAGAAGTTGCTCGTTGATTAATAATTCACTACTTGAGCTCCTTGACACTTTATGAACTAAAGAACAGAAGGTGTTAAATCAGTTATTTACAGATGTCCCAATCAAAAGTAAGTCTATGTTTCTATAGCTTTCCTGTTGATGGTGTAACTGCTCTGCTGTTGTAAGCAGCCTGATCTCTGGCTTTAGTCCAGTCACAGAAACACCTCCATTATGTAAGATTTAAATTCTTGGCATGACAACAGGTTTGGTTTAAACTTCTAGTCAGCCTGCAGGACTTTAGTGATATACTGTCGTGTGTGCAGGTAGAGTTACTGTGCAGGTAACAGGTTTTCCTTACCTCTGGTATTTGGCTGCTCAAAGGCCAGTGTGATTAAGTGATAGCTTAATGAATGCATTGCCTCCCACAAGGTTTGCCCCTTTGGACTGGATCTGTAATCCTGTGTAGTTAAAGTTCACCAGCATTGTAACGAACCCTAGCCATGGTTGCACAGCAAATAATCTGTGAGCAGGCAGAGAGCTCTGTCATTAGTGATTGTGAAGTGCTTTGAGGTAAACTTTATGACTCAGGTTAGGCGTTCGGGCAGGAGGAGACAAAGAGGTAAGTCTGTTCAATCATTTGGGCAAAATCAGAATCTGTTGCTTTTTTTAAAAAGTCTTAAAAGTTCAGCCACTTGTTGGTGTCATTTCATGGCGTTTTCATCATTATGGCCCTGTATTGGTGCCATAATGGACTGCTGTTTGGCTCGGGGCCCTCTTATGAAAGGGGCTTTCAGCTCCTACTCTCCTTTCAGAGAAATGCAGCCATGTTCAGGCCGCAGAGTGTGACGCTCCTGAGGCCGAGTTTAGAGGCTGCTGGAATTTGGTTGGGAGTAGATAGCACACAGTTTCTGCTCTGTGGATGGATCCTTCAGCTGTAAAGAGCAGACAGATATGGTCACATTAGTTTGTGTATCAGTGGAGGAGCACAGTTTTCCCTTCGTGCTTGCGACATCATGTCATTCTGTTATGAGCTTGTACAATATTTCCTTTTTTGCCCTTACTTCTGTGGACAAAAAGCAGCTCATGACTCACCTGATTAGACTTCTAATTTTCTATTTACTCTTATTATAAAGTGTTTTATTCTTCCTATGTCTGTCTCTATGTCGGTTGCCGTATCCCTTTCTGAAGCACTTTGAGATATATTGTTCTTGACAGGTGTAAATAAATAACCTTACTTACTTCTTAACTTACTCTTTATCAGTTCAATGAAAATTGATTTAACTGAACTAACACTGCAACTAATGATTATTTTCCTCGCTGATTAATCTTCAAAATTATTTCCTACACTAATCACCTAATCATTTGGTTTATCAAATGCCCAAAAACAGTGAAAAATGCCCCTCTCAATGTCATCAAATGTCTTGTTACGTCCAACCAAGAGAAAACTCAAAGATTTTCAAAATACTATGATGTAAGGAAAAAAAATAAGTAAATGTTTTTACATTTTTGCTTCAAAATGATGTGATTTATTTTCTGTTGATCAACTAATCATTGATCAAATCATTTAAAGGTTTGATTTTTCAACAAAAAATTAATATTATCAATTAATCTTACTGTCTTTTGATTCAATAATAAACCCAGACATCTATAAGAGGTCAAACTGATGAAAAATGTCTTGTTTTGTTCAAATCAGTTCAAAATTCAAAGATTTGTAAAAGACACAAAACAGAGAAATGCAGCATTAGAGAAACAGGAATTTGGCATTTTTGCTTGATAAATCATTGATTGGTGTCACCAGCCAAATGGTTGGTGATTAATTTTCTGTCAGTGGATTGATCCTTTCCTTATTGATATTTGACAAAATCTTGACAGTGGTTGTGACTGTGGTGCTACGTCAGGTGGCCAATCGTGTATTTCCTGATTTACCTGTTCACAGCCGTCGTCCCTTCACTGTCACTGACTGGGCCCCTCCCAGCCTCCACGTTGACAAGGTGGCCACCTGATATTCAGCCAACCTAAAGCTGCTCCTTGTCATTGAATGTTTAATCCAGCATATGCTCTGTTACTCTTACCAGAATTTGAATAATATTTTAAATATATTATCCAATAATATTCCTGCAATCTGGACTGAAGATTTGATTTCGAGGCGGACAGAGTCTTCTCATGGAGAGTATGTGAGTAGGATTAGACTGAGTAAGCTAAATGTCCTGATGCTGTCTTGTTGTAGGCTGGGTCACACTAATGTCTGATAGGAACTTGTTTGTCCTCTGATAATTTACATTGTTCAAATATTTGTTTGCATATTTTCCAATCAGTTTAGTTTTTCTTTACAGATAGGCCTGAGTGTGTCATTATGCATACTGTTTGCTTATTTAAGTGTATTACAGTGCTAAGGAACCATATGGAAGTTGTCTACAGGGCAAAGCAGGTGGAACAACTATTTCCTGCCGAGTGAAACGTATTGCTTTATATTCCAACCTGATTTGTGCAGCTTTACTTACTATGGCTTGTAACCTGAGGAAAAAGTATATTAAAGTGAGACTATGTAACTTTTGAAAAACATTGGAAAAACACATTCTTCTTTTACAAATGAAAATTGGAAATCATAAGAAATAATTGAATACAGTCATATGTGGCTTCAGCCTTACTTGGTTTGGTAAGAGCATTAGTTTTGATTTCTAAATGTTTGCAAACTTTCCCTGAATATTCCTTTTTTTTTAAATTTATTTTATTGAGCCAGGTTGCTGACTTTATGACCCTTGAACACATTTGCTATTAAAGTAAACATTTACCATCATGCCGTCACTTGAGGCAACAGCAGCTACTGTTCCCACTTCAAAGTCACAGTGAAACAGAAGTTCAAGCAACTTTAGATTCAGTAATGTGACGTATTACCAAGTGAAATTGAATATGTGGATGAGGGTAACCCTGCCCCCCTCCTCCAACGTTGCTCAACTTTGAGCAACTTCCAAATGTGACCAAACAACCTCCTGACTACCTGACCCCCTCTCCACCATGGAAAACTGGAAAGAGGACAAATGACACAAACAAAGCTGCAGCAGTCACACAGATGGGAGAGCAGCACAAATACACAGGGAGAGAGAGACAAGAACAGCATGCCCACAGTGGAGGGAGAGAGAGACACACAAGAAAACACCTGGAGAAAGGTCGCGGTACGACCAATGGTCCAGCTAGAGTCCAGTTAGAAGAGACAAAGGCTTAATAGATTCTTTGAGACTGAGACCAACACAGAATGATAATGGTAACAGATATAAGATCTGAAGTAATAAAAGAGGACTGTTGCCTTCCACACACACACCTTCCCCTCCCTCATTGTAAGATCAAGAAGAGTGAAATTAATAAATTAGATTTTAACCACACTCTTGGGAAATGTAAACAAAGTTATTGCCTGCTTACAACAGGATGGGTGGGGTTAGTTAGCCACTCTAAATCCCATTTGACTGCATACATTTATGTAACCGCCCCAAGTTAAAAATGAGTCATGAGAATAAGTAACTCAAGGACACAGCACTGGAACTTGAAAAATGTTTTTTTCTCCCTATGTCTTTAAAACTGTGAGTTGTGAAGCTGTGATGGGATCGTAATCATAATCTGTCATTCAGTCAACAAGTCTGTTTTTTGTGTTGTACAAATGGACTTAGCCTCTCTCTCTCTGTTTTTCTTCAGGTCAAGCCAGGCCTCCGTCCTCCATGCCTGCTCCCCCAGGCTTCACTCGACTGGAGCAGAATGAGCCTATGAACAATCTTCGTATCTCTGTAGGAGGCCTCCCTATGTTGGCTTCCATGGCCAACACCACAGACCCTCGTTTCCGCCTCAAGTGGAAACCCATCGTTGCAGTGGCCGTCTCCCTGGCCTTGCTTCTGCTGCTCTTCATGCACTTGAACTCGGGCTTTCGCTCCCGCTCCTACGGCTCACATGGTTGGAGAGCCAGTCGCACTGACGCCCAGCCGTCCGAGTCCCGTTACAACGACACCTACCCACTCAGTCCGCCTGAGCACACTCCACAGGGCACCCGCTACCGCATCGGGGTCATCGCCGACCTGGACACGAGCTCTCGTAGCGACAAGAAGCTGACGTGGTTCAGCTACATGCGGCGGGGCTACCTGTTGGTGTCCCAAAGTGGGGACAAGGTAGCAGTTGAATGGGATGCGGACAGGGTAGTGCTGGAAAGCCACCTGTCGGAGAAGGGCAGGGGTATGGAGCTGTCTGAGCTGGTGGTGTTTAATGGGAAGCTCTACAGCGTCGATGACAGAACGGGCGTCGTCTACCACATTGACGGAGACAAGGCTGTGCCCTGGGTCATCTTAACTGACGGCGATGGCAATGTTGCCAAAGGTCGGCTTTACCTTTGACTCATAAATGCTGCAGCAGTGAAATTCTACTTACACACCAGTATCAGTATTGCATCAGTGTTACGATCTAATAATGTAATATTTGATAATACATCAGTCACAACGTCCATTTTTGTTGTATTATGAGTACTTTTACTGAGACTGTTTAAATATTCTCTTGATAATACTTTGTACTCTTTGCAAGGTTTTGAATGCAGGACTCTTACTCATAATGGAGTATTTTATTATGAGTCTTTCACTGAAGGACTTGTCCACTTTCTCCTGACAGGGTTCAAAGCTGAGTGGCTGGCAGTGAAAGACAAGCACCTGTTCGTCGGCGGTCTGGGGAAAGAGTGGACAACCACTGAGGGCGAGTTCGTCAACAACAACCCAGAATGGGTGAAGGTAGTGGGCTTCAGAGGGGATGTAAGACATGAGAACTGGGTTCCCAGGTACAAATCTCTGAAGTCAGCAGCAGGGATAGAGCCTCCAGGTGAGCATCTTAGCCTGGTCTTCCTTGTGATTGCTTTCATTTCTTTATTCATGTTCACTCCTGACCATATTCCTCTGACTCTCTGCAGGATATCTCATCCATGAGTCAGCAGCGTGGAGCGACACCCTGCAGCGCTGGTTTTTCCTGCCTCGCCGCGCCAGCAAGGAGCGATACGAGGAGACAGCAGACGAGCGTCGCGGCACAAACCTCGCCCTCAGCTGCTCGCCAGATTTCAAGGACATCATTGTGAGCCGAGTGGGTCCTCTTAACCCCACTCACGGTTTCTCCTCCTTCAAGTTTGTCCCCAACACAGACGACCAGATCATTCTGGCTCTCAAGTCGGAGGAAGATGCCGGAAAGATTGCTACATACATCACGGCCTTCACGCTTGACGGACGCATCCTTTTACCTGAAACCAAGATTGGGGATGTGAAATACGAGGGCTTGGAGTTCATATAGACTGAGAGACTCGCTCTTGAGGCCACTGCACTGTTCTATTTTGTTTACAATCCAGTCACTGTTGAAGTAACTGTACTCGCTGTTTCCTCATTGACTTTGTTAAAGACAAGACTCCAACCCTTAAAGGATCATCTTCAGTATCAATACAGCATCTTTTGGCTGAGACTGTAAAATATGGTCCTGTTTTGGGTTTAGAGAAGGTACCAGACGAAACGGACAATGCCAGCATGTCTTGTGGTGGATCATCTCCTTCCAAGGCCCAATGTGGCCCTCAACAGCACTGTAGCCTTTCTTATAATGAATGTAAGATTGATTTATCAGACTGTGATTTGTTTTTTTCTAAAGCCAACATTTTCATGCACATACTGTACACTCTCCAACGGTCAAAGGTTTTTTCCCCCCTTTGCTCCAAGTTAAACATCATTCTGTACACACCAAACATGTTATTGTCAGTGGAATAACTAAAGGCCTGTTTTTATTCTTCATAAAACATTATTTGAAGGACATTTTGGTGAAAAATTAATTATATTGTATGTAATATTTTTGGTGGGATGACTGAGTAAAACCTTGATTCCTATATTTCGAGTCTTGCCATTTAATCTATATCTGGGTCTCTGTACAGAAGTAGTTAAACAGAAATTAGACATTGTGCTCAAACAAGTTGCTACTGGACCCGACAGCATTGTGCAACACACTGGTTTTCTTTCAGTGTGAAACGAAACTTAGGGAAAGCAGCAGGAGTGGAGAAGTGAACCTATTCATAACCCTGTTTATAGCAGGACTATAAAGAGACTTGTGTCACAGACTTCGAAAGACAGAAGCACATTTTGAGGACGACAGCACTCAACCAGAAGGTAATGTGGTTTCATAATATGTATTAGCACACTTTAAATTTGACCTTTACGTTTTAATGCACAGATTTAGTATAGTCAGTTTTCATTTGGCTACAATGGTTTTAATGCCCTGGAGTGATTTATATGCAGAATTCCAGAAGCAACTCTACATTTCTACTCTTGGTGCTCAAAACCATCTAAGGTAAAATCTTAAATTGTGAAGTAGAAATGCTATATTTCTCACGGTGTTTCTTCTTTTTATCATCAGTCTGTGTCAGAGTCCTACACTCGTGGTTGGAAATGCATCGAAATGTATGCACTCTGTGGCTTCTGCTACTTCTCCATGTCTCTGGAAGTGCATTCAAACTGAACCTATTCAGTGAGTCACTCGAGTCTCATAAATGTTGCAACTAATAAAATAATTATAATTTTACCTTGATAGTAATTCATGGAATGCTCTTCATACTGTACCACTTTTTGCTGACCATGTTTGTATAACCTCTCTGCTGTCATTGGCATTAGTTAATTTCCCGTGTGTGTTTGCATACAGAAAAAAACCCTGAGCCGCAGGAAGGTGACGTGAGGCTGTTTGGCTCCAAGAGCGTTTCAGAGGGCCGTGTGGAAGTCTACCATGAAGGGAAATGGGGAACAGTGTGTGACGACGGCTGGGACATGGCTGAGGCCCAGGTGGTGTGTCGTCAGCTCCACTTCCCTGGAGCCAAATCTGTTGTCATTGGGAAGGACTACGGAGAAGGTGCCCTCTACTTCCATTTATCCCCCACCAGAGGGCAGTGAAGTGATTGTAATGACTAAAGAGTTGGGATTTGAGCTTTAATATGCCAACACCATCAGAACTCACTGTTTAAAGCCAAAACAATTAACAAATGCATTTCCTTTCATTTTACCTCATAGCGCTTGGACCTATTTGGCTGGATGATATGGATTGTAAAGGCACAGAGAACCATCTGCCTTCTTGTCAATTCAAAAACTGGGGAGTAACTGACTGCTCCCACAAAGAGGATGTTGGAGTTATTTGTGACACAGCTGGTACGTATCAAAACTCTTTAAAGGCAAAAGCCACGTTATACTGTACACATGATCCAGTGAAATCAAAGTAGATTCTGTGTGATCACTTCCTCATTTCAGTCAAATATTTATTCTGATGATTTGTGATCCAGATGCAAACGTGACCATGGCTGATTCCACACACTGGTTGGACCACAGCATCAGTCTGTCGGACGACCTCGGCCAAATCTTCGACAGTGGGAAAGGCTGTGACTTCATGATCTCCGTCCAGAGTCCGAGTGGAAACAGACAGGACGACGGGACCCTGGAGGTGGTTGAAACAACAATTTGTGCGCACAAAATAATCCTCTCACAATTCCCACTCTTCAATGCTTCAGACGAGACCACTACCATCACGGTCAGCGTCAGCCAGTCTTGCCAACCACATTTCTCCTCCTTCATCAGGTATACTGAAACTACCTTTGACTCCTGCTGATTTAAGATACCGAATTCATACTAATATGTGTTTTTGAGCATGTAAATAGAAAGATAGAAATAAATTTTCTACAATCTGGTTCTCAATAGGTACATTTATACCCACAAGATTGAGGTGAGCTTCTCCTCCGTGCAGTGCCTCCACTGGTTGGCTTCTAAGTTTGGGGTGAAGCAGCTGATGGAAGACACAGGCCGGCTGTTCTCCAAAATCCTCCCAGAAGACGCTTTGTTTCACACTCAGGTGTCCCTTTACGAATATGCAGAAGAGACTGGGGACTTGGTCCTGCAAGAGAACTGTATTCAGTATCTGGCCTGGAACTACCAAAATCTGACCAGTTCCCCCGCTTGGACCAGCCTCTCTGTTGAGCTCCTTAGAGCCCTTCTATCCCGCTCTGACCTGGTGGTGCCAGATGAATATTTTCTGCTTCAGACAGTGCAGAACTGGATCACAACGAAGGGGAACTTGGCCAGTTCGGAAACCCAGGCTGACCTGCTGAGTCGCATTCGTTTCCCTATGATCCCTGCTGAGAAGCTCTATGAATTGGAGTCCAACTCTTCTCTCTACAGCGCTCATGAGGATATGTTTCGTGAAAACATGTTGAAAGCATTCCAGTTTAATGTTCTGCTCTTCAGCAATCTTCCATCCAACCCAAAGTTCAACAAAGAAGATGACGATTACCAGCCAAGGATCTACACCGCTGAGCCATGGAGCATTGCTATCAACCCTTCGCTGAAAAGAGTCTCAGATCCAGTCCGAACCCACTATAATTCATACAGGCATCCTTATGATTTCAATCATCGTTATCCTTACGCCACTCCCAGTCCATATGCCCCATCCATAACAGAGTCGTTCAGCACACCTGTCCACAACAGCCTAATCTTCAAGGACAACAAGATCCGCTGGGAGGCAAGGATCTTGAAAAGCCAACGTGAATGTTCAAACTACGGTCTGACGTGCAATTCATTCCCTGTGGCAAGGCTGACTCCCCAAAACCAAATCACCCAGCACAGCAACATCCTCTTTCGTAACCAACTCCTGCTGATGTGCCAAGGCAAGTACATCAGTCAGGTTCAGGACTTCAAGGTCAACCTGGCTCACATCACCGCCAATGGGACACACGTTGTTGCCTATCCCTGTCCTGATGAGCAGTTCATCTACCGCTTTGTAGTGAGACCTCAGTATGTCTGATCCAGAAGCAGGATCTGGCTGAATATTTCTCACATCTGATCATTTTGTCTGCTAATCATTTCAGTCGAATGATACTACAATGTTATCCATGTGATATTTTTTTTCTTTAATCTCTGCTACAAATATATAATTTCATTGTTTTGTTCTTATCAAGTATCCTTTCCTGCTTTTCAAATGAATAAATACACTTAAGTAAATAAATACAGTGATTTCTAGATCATTTCCTCTGTGTGTCAGCATTTCACAAGAGCAACCGAAATTATAAATCCAGATATGAGACACATGAAATGAAGAGTGATGAAGAGTGTAAATGGGGCCAAGTTCAATTAATCCTCAGACCGATTTATAGCTTCACTCCCCGGAACACATGCTGAACCTTTCAGTTCCCTGAAGGCCAAATTAATGTAATATATGAGTGTGCTCTCTCCTGAGGTTTTTAACCCAGTGTACTGACTCTTGCAATGAACCCTGTTGCTTAAAATTATATCTGCTGTCATGACCTCAGCCATTTTGCTGCTGTCCAGCTCGTTGATGGAGAAGGATTCATATTATTGCTATAGTGAAATGAATGACCTGTCAGGGAGAAATATTTTGTATTTGTGCCGGAGAAAAAGTCGGGACATTAAATAATTCTGCTACATTAATGGAGCAGTTAGATATTAAGGGAAATGCACATATTTTTAGAGGAGAATCAGTTGACATCACTCTCATGTTTGTCTTTAAATATAATGCTCCTAACTCACTCACTAATTAATTACACACTATATTTCGTTAGTTTAATCTATACAAAAATATACAAAAATCAAAGAACATATTATTATGTGGAGGGTTATTTCTAGTCTCTGACCAATAACTTTCTGGAGTCACTGGAAATAATTTGGCACCTATCCGACCATAAAAATACTGTTGTTGTTTTTTTTGTTTTTTTTTTAAACATTCTATGTATTGTACAGATTTGACAAACAAAGGTATAAAGGTCCTTACACAAAGGGAGCGTCTGATTAATTTGGACGTCAAGTTTTTTTTTCGAATTTGTATCCTGTCAATACAATTGCTTAGATTTCGCGTCCACACATGTATCCAACATGGCCGACCAGCTGATTGTTTACGTGTCGGAGAAGAGAGTGCTTTTTGATAAAAATAAAAATTACAAGGATAACGACCTGAAGGACAGCTTGTGGAGAGTCATAGCGTCGGATCTCGCATATGATGATGGTGAGTGTGCTTAAACAGTTTGTTAAACGTCTTTGTTTTAACTTTCATGTATGCTAACTAACTTTAGCTCGTAAGCTAACCTGTTCAGATAAAACATACGTTACCATGTGCTACGTTTCTTTTTCTTTTTAGAAAGCAAAAGGAGCACCAATTCGCCATCACTTGAGCTCGAAGTAGACTCCATTTTCGTCCTCTCACTTCCTCCAAGGACGTATCTTTTTCCCCCCTCGGAAAGTCGCAAATTCGCATCGTGCTTGATATGTATAGTCAGGCGCGTCAAAATTCGCCTCTGAATATTTTGCAATTTCACGTCGTATATTCGCGTCATTCCCGGTGTGTAAGGATCTTAAATCAGATGAGCTTCTTCCCCACTGTTCATCTAGTCTTTGTGCCAAACTAAAGAGATACATAGAAGATGAGACCTCTCCCCAAGAAAGTGTCCAACTATTCCTTTAATCAGCAAGGTATCTACCCTGACCACTTGCTCTCTAGTCTCTCTCTGCATCTTGTTGAAACAGCAGTCAAATTTTAGCTTTGTTCCATGTGAAGTAGTTAAAACTCTTTTATCATAGAATGAAAACAACCAACTTCAAACACGTCGCTTTTATTCAGCATCATCAGATAAGCTGATGAATGTGAAAGGATTTGTGTTTACAGGGCTTTGATTAAGGATGATATCCATTTCCTCCTCATGAATCATGGAATCTTCCCAAACCTATTGTGTTATTTTTCGCCAGACCGTTTTCAAGTCTTCCTGCTTTTCGGCTTCGCACGACTGCCAGTCACATGCAGGCCTACATGCCTGGGCAGGTGGGATAGACAGCCACATATAACACACAGTGACTCACGGGTTTCTGAGAAGGCGACTGCAACCAATCATGACGTGATAAAAGACAAGTGATCGGTTGCAGAGATTACATGATCACTGTGTGTATTTAACGATGACTCCTCCACATGCGCTCATGCTTCATTTGTATACTTTCGTTTAGTCAGACACAGGAGAGAGTTCTGGATAGCAACTGCAATTTATCACATACATTTTTGCCAGGCTGCGTGGAAAATGTGATGCGTTTTACCGGAAAGGAAGGTGGGAAAGCTCAGATATTTCATCACAGTGTTTATTTGTTTTTTGCTGTGAGCAATACCTGGCTGTAATTTCATTGTTGTGTCATTTTTCCCACAAAATAATCATGTCATGACTTGCTTTATTTGTTTGGTTTGCCCCAGTATTTTGCAATTCTGTTTAGTGTTTTTTATGAACAATGATCTAGGTAATCGCATTTAACCCCATGAACTCCACTTCCCTCATGTAATTTCCCAATTTCCCTTATGTTAGAAAAAATTAACCGTGTTGTGATAACAGCAGCACAACAGAAGTTGACAGTTCACAAGCATTACAAGAGTTACATGTGACTTAATAATACAGCAAATAACAAAGCCATTAGTTCATTCATAGACAAAAGGAGCTGTATCATATGTGTAGTGCGGTTTGGTGGCAAGTTGGTGCTCATGCATGGAGGAAGTTGTAATTAAGTCTTAAGACAGAGAACAAATCAAAAAGAAAAGATGCCACTATCACACACAGTAACATGGAAAATTCTGAATGTTGTGTACTGTAATTTCAGTGCTAAGCAAGGGATCTTAAAGCAGCACCGATAAATATTTTCATGTCCACATAGGATCAAATGACTACATGTAATGTTAAAGCAATCACTCACAGTGATGAACCCACAAACAGTTATTACCTGACGCTGCAGTTCCCCTCAAATTTGCAAAGCATTTTAGCATCTTTCGGTTCATTGTTTTGATCTTAAGGCCTGCAATTTTATTGTTTTGATTCACTCTCACAGTGGAGAGTTCAGCAGCTAAAGAGCCTGATGTTTCTCTTGGGAGTCGGTGGAGAGCAAAACAGAGGTTAAAAGAGAGAGAATACTGGACTTACATTTGTCAGGTGAACGGAAATATGAAATTCAGGTGAATGTTTATTTGCTCCATGACAAGTAGACTACAATTTAAAATAAAGGTCTTCTGGCTTCATCGGCTTCACAAAAATCCTCTACTGAGCACATCGTAGATGGACTGAAGAAGTTGTTGAGATTAAACACTTGCACCAACAAGTACGTTCTGTTTAAATTGCTCATCATCTCAAGTGCTGGCCCAGACATCCTAGTCATTGACTGACAGCATTGTAGTGCAGTAGAGGAAATGACTGTACTGCATTTTACATATTCGTTTACAGTCTGTTACGCAAAAGTGAAAGTTCCTGTACGAGTGATTTACTCAAACAATTCCACTGAAATCAGCTCAAGATTCTGACGATGCTTTTGTGGACGCCCGTTACAGACTCATGCTGACTAACTAACTGTAACCACACTGAGGGCATTTCAGACCATTTGACCTTGGAGTCTATGGCGTGATTTTACAACAGATGTTTTTCTCCTGTCTCCTGAAGTGAGTTCGCTCAGGCTGAATCATTGTCTCACGTTGTCACCAATAAAATGTGAATAGCTGTACTGATGAGTGGAAAATGATGGGAATTACCCCTGAGCGCCGGCTCGGTCGCCTCAAAGCGGGGAAAGCGAAGGCGGAGGACATACAACAGGCGACGGATGGTGAAAAAGCTACGAGGTGGTCAGGTCGTGTGGGATGTGTGCAGGCACCAGGGCAGAGGGGGTGGCAGTCAGAGGATGTGGGTCACTGCCACAGCACCCACCAGTTCCCACAATGAGACCCTCTTTTTCAGTCTTGCCGGGCACGTCCTTTAGAGAGTATTCCTGGCCTTGCAAGTCTGTAATTTAGGGGATGGAGGTTCGGGCCGTTCCTAAGCCCCTTTTGGCGTTTGTAGTGGGTAATGCACACAGGGGGCTGCTTACATTGCACTTCTTTGACAAATCCGCCCTCTTTCAACAAATTAAAACCAAATGTTGATACAATAATCCAGATCTTAACTGGCGAGTGAAACCCTGTTCTAAAGGGAGAGTCGCAGTGTGGGAAATAGCTCTGAATGGTCATGCTGTGAGGTCATTGAAATAAGCCCAGGAGCCGAGGACACGGCTGCGATCTGAGCATAGCCCACCACATCAGTCAGCATCTCGGAGCAAAGGAAGCCGTCTGTTTGGACAGGGGGCGGCAGGCTGTGCCCAGAAGAAGGCGTCTGCTGTTCCTCTGATGCCTTTGGTAAACTGTGGAAAGAAACGGAAGCATATTTCTACTCATTTGGTCTTGGATGTGTCACTTCCTTTCATGTATCTTCAGTTCTATCCCACACCCAACATCTGTGTTGTTATCCGTGATACGTCTTCTGTGTCTGGCAACTTCCACTGCACTTACGAGTCATAGCGACTTGCAAAATTTCAAATCATTTGGGAATTTTCCTTATCGAACTGATGGCATTCTTGCTCCGAAGCTCAAAGCAAAGATAAGATGAGTAAAATTCCCCTGCAGCAAGAAGACGCAGGAGTCATTTTTAAAGATGTTATTCAACCGGTTGTCCCATTTTTCCTCTCTGCTCTTACTCTCTCTCTCTCCCTGACTGTTTTTACACAGACATCAAGTAACGGAGACCTGTGGAAAAGCAACCAGGCAAAAATGCTCAACTATGGAAAAGAGTGGAAATATTTGCCAGAGTAGCCAGAAGGCTGACAGTCGGTGGCCAAATATGATGTCAGGGAGCGAGGCAGCCACAGCAGATACAGTCCTCTCTCTCTCTCTCTCTCTCTCTCTCTCTCTCTCTGTCTCTTAGGTCCTCTTCATTATTTTTCATCAGCTCTAATCATCAAACACACCATGCCCTCGCTGTGATCTTCCGCTTCCACGCCAGAATCAACACGGGAGGCCGCAAACCCAAAACTCTTGAGATCCTCAGTTTCCTGAGTTGGTGTTGCAGTGGTGAACTTTCCAACAAAAGAGCCGTCTATTTTTGTGCATGAGTAAGGGATGAGAAACAACTAAAGTATTTGACTATAGCATAATGTTTCTTTCACAGGAGTGCTGAGGGGCTTGGGTAGCTTACGCTGGGGGAATCGCCGCCAGATTGAATCTATTAAGTTTAAGGGGATGATGTCACTTCTCTCCACTCCTCCACGACTCCTTCATTCTTCCACAGTATTTTCATCTGTTACAAACAGTGCTTTAATAGTTACTGAAACTCACTGTGCATGCATAAACACTTTCACTGAATTCGAACCACAGATAATTGTGCGCCGTAGGGTGAGGATTACTCAGATGGACCCACGTTAGTCTTTGCTCATCTGTGAATTAGTATTGGTATAAATATTTAAACTGGCTATAATAGATATCTTTATAATAACAATGTTGTAAGGGGATACTCACAGTGATGAAATTATTGTAAACTGACACCCTAGATCTCCAGTTCCCCTCTTATATGAAGATTTATTTAGATTTAGTCAATTGTGTTGACGTCCGGTCCAAGACTTAAGTGTTAGTAGTTTTCTCTCACTGCTCTCATAGCACTGATTTCTTTTCAGTGAATAAGCAGTCAGACACGGTTATTGATGAGTTGGTGAACATAGTGGAGCATTTAGCAGCTAAAGATGCAGACATTTCCCTCAGGAGTTGGAGGAGACCAAAAACAGAGCTAAATGAGAGTGAAAATTGGACTTCTCATCAGGTGGTCAGAAACACAACTCCAAATGAATCATAAGGCCGCTGTTTGCCATATCAGCTTAAAAGTTGATGACATTTCAATATTGTGTGTGTTCAGCTTGTTTTGTGCCCATAAAATCCGTTATTTCAAGTTTAATGTAAGTTTTACACCTCAAAAGAATTGAGAAATAAAAAAAGGGAAAAACACAAATCACAGCAAAACTGTGTGTAAATTCTTCAGATACTTCCTGTTGCTGTTACCACTGACTCAGTCCAGAGCACTACACCCTTCAAACCTCCATAAAGAGTTCTGCATTTCGGGGAATCTGCTTATTTGCTCCCTGATGAGAGTTCGATGAGAGGATTGATACCTGTATCACAAAGGCTTAGACTATTTCTTGCCTCAGGAAGTTACTGGTCTCATGAAATGGTCCAACACATGACCCCCCCCATAAAACAGCAAATTGTTGTTTTTACATTTCGGTTTTTGCACAGATTGCACAAACACCACACACGTTAATTAGCGAGCTTTAGAGGTGCTGGTAGGTAGAGACTAACTGTTTCAATGTTTCCGGTCTTTATGCAAATCTATGATAACCAGCTGCCGACTGTAGCTCCATAGTTACCGGACAGACATGAGACTGTTGACCTTTTCATCTAACTCTCGGAAAGAAAACAAATAAACATATTTCATGAAATGTTCCTTTAAATTTACTCTGTATACACATAACTTCCTGGAAATGAATCATATTGATTTCGGTGACCCCCTGACCTTCCCTTTAGCCCATCATCAAGCCAAAATTTCCACTTTTACAAATACACACACACACCAAAATCTAAAATCTATAACCAGTTTGTTAACAGTTAACTGAACACACACATGCTCCCTAGAAGATCTATTACAGGAATAATATGGTGATTTCCCTTTAATTTGGTGGCAAATCCACAGAATAGTTGTTGATTTTGAGAAACCCACATGATTTAAAGATAAAGACGAAGATCAGGAAACACACCATAATGACATAATTTCCCCATTTTTATCAAGCTAATTTCAAATTATTTCTATTCTGTTGAGGTTTAAATCTTAACACGATGAATGAATCATGTGAGCAATTTGAATACTTTCATTTGGGTAGAATTATAGATTCAAATTTGGGGAAAGTTTCAGGTTAAAAGTTTAAGGAAATGGAAAAATATGCGTGCGTGTGTGTTAGAGGGTGACTTAACATGTGTCACCCCAATGTTTAATGCAATCAACCAGCTCCCCACCCAACAGCGTTGTGACAGGAGGTGACAGGGGACAGGAGGTGGATGTGAAAACTCTGGGAGCCCCTGACCTCCAGAGTGCTGCTGTGCTCACTGGCTGAGTCCACAGCAGGGGAGGAGTCTGCTGCCAGCCTGCAGCAATAAAAACTGCTCCTGACGGTAGTGAAAAACAGATTGTGGAGGAGTCTCTGTGTCTGAGTGCAGCCTTCAACAGGAATGAACACCCTCTCAAGCCTTGTGCATCTCTTACTTTGACAAGTGGACCATCTGTTGAAGCTGGGGACGTTTTTGGTTCATTTCCTTTAGGGCGGCTTGATTTAGGATTTCTCAATTTCACAACTTCCTTCACCTTTTTTTTTTTTTTTACCCCCCTCTCCTTTTTAACTTAAAACAGCATAGTTTTGTAAGATGACTCGGACGATGAACAGTTGTTTTGTCACTCTGGCCATCCTGTTTCTCTGGCGGGTGGAAGAAATAGCAGAAGCCTGCAGCTGCTCCCCAGCACATCCTCAGCAGGCGTTTTGCAACTCAGACGTTGGTAAGTTGATTCCACTTTGATTGAATGAATATGAAGCAACATTTAGTCACTGTTTGTTTGAGCACATGATGTGGAGGAAGATTTGAAAGTGGAAATGCTGAGTGAGGAAGACTTGCCCAACTTTTACTGTATGTTTACAATTACAGGGGGAGGAGGATGGAATTTTCTGTCTCTCAATTTTTCTTTCCACTTCCCTCCTCTCTTTTTTTCCCCCTTTCTCTCCAATCATCTGTTGATATTCCTGAGTCTTGATTGTGACAGTAATGTTCTTTGGTAACTATATTGTTAAGCCTACTTTTTGAAAGCAGATGAGTTGAACAGCTTTTCAAGATTGCTTCCAACAAGTAACAAAATAGTTTTTTTCCACATTGTTGCCTGTTGTGGAGTTTTTGTTTCACTATTTATAACTCTTTAACTATCATTTAGGGGTGTTGCCCCTACTGCCAGCATGTCCCACTCATCCTGGTTAACTGAGGATCATGCAAAAGAAATCATTCCTACCATCCTCAGCTCAGTGGCTGATAGGTTTACGGTGCACTTCCTTAATGACTCCTAACCAGCAATTTAATCCACTCGTTCTCAAAAGGCCCTGCAGATAGTTCCCCTCTCATTTTACCTATTACAAAACTCTGCTTGTTGCCGCCGTCAACACAGACCTTAAACTAACGAGAAGCTCAACAGTGACCGGCTTGTGCAGCTATTTGAATTGGGGTTTGCTGAGGGCCTTTTTTCTTGGTCGTGAGCTGGCTGAGTGTGTGGTATGTATACAGAAGCTGACTTATTCAAAGGTTTCTCTTTACCATTGGATTCCTCAGCTCTGCAGGGTGAAGAAACCACATTATCCTGCCGGAGAGTTTACAGTAAAGGAAAGCTTTAACCTTTTCTTTGAGATGATTTCAAAGGTGGTGCTTTTATATATCACCCAGAGAACTAAAATAAGACGATTCGAAAGGGTGAAGGAAATGTATTTATTGAACAATTTGGACATCAAATGTGGATCCATCAGAAGGTATAGGCTATAGTAGGCCACTATACTACAACTATCCATTACTACTACGACTATTACTAATAATAGTAACAGTAATACAAAAATCAAAAATTTCCAATAAAAAATTCGAAGTGACAAATTCTAAAATCCACTAAATAGTAAATAATTTAACCCTTTGAAACAATTTCTAACCTTTCATCATCATCTCATTGTCAATTTGCACCTTCTGCTCACTCCACAGTTTGAAAACAAGCCTTTAAAATCAGTTCTAGCTGCTGGATTTCAATCATGTCTGTCCCATGGATTCAGTTTCGAGCTAACCTAAGGTGCTGATAGTCATCTGAACTCCCACACTGATTCATTTAATCACAGTCTGTGGGGGTCAGGTCCTAACATGACCTTAAACACCACCCCCTTGTTCCTGCTTCAGCACCATGGATAGACCCTCCTACTAACAAGAACCACCATTTTGTCCAGGAGATCAGCCTTTTTGGCCAAATAGCTCTTGAGTTTGCCTCATTAGGAATCTTCATATCCAGGCCAAACAAAGAGTAAGAGCACTTCAGGAAGACTATCACACATTCAATTCTATGTAGTTTGCAAAGCTTTTTTTTCAAATATTTGTGATGTTATTGACATGCAAAATCTCCAGCTGCTCCATAGAAAATGAAAGGGTTGTGTGAAGTGATGAGATGCTTCATTCAAAATGAAGGTCATTATCTACCAAAACTAGCTCTGACTTTTCTTTACTCCATAGGGGAGTTAAATCATCCTTGTTTCAGTTAGTTATTTCCAAATTTAGTTGGATTAAATGCAGTATTAGTGTGTAGAAAATAAGTTGTGTGGCATTTCTATGTTTCACTGTTACTGCACACTAAGACGTTCTTTGAGGAACCTCTACTTAGTGTCAGACAGTTTAGTGAAGTGAAAGTATTACTTAAGTTCCACAGACGTAGAGACAGTTAGAGTGTCTGGAGCCTATGGAAAATTACTCAAGAACAAGGGACGGTTGCATACTTGAGTTTCAGTGTCTCGAGTGAATCATTAAAATTGGGAAGAACAGTAAGAGTCTGGCTGAGGTCACTGCATCATTGGACTGCTTACAACGTCTGTTTTTTGAAGATAATTCATTGTGCTTCATGTAGTATTTTGTCTGTGGGAGGAAAAGCTGAGATACAGTGAAGAACAGAGACTTGGATGAAATGAAAAAGCTATGAACAAGACTGTAGTTTTAGTTACTTTCCACCTCTGCTCTTGAGAGTTTTCCTAGAGTTGGACTTGTTTCTCCCAGCATTCCAGTAAACAAAAACAAAATACCGCATCAGCTGTAGTTGTAAACATGTTGCTCCATTCATCTTGCCAAAACAGAGAGAGCAGCAAGCAGTGAAAAAAAAAAAACTTTCCTCATAAACTGAAATCCTTCCCTTGGGTCTTTGGCCGAGGCAGAGGAATGCCGGCCGCTCATATGCTGTCCTCATTATGTATTTGCAGTTGATTTCGCAATTCTCTGTGATTATAAATTGTACCTGTGCTGCTTTTGGGAAGAAGGAAAATGAGTCATCTTGAAAGGAGGCTGTCTTTGAGTATAAACACAAGCTCACGCTGCAAGCTGTGCAAGAGCTGACATTAAAAGCAGATTGAAAACGTGTGCGCGTTCTCAGAAAAACAGCTGCTTTACACTCCAGCATCACCATTGATGATCACATCGATCTCTCGTGCAGGTTCATTTAATGTGCTCACTGAAGCAAAAAACACTTTAATTTGATTATTTTCAAAGGAGCAACTCATATTGAAGAACAATGCATGTGAACATTAGTAGCTGGCATCATCATGTATGATCCACAGATTAAGATAAAACATTAAAATCTGGTGCCAGAAAGACAAACTGTTTGCACATTTTGACAGTGATGGGACGACGGCAGAGGTTTCAAACACGAGATTACATTTGTAAAAGTAAACAAAAGGATAATGGTGGATTAGATCCATGTATCCTTGGAGAGGATCGGCTTTGAGGAGTCAGTTTGAATTTGTAGTTTAGTTTTTCTCGCTCACAGTTCGACCACTTTGTGGCTTCTCGGAGAGGAAAATGGATGTAGTGGGCCTGCAATTACATGACATGCATTTGCTTTCTTCTCTTTTCCTCTTTGTTTTTTAAAGCGCTCCCATGACCGCAATACTGCATACAAAATAATGTGTTTATTGTTTGAGTAACTGGAAAATTAGATGGTTCCTTTAATACCCACTTTTCTGAAACTTGGGATTTTTAAAGGGCTTGCTCAGCCTGTTCCAGTAAACATCATCATGTCCTGTGAAAATTAGGTATATGCTGTTTATCAGTACAAACAATTAATTCATATTTCTATATCACCTACTTGATATAACAAGAGAACCAGCAACAACTTCATTGTCATTATTACTTTTGTTGCTCTAATGGATGTGGCACGGCATTTCTCTTTAATTATTGCTAATTAAGTAAATAGTTAGAAAGTGGATGTTCTGCAAGCGTTTAATTTCATGAATGCAATTTAAAGAGTTAACCTTCCCCCTCACAAAGTTGTGTTAAAGCCCAAGAGCTCAGATTATATATCATTCACATAAGCCAGTGTTTTTTACCGACTGTGCATATTTTCACCTGCCCTACTTTACACTCGTACAAGGAGAAGTCATCTGTGTGTGATTCTGCACACTCAGGCAAAGGGGATTACCGCTAATCCACTTTGTAGCCCGAGAAGTTTGAGAGTTTCTCGGTGCTGCTGCTCGCTCGGTGTGTCTCAGAGCGTTTGAAGGAGTTCTGTGATTTGTAAAACCAGAATCATCTCCGCAGTAGCTTGTCATCCCAAATCGTGCCTTCGGTGCGTAGAGCCTGTTTGTCAGCATATCCGCTAGTTCACAGCAGCTCTGCAGGAAAGCGCACAGCTTGCACAACTCACTATTTTGCATTTTCCTGGCTGCAGAGTCGATCCTCCCTCTCTCTGTTGTGCTCCTCTCTCTCTCTCTCCCTTTCTCTCTCTCCCTGTCAACTTTTATGTTTGTACCAGTATTGTTTTGAAGGGCAGTCTCCTCCCTGCACACACACACACACACACACACACACACACACACACACACACACACACACACACACACACACACACACTTAGGACACAGTTAGGCTGCCTCTGCAATCTGTTCCTGTCCGTCTTCTCCTCTGCTCCCCTGCAACCATCCTCGACACTCCATCACTCTCTCCATCTGTGCACACGCTTCCCCCCCCCCCCCCCACAGTTTTTTCTTTTTTTTTTTCTTTAAGGGTCGACTCTTTAGACCCTTAAAAGGAGATGTTCTCTGAGCCTCTATTGTCATCGAATTAGGGCACATATGGCTCGCAGCTTCATACCTTCGTCGTATAAAAAGCAAATGAAAAAGCTTGATCTTATTTGGTCAGGATTGAGGCTGGTGATGGTTCGAGCAAGCCAGTAGCTGCCACCTTGGGAAAGCAAAGAGTGAACTGGGACTTCAGAGAGAGAACATCTGGTTAACATTAGCTCTGATTTTGAATACGATTTTGTCAACCTTTTTCGGCGCAGTAGTCATGTGAACGTATGGTAATGATACCCGTAATCCACAGGTATTTAGCTATGGCTGGCACACGATCAGTGATTCGACATTTGGACTCCAACGACAGAGGCAGCGTTTGCGAAACCCACGAGTCAATATTTTCTCATCGAATGCTCAGTATTCGAGCTCAAAGGCTCATCCGTATGGCTCTGATAATATTTTTCCACTTGAACAGTTATATTTTTTTCCCCCTCGTCCAAACCTCTCAGAATCTGGAAGCTGCGACTTCAGAGTGCAAAAGAGTGAGAAAAAGAGGGAAAGGCTGAACACGAGAGCGGGAGAGAGGCTGATTTGCATGTCAGCACCTCTATCCAGACAGAGCGGCAGGCCGGCAGAGAGGCCTCGGGGGCGAGGGGAGCATTCTAGTTCAGCTTTTTTAAAGATTTGCTGACTAGCTTCCTCCTGTGTCGGCCCAGGAGCCCGTGGAGCAGGCAGCACACATTCCTCGCTCTGATTGCAGCTGATGAAACACTCATGTGCTGCCTCTGTCTCCCCAGCACCTGGCACATGCAGACTCCTCAGATCCAAGCCACAGCAATGTGTTGCGGCCGACTCTGGCATGCCAGATCTAGGCAGGGCTTAGATCAGATACAGACGGACGCGGATCCGGCTCAGTTTTAACATGACAACAGTGTTGCGCTCGATGAACTCTAAACTTGCTTCTGTTGTTTCCTTCCAGTCATCAGGGCGAGGTTAGTTGGAGAGGAGGAGGTTGACGTTGGCAATGACATCTATGGAAACCCCATCAAACGGATCAAGTATGACATCAAACAAATCAAGGTACGAGGGGCCGAGCTATCGTTTTCATGCTGGAGTGTGAACTTACTCCCAATGTGAATCTGACTGTTCTTTTCTCTGTTTTAACTGTCAGATGTTCAAAGGACCCAGCCAGGATATCGATGCCATTTACACCGCCCCCTCCTCTGCAGTGTGCGGAGTGACTCTGGAGACTAATGGCAAGGAGTATCTCATCACAGGTAACCACGCTACACATCACACAAATACTGTTCCTTGGCGCATCATCCTGTCAGTCTTCACGTCATCTCCCTGCCTCTAATGTGCTTGTCCTTCCTTTACAGGCAAGTTGGAGGCTGATGGGACAGTGCACGTCACGCTGTGTGACTTCATCGAGCCCTGGGACTCCATGAGTGCCACCCAGAAGAAGAGCCTGACTCAGCGCTATGAAATGGGCTGTGATTGCAAGGTAACGATGTTCAGTTGTTAAAAGTGGAGTTACCACAAACCAAAACTGTTGCATTGCTTGTTCTAAGTTTAATCCCTGATCTCTCGTCTTTTTTTCTTGCTCCTTCAGATCACTCGCTGCACCTCCATCCCCTGCGTGATCAGCGGCCCAGCAGAGTGCCTGTGGTTGGACTGGGTGATCGAGAAGACGGTCAACGGACAGCAGGCCAAACACTTTGCTTGTATCAAGAGGAGTGATGACTCTTGTGCTTGGTACAGAGGGGCAGCGCCGCCCAAAAGGGATTTCCTGGACATCAAAGACCCTTAACTCCACCACTGTCAAAAAAAAGTCTGAGGATGTCTGCAGTTGAGATATAAGATATAAATGCCAAAAAAAGTCAAATTCTTATTTTGTTTTTTTTTCTTCGTAATAACAGAGCCACAAGTGCTCGTTGGTGAGGTTTAAAGTGAAATTGTTAGGTTTTTATTTTGCAGGACTCATTATGTTTCTAATCAACAGCCTTATGAATTCAGCACTTTCAGACACTTCTACCCCTAAATCCAAAGCACTTCTTCATAAACCACTTCTCCCTCAGCTGAAATAAAGGGATGATCATCACAATTCAGTATTACTGTTCATAGCAATTTTTTGTTCTCAAACTATTCATTTCTGATTTCCTTTTTAACCAAAGGTCTTGTATGATACAGCACGTACATACCGATAACTCAAAGCGTAACAATTCTGTGAATCTGTGTTCATAGGTAACATTAGCTGGCAATCGCCACTCTGATTTGTGACAGCAGAGCTATCACGAGGAAGGAGCGTCACCTCTTGCCTATCCTGCTTCAGATTCTTTCTTGTGCAAAACCTTTGCCCTCTGTTTTTTTTTTTCAAAGTTGTGGCAAACCTGTTTGTTGCTAATTGTTTTCTTTAAAAAAAAAAAGAAGAATCCTGAATAGACAAGAATGCACTTTGAACACAATTGTCACAGCAGTCATACTGTATTGTCTTTAATGAAAAAATGGCTGAATAAGAGGATTGAATCCTTTAATTTTGTGTTTTTTATATTACAGCTCTTCTCTTTGTAATGCTTGAGTGTAAGAGCATATTTTATTTAAGGTTATGTGATTCATCATATTCTATTGAGAAAAATGCCCATGTTTTGATACTTTCTGTGACACCATTGGTATTGTATAAAGAGAAAACCAAATATTTTAACAGTATTAGCAAAATACACACCTTTTACGTGCATTAAAGGTCAATTTGTAGGTTTGTTAACTGTCTGACTGAATCATCCTTTAGGGCAGTGAATTAAAGAACATATTGTAATCAATCATCCATTTACTTGCAGAGCCTTTGATATGACCATAAAAGTGTGGTGTGAGTTTTAATAATTAATATGAGAGTGTAAAAAGATTCTTCATTTGAAACTGTAGTCAAGTTTGATGTCTTGTGCTGGTTTCACATGAGACGTTTGAGATGATTTTTTTTTTTTTTTTGCATGCATGTCCAACTGAAACAATACTGTACATTTGACTATTATATTAAATGCCAAACCGTGATGCATCGCACTGGTTATTTTGCTCACATCAGTGATCAATGGGTGCAGACTGACAAGACAGGAGAGTCCAATTCATCAAAGAATAAAAGTGCCTTGATTTGTTAGTTATGAAAATGTGCAGATTTTGTTTTAAGTAATTAGGGCAGAAACATAACTTCCATCCATTGATGTAGCACTTCACTTTTGTTCAAAGGAGTCACAAATCATACAGCATGCAACAGGGAAAGAACAGTATCATGCTTAGATTCTAATTTCTTAAATCAATATTCAATATACATAATAGAGGAAAGGAGAGTAGTTATAATATCAATAGCTGCTTTGCGACACTATAACAGCAATCTGCCGCCGCCTAGTGTACACAATAGTATATGACATTCACAGAAATTCCTTCACGAGCCTGTCCATGTGCACAAATGGGCAATTATCAGTATGTCACTCGAGGGATTTCATTGAAATAATTTAGAGTTAATTGCAGGATGTAACACTGCATGATATTTGCATTATATTGCATTAGTTCAAATCTGCTCAAGGATCAAATGCAACCTCAATCCGAGAGGAGTGATTATTCTGCATTGTACTAGTTTATTAGTTAACTCCTGCAGCATTAAGTCTGCATGAGAGAAGTTGCCTAATATGGATGAAATCTGCAGACATTTTCTCATAATTAAATATTTAGTTAAATCAGCAGCATGAGGGGAAACTGACAAGAGGGAAGCGAATTAAATCCTGGAGGGATTTTTAATCTGTTCAAGAAGTAGCTTGATTTTGCCACGATGATGCCAGGCTAACAGAACAACAGAGGATTTGCCGGATTATTGAGGTTATATTAAAAATTGTTAAAACGCATCTCGCCGTTTGCAGCAATAACAAACAGTGCTGGCTGGAAGTCACGTGTTCTCTGCTCCCGACAGCTCTGCGTCACTTAAAACGCCAATTGGCTGAACCTCGCAGCTACGGCGCGGCCTGCTCTCTGATTGGCCTCTGATCCCCGTCACTCACTGTTGTCGCCGCCCTCTGATAATGCAGCATGGGCGAAAACAGCAGATCCGAGAGCTCCAGCTGAGGAAGCAGAGCCGACTAATGTCAACGATTTAGGACGATTGAACGAAAGGTGAGCGAATAAATGCCCCCTGGATCATCGTAGTAATTGCTAGCATATATTTCCAGAGTGATGTTGGTAAACAAAGAGGCTTAATGAGGCGGTTTGGAATCGTTAGCTACCTGGAGGCTCAGATGCTAACCCACATTGCAGCACTGAGGGAGGCTCGCCACGTTAAGCTAGCTCGCTGGCTAATTCGCTGCTGCTACTGTTAATCGTAACAATGCAGAAAGCTATACAACAGCTAAAAGGAAAATACCCGCAATTAATTATCGAATAGTGGAGGTGTATATCGAGGTATTTATGACGTTTTGATACCGCCCAGCTCGACATTAACGTTAACTGTCGATGTTAGCAACTTAGCATTTAAGCCATGATGACTGGCCCTAAGAGTTGACTCTTGTACTGAGGTTACTGGAGGTAATAACGACCATTACGAGCCAGGAAAAGTGAAATCAGCTTAATCAGGCGGCAAAATAATTGTTTAAATAAACAATAACAAAGGTGGGATTTTAGAAGTGACAGTGACAATGTCTGTGCTGCCTTCAGGTGCTCCTCTGAAAGTCCACCGTTCGCCTTTTTATTCCACTAGATGCCTGTAATTTCAGGTGCTTAGTGGTTGTTATTTATATAAAGCATCAACAGCATAATTCATTGTTGTCATTTAAATATTACTAGCAACATTATTTCTGCCATCAACAGAAATACTTTGACTAAGTAATTTTACAAAAGGTATTTGTATTAGTGTAGCTTAACATTTCCTCATGTCTGTTCACATGGTTCACTTTGTTGGCTCACGTGTTCTCAGTGATACGTGATTACAATATTTTGAGAAGCCCTTGAAGTCTTCACACACTTAGTCCATCAATTAATCATTTTGTCTGTGAAATATCAGTTTTTTTTTAAGCCACAATTTGTGAGAGCCAAAAATGATCCCTTCAAATTGGTTCATTTGTCTGACCAGCAGTCACAAACTCAAAGCTGTTCAGTTTACCAACTAAAAAAATCTTTACAAAGGTTAAACACAAGAAAATAAGCAAATCCTCACTTTATGAGAAGCTGAAGCCAACAAATATTACACTTTCTTTTAATTGACTATTTGAGTATGTCTCCTGTATGTTGACAGATGATGTGGTGGAGTTGCATGACTGACAACTCTGACATCCAGCATAGTCTGCTGCAACAAGGCGTACTTACACAATAACGTCTGATTAGGGTTTCTTATTTTCTATTCTAGTCTATAGGTTTGTACACAGATTCACCGTTGCAGCAGACTTTTCAGCTAACCCACGCTTTCATGCATGTGGAAGCAATTAAAACATAAAAAATACAAAAAAGCAAAAATAACCTAAATAAATCCTGTACATTGGAAATGGAGCCGTACAGTGCTGCTGTTAAGTCTAAATGCATTTTTGCAGTTGGACATAATGATATAAGCTTTATAAAGATTTTATATAATAATAAATAAACATTTTGTCAGCTTGTCTCATATAGATTCTGTGAAGTCCACTCAATTTTCAACCCATTTCTATGTATTGGTCCTAATGTGATGTGTGACCGCTTCATTACCCTTGTCAATATTATCTGTATTTTGTGAGAAATCTAGGAATGCGGCATTTTTTTGTTGACCGGCTTCATGTGTGATTTTATTATCAGCCTCCGCATCTAACTCCACTGAAATATCAAAGCATGTCAGTGAGAGGATTACCTCCAAAATATGAGACCAGTAGATTAGCTTTTTATAATCACTGGAAGTCATTAGAGGACACAAAAGTGAGAATTGTTTTCATGTTCATTTTGAGAGGTCACTATGTATGTATCACCCAGCCATTGCTTTAAATAATTTAGAGTGCTAAGCTCTTACAATCTCAATGTTTTCTTTATTATTATTATTATTATTATTATTATTATTATTAAATTGTCATAAGTTGATTTGACAGTCAATGCAGAGCTAACTGAACAATTTAATGCCATAATACAATGTTAGAAAAGTTGTAGCCATTCACATCTGAAGGTGATGCCTTGTGATTGCTGATGTTGGATTCTGCTCTCAGATCTCACACTAGGCGCCTGCTAGCCATCAACATCCACCAACATCTGAACACAAGCCAATATAATTTTGTACTTGATGTAAACTTGAATTGACAATCCTGCTGTTGAAATACTACAAGAGCATATACTGTTTCTGTGTATGGATATTAACATTCGTAGCCTCGGCTATAATCCATGCACTCATATAGAGCATCTAGTAAATTAGAACTATCCCTTTAATGGCAAAATTTCAGCTCATTGTCAGTGTAGCTGCTAAAATGTTCCAAATGTAAACATAAATATTACAAATGTAATGACTCATTATTGCGATACAACAGTCTGATCAGAGACCTGTGTTGTGGTCAGTGGATCCACATTGCCATCCAGTCTCGCAGTTGCATCACTGCAGTTAGCCGTGTCCCTGTGGGCTGTGTCGTTCTTAGTTGTATCAGCATCAGCCGCACGTGAAGGTCAGCATGCCCTTGTGCATACAGTGCATGTTCAGCCCTCCTCGTGACGTCACTGCCCACTCCGATGAGCACGACTCGTATGGCTCTCCGAGCCATTGGTGCTTTTTAGTCACATCTGCATGGTGTAATACTTACAAGGGTTCGTTGTGTTCAGGGGCCGCCTCGGCTACGTCCGGAGCAAATTGAGAGAAATTGGAGATTGAATGATTGGTTTACACAGTCCTGAGTCAGCATTGGGTGCATTTTGCCTGCCCTGCTGCCTTTTGTAGAAAATGACACGTCAAAAGTCATTCACTCGGGCCGACTCTGGCACACGGGTGTTGTGGAAATGTGCACACACTGTTATCTACACTGAAATGATCCTTTTAGTGCACTCAGCTACACTGTTCTTAAAGGGACAGCAGTCGGCCAACGCAAATGTCTTTTTTTCCCTAATTTTCAAAGCATTTGTTATCTTTTGATAGATTTTTTTTTTTATCTCTATCGCTGATAGTCCAGATGACAACATTCAATGATCTATAGCTTTACAGACTGAATATACTAGTTGGTTTAAGATAACAGTAAACGCATTGATGCAAGCAAAACAATTTGGCCTGGCAGCTGTTTTACACCTTATGTGTTCTAGATGCTCCTCCTCTCTTATTTCATACACTCCCCCACCCCCCACCCTATGTTACCAACGTCTAACGTCTTGCATAACTGTGAGGACAGCTGCCAAGACCCAGCTGGCTCCTCAGATGCACTCAGTCCTTATATCTCTGCCAGAACCACAGCAGGAAATACTGTATGTCCTGCAGAGGTACCTGCTGAAGCACAGGCAGACAGGGCCTTTATTGGGCACTTAGGTGATTATCTGAGCGATAACATTCAACTTTTATTTGATCAGCTGATGGTTTACTATTGTTTCCTGTTCAGCTCAGATGGCCATTAACGCTGTCATGGTCACATAGACAAGCTGACTATGTGGCAGAAAGACAATCAAAGTACTGTGAGGCGCTTTTGAAGAGGGTGTCGACCAAATATGATGATGTGATTCATCCCTTTGGGGATAGGAGTGCTGTTGTTTGTTTTGTGCAGCTTCATGTCGGCCTTGTGAAATGACTGTGTGAACAATTTACGACACTAACAATTCAACTTTCCCTGCAGTGATGTTCCAACAATGCCGATAGTGGATAAACTCAAGGAGGCATTAAAACCTGGTCGAAAGGAGACGGGTGATGAGGGCGACCTCAACAAACTGTTGGCCTCTTCTGCCAAGAAGGTCCTTTTGCAGAAGATAGAGTTTGAGCCTGCCAGCAAGGGTTTCTCCTATCAACTGGACAGCCTGAAGAACAAGTATGTGATCCTCAATCCCAGGAATGAGGGCGCTACAAGCCAGAAGGCCACAGAGCCTGCCCAAATAAAGAGGCAAGGTAAGCTCTGAAATTGAACTACACATTCAGCACATTTTTATAGTTTGACACTTTCCGTGTTTACCTCACCACTTCAGTTTCTGTGTCCCGTATATTACTGCTCTGATAATGTCACAAAATCAACTGCACTCCTCCTTCAGTCTCAGAGAACGTGGTTGGGGGCCAGAGCGATGGGATCCCCGCGCCGCAGAAGATGCTCTTTCCAGGGAACAAGCTTACCCTTAAATGGGAACGCGTGTACAGGGTGGGAGCTGGCCTCCACAACCTCGGGAACACCTGCTTCCTCAACTCCACAGTGCAGTGTCTCACCTACACCCCGCCACTTGCCAACTACTTACTCTCAAAGGAGCACAGCCGTGCCTGTGAGTACTTGAATCAAGTGCCTAAGTGCTGCCAGACTCACTCTTTCATTTACTTGTATTTTCCTTAACACGACGCACACCCACATAGTTTAAGTTATGGATATGACTGCAACCCTGCCAGCTACTGTTGCCCTTTGTTGAGACACATGTGGCTGAATGTCACAATGGAATGCAAGCTAAAGCAGCTGAAGAAGAAAAACAAAAACAGCTGCTTCACTTGGCCACTTTGTTGGCTTTATGTTTTAGTCAGGCTATGAAACTATTACATTTCAATTAGCTCATATGTGTAATTAGAAACTGCTTTTTTGTCCAAAATTGTGCACACATGAGGAACTTGACTCTGGTTTTCCATTGCTCTGAATGTACAAAGACAGGAATAGATACAACCACGAACAAGGACAACAAATACTGAACAAATAAAGATAAAGAAGGGTTTAAAAATAAAGAGTGATCAGGCCTCTCGTGTAGTGCAGCAGTGTAAGAAAAAGATAAATCTGTACATAAATAAAAATCACCAATGACCACAACATAGATAAAATTCTATATACAAGTCAAGTATTTAAGTTGCAAAGCATTGCATTGCACAAACTGCACACTGTATGTAAGGCTCATTATGTTCAGTTTTAGTAAGAGGAGATAAAGGGAGCTTGAAATGATTTTTCACAGAGATTTAAAGTCTCCAGCATTCATTTGTTTTCTGCTGCAACAAGACCCAGTTCACCCGAGGTAACAGTACATGAATTGTTTTTGCAGTAGGCACAGCTTCAGGTGATTGGAAATGAAGTGATAAATTGAAAGAAAAGAAGAGTCATTGCCAGTCTTTCAAATTGAGTTAACAAAATATTCCACACCATTTGTTTATCACTCTGCTTTTATCTTTTAATGCACCTAAATTTCTGAAAAATAAAATTAGAAAATAATTAGCAGATTGTTTGTTACTATGTTTGTGAATTCCATCAGCTTAATTCTGACTTTGCTTTTCAATCTGATATGCTTTTACTGTGTTTAATGTGTTTTATCTTTATACTTACTATTTGAATTGCATTTACATTGCATTTGTTATGTTATAACGTTTTCCATTTTCTGAGTGACTCTGATTCTTCGTTGTTGCCGTCTGTGTTTCAGGTCACCAGTCAGGCTTTTGTATGATCTGTATAATGCAGAACCATATCATCCAAGCCTTTGCCAACACGGGCAATGCCATCAAGCCTGTGTCCTTCATCAGAGACCTGAAAAGTAAGACCACCATCTCCCTTCAACACTGTCCTCGCTAGTTTTCAATGTAGGTTTTGTCAGGCGTCACAGACACCTGATTTTTTTTTTTTTTGGTTGAATACTGCCAGAGGCATGATGGCGCAACACTAGCCACGGTGTCCCATGTGACAGCAGCCAGTAACTGCAGTCCAAAAGTGGAGCGTTGAGGCTGCAGGCTGTGAATGAACAACATGCAGAGAGTAGAGATGAGGTGTGAGTTGCACCTTGACATGGTGAGGCACTGTGCTCTAGTCTCACAGGAGCCCTCCCTCCACCCGAGTCCCCTCCCCTACCTGCCTGCCTGCCTGCCTCCTCCTTATGAGCTGCTGCAATCATGTCTCCACCTCCTGCGCCTCTTTTTCAGTCTCCTCCCCCCCTCCTTCCCTGATGCCCTCTCTGTCTCCTTGTGACTGCAGGCTGAGGGGAGCAGCTTTAGCACAAAAATGTACAGTCCACCTTTTCCCCCTTCTTTTCAGCCCACAGTTAGAGCATGCATTTCCCTTTGCATTCATGTAGCTGCCGGCCACCGACACGGTTAGAAACATGTCTCCACAGCTACAACATAAATACACACAATGAAAATTTAACATCTCTGCCTCTTGCTCAGCAAAGAAAAGAAAGGGGGGAAAAAAAAAACAAAAACAGCACGGTGTCATCACAGCTGGTGTCTCGCAAACAAAATGCAACCACCCGATGTTGTCACCCCCATCTGCGAGAAGTGGCCTGAACAGGTCATTAGAGCAATTATTCCTTTTTCCCGCTCAGGGCTGACTCATTGTCGTACAGCTGGGAATATGGTGATGACCACATTGTAATTGTACCAGCTCATATTTTCCCCTTTTTCCCATTAAGAACTAACAGTAGAGACAAATGGTTTCAGAGCTACATTATCTCTAATGTGAGACTTTCATATAAGACGTCTGCTGAAGCCATTTAGCGACTGTAAGCTTTTTATTAGGTCACTGTCAAACTACATGTCTGAGATGCACAAGGTACTAACTTTAGAGGAGAGCTGTAAGTACCCATGAAAGTGCACTCTTTAAACTTTACAGCACATTAGATAAACTATCTTCAGAGTATTACTTTATAATATATGCATGTGCCTAATTGCCAAGTGGAAACATCCTGAATCATTAAAACCACATTATAACCCACTACTCTAAAATCTATGAATGTTTTATAAATTAAAAACTGAAAGTAGCCTGCATAATGCCATAAATGTTTTTCACACTCTCTTGTTTATCATTCCTAAAGTCTGACTGGAAGTTGTCAGGTTATGAATTAGAGCACTTGTTTGTTATTGAGCCTCCTCTCTGTTGTTCAGCAGAAACATATTTTATAGAAAAAACAAATGTTGGCAGAACAAAGCATTGTTAGTTATCAAGCTGTCCCTTTGCTGTCAGTATGTCTGACTGATTGCCTGTGACATAATGCAAATATAAAGAAATACTGAACAGTTGATTTGGTGCAGTGAATAACATCATCTGACCTTTTTATTGAATTTCAAGCAGACGTCATTATTTGCCTCTTTGAAATACTGAACTCTGCTGTTTCTCTAAGTGGTGTGGCTAAAATAAACCACCATAATAATAATTGTCATAAAGCACTTAATTTCCTCAGGGTTGGAATTAACATCTACTTTCATCTCTCACAGAAATTGCCAGACATTTTCGTTTTGGAAGCCAGGAGGACGCCCATGAATTTTTGCGGTACACCATCGATGCCATGCAGAAAGCCTGTCTCAACGGCTACCCTAAGTAAGGCTTTTATTATTGTTCCTTCAGAGTTTTAAACGTATGAATATGCTTTCTATAAATATGGCTTTGATGATCTTTTTCTTTGTTTGCTTCCTGTCTGTAGGCTTGACAGACAGACCCAGGCCACAACGCTTGTTCACCAGATCTTTGGAGGTTACCTCAGGTCAAGAGGTATTGACTTTTTTTTTTTCCACAGACAGAAAAGTATAAAAAAAAATGCCTCAAGCTGTGCACTGAATTTCCACATTTGTTGCTTTTGGTATTGCATTATTGAGCCATTATCCAGCAGACCGTACAATATGTATATCATTAAAACAGCTTTACGTTTCAGTACTCTTTTACTCTCTCTAGAAATGAAATAGAATTGAAATTCCCTCATAGTGAATTTTAGCTTAATCTTCCATTTTGCCCAGTGACTAATGGCACTCAGATCTAAAATGGAAATTAATGTGATGGTATTTCCCCCTTAATGTCTGATCTGAGAGTCAGAGGCGGTTGTTTCAGGTCTTCTGTTTACAGGAAGTGGGACAGAGGCCGATGTGAATATACCAGTAATCACTGATCTCCCTGTTATGTTTTTACAGAAAGAATCAAATTAGTTATCATTCTTGTCTTTCAGTGAAATGCTCTATTTGTAAAAGTGTGTCGGACACATATGACCCTTACCTGGACATTGCTGTGGAGATTCGGGTATGTCACTCAAGATCTCAAAACAACCTTTGTTTCTGTTGAAATAATCTATGAGTGTGTAATATTTTTATTTCTGTTTCTGTCTTTTAGCAAGCAGCAAACATCGTGCGAGCCCTGGAACTGTTTGTTAAACCAGACGTACTCAGTGGAGAGAATGCTTACATGTGTGCCAAGTGAGTGCCATTCATTCTGTCTGACAACGTCCTGCATCTTTTAAGTGAATCTGCACAGCATTGAAAATAGATTTTTTTTTCTTCTTCTTCAGTTACATTTATTCACATTCTGTTCAGATCCGGTTTGGATGACGTATCGTGATTCTTTCTTTTCACAAGGTGCAAAAAGAAAGTGCCAGCGACCAAGCGCTTCACAGTCCATCGAACATCTAATGTACTGACCCTCTCGCTGAAGAGGTTCGCCAACTTCAGTGGAGGAAAAATAACAAAGGTTAACAAAGGCTTCTCTCACTCTATCAGCTGCTTGAAAGCGCTGTCTCCTTTCTCAGCGATCTCATGCTTTTTGTAATACTCTTTCAGGATGTCGGTTATCCAGAATTCCTGAACATCCGACCCTATATGTCTCAGAGCTCAGGCGATCCTGTCATGTACGGCCTCTATGCTGTTCTGGTGCACTCTGGCTACAGCTGTCACGCTGGCCACTACTACTGCTATGTCAAGGTAAAATGAGCATATGCTTGCCCCTCTTTTTGTTTCAAAATCTAACGATATATTTTACATTTCACAGCCAGTTACTTAGAGTTAGAGTTGTAGTTTACACCCTGTGCTGCTTCATTTAAAAATGTTATCTCTTCCTTGTTTCCTCTCAGGCGAGCAACGGACAATGGTACCAAATGAATGATTCAATGGTGCACTCGAGTAACATCAAAGTGGTCTTGAACCAGCAGGCTTATGTGCTTTTCTACCTGAGGTAAGTGCAGGAGATCAAAAAAGGTGTTGTGTGTTCCTCCGTCGATATATAATTAAATAAGCCAGAGTCTTTATTTGTGTATCAAAGAATCCCTGAAACCAAAAAGAACGCAGATGGGCAGACCACCAAGCAGGGGATGTTGCATCCTGGGAAGAACAGTGTGTCGTCTGAACAGATAAAGAGGGCCAACCTGAATGGGCCTCTCTCCTCCCCGCAGGTCACGAAGGTATGAGACGAGATCACAGCCCGCCTGTTGTTGGACATATGAACTTAACATGGGCTGAAAATACTTGCCCAGTTTTTTAAAATTCCATATACGACGCTCCTCTTTTCAGAAACTTGAGCCTGCACAGCTGCGTAAGATCCAGTCCATGGATGGTGGTTTGGGTCTGCCCATCTCCAGGAACGGTGTGAGCTCTCAGCCACAGCCCAGACTTTCCAACTGGACGTCGTCCTCCAACGGCCCGCCGAAGCTGCCAGGTGGACCCACAGTTATCGAGGAACCGTTCAAGAAGCTGAAGAAGCCCTCTCCCCAGAGCCAGGCGCAGTCCCGCAGCAGCACTCCCACCCCTTCCAACAATGGGGTCAGCAGGACGGAGGGAGATAAAAAGCAAGGTGGAGAGGGCAGAGGCATGGCAGTGTCTACCTCAATTAAGTCTTTGTCTGACTCGTCCTCTGCCGACACCACGGACTCAAAGGTAATATTTGCACTGAATACACACGGATAAACAAGGCTTACTTCAAAGGCAGCTTCGAGGCTGTTTTAATCATCTGATAACATTTTGATAAGTCTAAATGGACCAGAATGTGCAGAGTATTATCATCAAGTGTAGATGTGAATGTATTGAAACACTCATTGTGATCTTAAAATCTGTTGTTGGAAAATTGATTCACAACATGCATATAAGCTATTTAATGTCACAGTAAAAAGAAAAACAGTGATGATGAAAAATGTCCATATTGTTCATATTGCATACTGTCAACTTTACTGTGCCATATTGTCATCCATTATCTGTGACTGATTGTTTATTGACATGTGTCACCATCTCACCATTTTTAACCTAAAACAAAGGAAAGGAAGGAACATTTCAGATTTTTGTGTGGAGAAAGTGATTTTACAATGTTTTGGTTTTTTTTTTAAATAAAGGTTGTACAATTTTTTCGATTTTAGCTGTGATACTACATATAGACAGTGTGAACAAATGTTTGTATTCTTCAGTACAAAGCCTCAGAAAGTTCCTAAAATGGCTCAGACGTTACAACAGACTTTTATTGTGGAGATGCACAACAGTTTTTTAAGACCAGGTATGGATGCACAGAAGCTTAACCGCAGCCTATGATTGCCTTTGTTTTTCCTGCCAGGACTCTGTCAGCCCTAAAAGTGCGCCGGTGGGAGAGACTCCCTCCACTCCACGGAAAGGCTCCAATGGCCTGGCGTCTCCAGCCAAGAGCGTGGAGCGCTCTCAGAGCACAGAGGAGCAGAAGACGGCGAAAATAAAACCCCCGGCCCTCAATAACATCACATCCGAAGCCACCAGCACCATGTCACCTCCGCCTGCCAAGAAACTGGCCCTGTCAGCCAAGAAGGTGAACTTCCTTCCTATCCACAGCAGCAGCACCGCCTCCTGTCTTAGTGACAGCTCATGATACCTTGGTTTCCTGTTGCCTCACTCCACACTGCTATCCCAAATTTGACCATTGATTTCAATAAGTAGTTTTGTTAAGGCAAGTAACCTCTCCTTTTCTAGTTTATTTTCTGCTATATGTAACGTGTTATATCTCCAGTGTGCCCGTCTAATCAACCACATGGCAGCACTTGTTTAGAGTTTGTCTTCTTTTCCTTTAGTTTGTCTTTTTTTTCTAACCATTTCTAATTCTTCTCTGCCATACCCTTTCCTCTTTGTTTTCCTTCCTCCATCTTTTCCTGCCATCCCTTTTTTTAATCTTCCTCTTCCTTATTTTTTGTCACACTCATGGCTATTTTCTTTAGACCACCAAGTTTTTATTTATGTCGATAACTGCAGGCTCGCAGCCGGAGTCCGAGCAGCATTGATGCTCTGCCCCCTTTGCCACGCCAGCTGTCCAGTGACCCCACGCATCAAAATCAACTTAACCCCCTCACCTTTGCATCACCCACTCACACCCACAGGTATGAACTCTGAACCATATATCACAGAGGGAATGCGCTCGGAGTTAAAATGGCAGAGTAAATCCAGATGTTCTCGCTTGTTCTCTTCTCAGAGCTGGTCCATTCCATACACCTAAAGTCCAGTCATCGCAGCCTTTTTCCCACTCAAGTGGACCCTTCAAACAGCAGAGCCCTCAGAAACAGTCCCTTCTCTCCACACTGCAAAAACCAAACGCCAGCCTTTCTCTTAAAACCAACGGGCTTCACAGTACCGGCCCAAAGAGCCCCAAGTCTTCCAACGACCTCCGCTCCTTTGCCCAAGACCTCAACGGCCCTCCAGCTCAAAAGGTCAACCAGAAGAAGAAGAAGAAAAAGAAGCGGCGGCATTCTGAGGTGGACGCGGAGCCCATCACATCCCCCCCAGCTACAGCGACGCCGGCCGACCCCGTGGAGTCGGCTAGCGAGAAGAAGCGGAAGAAGAAGAAGAAAAAGCGAAAGAGGGAGAACGAGGATGGAGAGAAAGTGAAGGAGAGGGAGTGTGTGCCATCTCATCTGGACACATCAAACCAGGAAGAGGATTGGTGTCAGGGAGGCATGTGGAGTCTGACGTCGCAACCAGATACAGAAGAGTCTAAGCAAAAGCCTCCGTTAGCTGCCGCAACCGCTACGCACTGCGAGTCCAGTCAGAAAGAACAGGGAAGGGACTCTGAGAAGTTATTGAAGAAGAAGAAGAAGAAAAAGAAGATGCAACTGGCGGAGGATCTGCAGGACACAACTTCAGCGTGCTCTGCATCAGAACGGTGGGCTGAAGTATATGATTCTCCTTTTTTTTTCTTCATTTTTGTCATAGTGCCTGAAATAAATTCTGAACTCACATCGAGGCACATAACTTTGTTTCCATAACAAGCAGTTGACTCCATCATTATAATGCGCTTATGTCAAATGTCTGTCTACTAGGAACAATGCAGCCAGTGTGCTACATGCTTTGTGTGAAAAAACAAGTACTTTTCTGCCTGTACTCTCCCCATTTTCATTTTTGCCAATGTGTTTTTTTAGTTAGTCAGATTCCTACCAAGCACTTGACATCATATCTTTTCTGAAAAAGAAATATACAATTTGCTCATCTTTGGCAAGATTCAATAGTTTGCAATTAGCACCACCTTAACCTACGTAAACCTAAAATTTTTCTTCCAACAGCACTTCTGAGACGAAGGCCACAGCCCATCAGAACAATACCGGAGATTTGATATTGCTGAAAAAGAAATTAAAGAGGAAAAAGAAGAGGCTAAAAGACGAGGTGAGACTGTGGGAGGAGAGCAGGCGATGCTCTCACAACGATGAGCCTGAAGCAGAAGAGCCCCCTTCCCACAGGAACGCCACAGAAAACGGCAAAATAAGTGAACAAGGCGCAGGTACGTGAGCGTGGCCTGGCATGTTTTAAAACTTTTAAAACCTTTTCAAACTGCAGTTAGAATCCTGTTTCCACACCAACACAGAGTGTACAATAAAGCTCTGTATTGATTAGTCATTTGCTGAAAATCACTGCACCACTACAGCCCCTCAGCCTTTCATTTAAGTGACCAGTCATTTCACAGTGAGCATGACTCATTTTATTTGGAGAATGCCAGATTTAATCACTGTTGGGTTTTTTTTCCTGAAATGCAGCCACAGTGGTAGTGTGGGACAGACAAGTGAAGGACGGCTACAAACGCTGCCGGGCGCCAGCGGCTGAGGAAGGTGTGTCGGAAGACACGGCAACCCGTGCTGGTCCTGTAGTCTGCGATGGGAAAAAGACAAGTGGGGTGGTGGAGGAGCTGCTCATGAACGCCACAGATAAGGCCTATGGAGCCAACGGTGAGACACTGGCCAAATCTGAACCTTTGGTGTGTTGAGGTTTGAAAAGATGTTTGTACATGCTTTTAAATACTTTCTTTGTCTTGTCTAGTCCTCAGTTGGGATGGAGAGGTCTCTGCTATTAGTAGAGATGCTATTGAAGACGTCCGCCAAGCCAAGTATGACACTGTGATCGATGAGTGGGATGAAGACTTTGACAGGGGAAAGGTGAGGAAAATGCAACAAGAGAGAAAATCTTCAATTTGTCTGTAGGTCTGCTCATCTCAAGGCCCATTATCACTGTCCCTCAACTTCTCCCACTTTTTTTGTGCGAATGAACAGGTGAAGAAAATGAAAAACTATAAAAGAGAGAAGTGGAGAAGCGGCAGCAACATCTTTCAGAAGATCCAGGACAGGCGGAACAAGTGGTCTGTAACACCCGGAGGGAAGAGAGTTTTTGGAGTCCGTCGCTGAGAGTCCAGATTGCTGTTGAGGTCATGCTGACTGGAAATCAAGACAACAGTACTGTATACCAAACTTCTGTACCTTTACTCACTCTTTTTTTTTTTTTTAAACCGTTCTGTCTTTTGTTAAGTTTAAGACCCAAATTCCTGAATTAGACATGAGCCAAAAGCAGCACAGACTACATGACGAGTCTGGCTGACAGCCCCTCCAGTATCACTTTTAAACCAACATCAATTGTTGTCATCAGGTCTCAGTAACATTGACCAGTTGGGGATTTGACTCACTCATATATTTTTAATCCAAGTACCACATCAACTTTTCTATGCATGCAGTATTTAACAGAAACCCTTCCACCTCCATGTCAAATAAATGTGTGTGTGTGTTGGCGTCATTTGAGCCTTGTTTGTTCCCCCACAGTCAAATTGTTATGAAATTAAATACAGTTTGCCATATTTGAGAAAGTTGGGGTAAAATGAAAAAGTATATCTGCATCACTTTGGCTGTCTTGTGTTGAAAATTGTACACAATCTCAGAGCATACTTTTACAGACATAAGGGCTCAGTAAATTGGACTCTTTTTTTTTTTAACCTTCTCTTGAAATGATTCTATACCAAATTATATAGATCCAAAATAGTTTATTCATTGAAACATATTTTATTTTAGCATTCTGTATATTTTTTTCATTTTATACCTTTACCTGCTGTTATTTTATTTTGCTGCACTGTCTGTGCCACGTGGCTTGTTTTTAAGGACCAAATTTTGCCTGCATATTGTTGGTAAAATGAGGATTTAAAATTGCCACCACTTTTTTTTTTTTTTAAATGCATGTCTGAGCTGGTTCAAAAATTTACTAAAGTGACTTTGTTTTTATTTCAGCTCTGTTGGTTATGTACTCTTCTCTATTTAGCAAATTTATTCGACTTCATGTTGATGCATTTTACACCACAAAAGGATGCTCTGCTGATTCATATGAGTTTAACTGTTTGAGGAAACGTCGACACCGACAAAATACCACATCAGACGCTGCAAGTTTCATCACATCTCTATGTTTACCTGGACGTTCTTGTTTTCTGACAGCTCGTAGTGCAATGTGCGTTTGCAGAGAAGACGTTGGGGTTGTTGGAGGAACTCAGATGGGAACGGTCGTTTTCTACTGTGCAGCTATTTAACCGTAGCTCATCTCATCAGTCCAGCTCTGAGTCTGGAGATTTGACCTTTACGTTCTCTGTAACAAACCTCACCACAAACTGTTCTTTACCAATGTATTGAAATAAAAGGGTGACATTTTATACTTCAGGCACTGTGTTAGAATGGGACTGCCACACGCTAATAATTTCTTTTCCCCTTGTATCTTATATCTCTATGCAATTTCTGACGGTCATGCTGGTCACCTAGAAACTGGGCCAAGACTCAGGAACCCAGACATCCTGTATCCCATCCTCATCTCTGATCCGACGCCCCTGTTTCATATCAGAGTAGTCCCCCCTCCCTGGACCACCATTTTGCATCCTGTACATCATGTAGAAACTGTTTTATACAAAAGTATTTCAGGTGTGGAAACCATGGGATCATCTTGCACCAATCCGGGCACAGATGCGTAGAGAAACTAACGTTATAACAAAAATGCTTTGCCGATGTAGAAGACTGTACAGTCCATCTTGTGCTACCTGTTTCCCTCCAACGCTGTAAAGATTTGCCCATGCATTTCTTTTCATTCTAGAGATGTTGCCTTGAATTGGCTATAAAAAAAAGTATAGGAATTAATGTTATAAATATATAATTTAAAGAAGAAAAGACAGATCTTTAATGTGCTACTAATACTCGGATCAGTTGGTGGATGTTAACTTGAGAATAAATCTGCAAATGTGTTAGTTCATTTGTGTATAAGAGAGTTGTCTATTCTCATGCAAGACCTTCCCTATGTCAACTGTAGTGTGTACAGTACCAGAGAGGCTACGGCAGTCTGATTTCCATAGGATGCTTTTGTCGGCCGTGAAATGGACGTAGGGTGTGACTCTCCAAACTGACACAGAGGAACATTTACAGGCGTGAATGGACGGTCCACATGTTTGCATTGTTGGCTCTATATTTCGCACCACCTTTTCTGACCAGGGAAGAGACCTTTCATAGTGAAAGTGGCTCTTACCACACTATAGTTGACTCTAAAGGTGCAATAAAGTTGTGACTTTTGTGAGCGGTTTGTGTACTTTTCTGTCTCCTTCTGCTTTGAATGAAAGTCTTTGATGTTATGCAGCAATGCAGCATCGTAATCCAACAAGAATGATCAACTGCAGCACATATTTGTTGCCACTGTAACTAAGAGGCCGTGAGTGCATTATAACTATACATTAATTTATTGTTAGGTCAATTAATTTTTATCAAGTTTGTCACCTTTTAATCATAAAACTTATCATCTATGAGTTAAGTGTTAAGGTGTCTTACACTTCTGACCACGCCCCTTTGTGTGATGTCATAAGCCTTTTCATATAACATTCTGACATTCAACATTTTACAGAAGTACTTTCAGCAAAATGTGGAGCCAGATGTTTCCCTCAGGAGATGGTAGAGACTAAAAACAGAGCTAAACGAGACTAAATACTGCACTGAACCATTGGCCACAAACAAAAACTGCTCTTAAATGACAATATTGCTCCTTATGCTGAATGTGTTTGGTGCAGCATGTTCACAGCTTGATTCTGCTGCCCCCAAGTGGCCAAAAAAAAAATCCCATGTTGAAAGAGCAATGACCAACAATTTTCTTCTCTTTTTGATTTAAATTTAAGGGTAAAAATAATTAATTTTCTGATAGAAATCTAAGGCTGATTCTAATCATATTATAAGAAGTACAGCTTGTGAAAAGCTGGTCTGTAGAATAAGTTTTAGATGATTTTATGCTGTGCAATATTATGTATATTATTTCCAGTTGTAATATGTATATGTGCTTTCATGTTTTCTGAGCCATGTCTGCAATCAGCACAGTAAATGAAATGAATCATAGCAGTGATGATCAAAGTTGTTGTTGAGAGAGAAGTTGGAGTCTGACATCACATCTGGATGGGAGGAGCCCACATGTGCGCCGGCGTCTGTGGATCCACATCAGCAGCCAGCCTGCGCCGACACACACACACCTCTAAAACAAACCGGCAACAAGCTGGAAAAAGTGCCAATCCCAGAGTGAGCTGGCACATTTGAAGATCAAGTTTGAAGCCTGGGAGGTGAAGCAGGGAGCGGAGAGGAGAGGCGGGAGGTGTCCGTATCGCTGCGGGCGCTCGGAGAGAGACATCCCCGGATAGAGACGCCTGCAGCAGCATCAGGACCACCAGGATGGAGGGGGAGAATTACGGTCTGTCTTCATACCACTTTTACATACACAGTTTGGCATTGATAGGACATTTTGAGCTGAGTAACTGCACCATGAGTGCCTGCATTATTTTTGCATTGGTGTGCATACAGCATCCGTGCTCTGCAGGTCCAAGAGTAGAGAAATGACTGATCACATACAAACACAGATAGTGCATGCTGCTGCCAGACTGTCTGACTGATGGCAGATGACTGACAGCACTGTATGCATGTGTAATTTGTCATCACTCATGTTTATGCGATTTCAAAATGCACACACACACACATACACAGGAAAGGAAGGAAGCACCAGTTGGGGTTTTATAAGCCAGCTTAAAAACAGGTGGCATCTGTAGCATTCACAGCCAGAAGGGATCAAAAAAATGATCTGTGTGATGAATTATTGAGCATCTCTCTGCAGCTATGACAGCATGGTGGACACTAGAAATCCACATATGTACACAGGAGAAGTAATGCAGGGGGAAAATAAGAAAAGTTCTTGTGGGAGAGAACAACACACAAAGTGATTTATTCATACCAGCTTGTCTGGGCTGCACAGGCTCTTTACATGACACAGTTTCACAATGTGCCTGCTTATAAAGCCTTTTATCTTCTTCTTCTTCTTCACAGGAAATTCACTCCTGACATCACATATAGGAAGACGATCAGGCCACAATGAGCTAGCTGATGGCTCGGTTTAAGCCACGATCGAGGCTTCATCTCAATTATTTAGCAGTTTAGTTTTTTCCTCTCAGCTTAATGCATCTCAAAATAGAACCCCCAGCAATGGCCTCATTGCAAGATTTCAACTGATGCTCCGCTCAAAGAAGGGAGGGCTGCTACTCCACATTGAGTTCTAGTAGAAAAACACCTTCGAGATTTGGATTTTGCACTTTTGTACAATTTGTCTTGTGTCTTGACTTCCGCCAAAAGCTGCACATTAAAGTCCTTTGATTTGGATTTTGACCTATAAACACAGAGAACAGGGTCCAAGAGTGACTTCTCGATGTTGCACGTTTTGCTCCCAAGAAGTGAAATCATATTTATTTGTCATCACTTTCCCACTTGCAGTTCAGCTGAAAGAATCACGATTATGCAATTTATGTGATAAAGTGTGAGGCATAAGAGAAGGGATGTGCTCGAGCTCCCAGCACATTCACTTAACACTCTGACTGTCCCTGACACCTCCTTTAGTCAAATCAGCAGCTTGTGGACCTGAATGAGTATAAGTTGTATCATGTCTTCTGTCCCTGAGCGCCGTGAGTGTTTGGCATAATTCAAACCTGAGAAGGAGAGAGGATACAAGTGATCCATCCACTGTTGACTCTCATATTTTTATTTTGGCACAGCTGTTTTTTTATGTTCTATTATTAATGAAGACTTATGCAACAAAAACAGTAACAGTGCATCCATGTGGAGCAGTGAGCCTGAGGATAATCTGTATATTTTATATAGCCTCACAATGACATATGTCGCCTCACCTTCTAAAATTCATGACAGGTTTGCCAGACTGTGATATTTCTCCGAGCTGGTGCCCTAAACCAGCTACCTTGAGATTCATTCGCTGCTGCTCTGTTTCAAAACTTCAAAAGCTGCAGCTTGTCAAAATGTCTTTGTTTTATCTTTTTTTTTCTCCCCTGTGCTCTTTTGCCATCTACCTGTCAGCGCAGCCGAGCTTCCCTTCGCATAATGAAACTTGTGCACACAAAGGAAGCCGTGCTAGTTTATAGGTGTGGTGCACTATAACATCAGGTACATGTGGTCGTTGTGGTTATGGGTGTAATCGTCTCTCCTCTCAGTTTGACCCCTCCTTCTTCAGCTGAGCCAACTGACGGAAATATAGTCCTCCTGGCCTGTGATGAGTTGTTTTTCTACTGCATGCTGTCAGATTCTAAGACAGGTTTACTCCAGCACTAAGCTCCCCTCACGTTCAAAGCACGCTCGGAGAAGAACTGTCAAAAGCGGCAGCAGCAAAATCTCAGTGGACTTACGCAGACGTACTCCTCATAAAACCAAAAAGATAAAAGGTGGGAAGCTGAAATCCGGCGCCTCAGAGTCTACACGACTTGTGCTGCAGTTGTTCTACTTACTTAACCATATGAGAGTCTAGAGATAAACTTAATTAGCTCCGTGATTTAAGCTGATTGGTGAAACCAGATGCAAACATCATCCGCTTGTTTCCCATCACTGAATCCGCGCCAGTCACAAGGCGATCGAAGCTTTGAGACAGCTGGACTGAAAAGTGGGCTAGGGTGCTGCAACTTGCTGTCAGGAAGATGTTATTTAGCGCATTCAGTCCATATTTAAGCTCCATTCTGGTGAGTTTTCAGTTGAGTCGTAACAGTTGCTTGTTCTGCTCCCACCCGGCCAGTTGTTAGTCACTGGAGGTGAGATGTGCTATGTAGGAGTTCCACCAACACAGATCAGCAGGCTCTGGGTCGGTTTTATATCCAGCTGAAGGAAAGTCTCTCATCAGACAGACCTGTGTCTACCTGTGTGAAGACAAACATATGAGTGAGTTAGACTGTCTACTGAGGCAGCTGGAGGCTTTCTGCTTGTGATATTTTAGTGTTTTAGCCTACATGCTTTCCAGAGGTGAATTAGAGTTTTAGTTTGGTGAACTGACTGAAGCCTCCTGGCCTGTTCAGGGAAGTAAGAAGAAAAGGTGTTGTTGCACGTTATGTCCACCTGGTGGCATGTACAGCTTGAGTTAGGTGTTCATCTGGGTCCAGGGATGCATGCACGACACTGTGCAGAGGAAGTCTCAGCAGCTTCTGTTTGCTTCATGATGCACATTGCTTGTTACCAGATATGTTGCAAAGTGAATTGACTTAATTTCTAGAGGGAACTTCTTTTGTTGATTAATAACCTCCAACCTGAAAGTCGAGGTTGCAGAATCACAGAGCAGGAACTGTGAACATGTTTATACCGGATTTCGATAAGTGATATGTTATTGTGGTTATTGTTATTATTGTTTGTCTTTATATGTGTCACACAGGGATGAATGAAGCTTTTTGAAAAACTGTGGAGTAGTCAAAGTTAATCAAACTGAGCATGTGCGTGAATATTTACATTTTAATCCAAACCAAACCATTCATTTAACACAGTTTTTGGATCGTTTTTGAACGAAGCTCCAGAGTCACATGAGCTGTCTGTGTGTTCAAATCAGCATCCAAATGTCCTATAGCAAATTTTCTGTATAATTGATCGTTGTGTATGTGAGTGTGTATCCTTGAGCGCATGCAATTCCTTCCTCAGAAAACATTTGCAAAGCTGATTTTCTACATTGTTTACATCCATGTTTACTTGCCGGCAGTCTTTTTCTTCCCTGTCTTTGGCACATTGCTGCATATATTGGCTCAGTACCACCTCATGTCGAATGGGGGAATAGTGTGAAACCATCGTCTATCTTGGCTCACCTGTTGACTTGTTACGCTCCCTGCAGGTGTTCAGGGATTTGCTGACAACACACTCTTGTTCAGAGAGGTAACGTGGAGCCCGAGCGAAGGAATGCGCATACTAAAAAAGAGAAGAGAAACATTTGTGCTGACTTCACTGTGTGCCGCGCTGCTGTTCCTCCCGTGACAGGGCTGCTCCTCTGGGTGACGTGCAGCTGCAGCATTGTAAAGTGGTCGGGACTGACTTTGCAGTTCATGCAGGGGTCACTCGGAGGCGCTCGACCCTCTGGTGACAACGGTGATCTTTAGATGCAGAACGTGTCGGGTCTGCCTTGTTCTGTAAGTGCCACATGGGCCGCCCTTGATGGTGACTGACAGAGAGGGCAGAGTTGAACAATTAATTAATGGCTGACACTGAATGAGGAAGGCCTTTGATAAGGAGTGAGAGACACTTTGTGTGAGCGACGGCTGGGTTAATTCAGTGACATGGGCTCAGGAGTGGAGCTAAACATTTCCGCTTTACTCCACAAGAGGAAGTGAAAATCCAAAATGAAATTGCTTGTTGATTATGAACGCATCTGTGCAAGAACCACGCCTGTTTATTTTGTTGCTACTGTGTGTGTGTGTGTTTTGTGGCCCCCGAACCCAAAAATGTGATTGTGTTGCAGTGAATAGCCTCGATAGGTGTGAAAATAATCTAATCAAAACAAATGGCTCACAGTGTTTTGCCCAGGAGCAAATCATTTCTTCTACCATGTTGCCAAGCAACAATGAAATCTTGATATATTTTTTTTGTACAAGGCTTTTGAAGCCAAAAATGACGAGCGACTAGAAGCTAGAGATGCAACTTAAACATTGACACAAAACAAAGCGACATGCTACTCATAGTTCCCCATGAGTCTAATGTAATTTAAAACTTCCTCCTTAATTGTTTCTCTAATTGATTTTTACTGCCTTGTAGTTTTGTTTTTACATGATGCAGCAAAAGTGACAGAAAACACAACATCCATCCTGACAGTATTCATGTATGCTTCAAAACACAACCTGACTTTTCCATTTGTGCGCGCGAGATGTTGGGTCTGAGAATATCTGCTTGAATTAGTATGGAAAGTAAGAAGAGAGTGCAAGTGGGAGAGAAAGAGAGAGAGAGAGAGAGAGAGAGAGAGCAGAGGAGGAGAGAGGGAGGCTGAGACACCAGCTCAAAAGGGGAACAGGGAGAAAGCAGAAGTGATATCAGCGTCCTGGCAAGTTGCACATTCTGATTTAGGGGGAAGAGAAAGTAGGTGAGTGTGAGAGATTCGGCCTGGGAGGAGGAAGAGGAGGGAGAGGAGAGTTCACCCAACCAGCAGGATTAGGTGAAGCAGAGTGACACGAGAGCAGGACCTTACAGTGGGAGTCTCTCCATGGACTCGACGGCCGGGAGCTCACCCCCTCCCGTTTCCTCCATCTCTCTCTGAATCGTCAGGAGGCAGCAGCCGTTAACGCAGACATACCTTCACACACTCACGTACACACACGGTGACGCGATGGGGACGGTGAGCGAACTCTGCGTGTCCAGCCTTCAGACGTTCTTGTGTCCAGCTGTGAAGGCGCCCCAGGATGCTCCAGGTAAAGTCACACCTGTGTGGCCTTGTATAACGATTCATTGTGGCATCATAGCTGTTTCAGTTGCTTGGTTGTTGGCATGTGTTTGTGGCTAAAACACCTAATTTCAAGCATCGTGATCATGACTTTGAAGTGACTTCTCGTGAGTTTTGGAAGAGGAAAAACCTGTTGCTTGACTCTGTGTGTGTGGCACAAACACATGGCTCCAGCAGACATGAAAACAGTTGGACAGAAATAGAGGGAGCTTCTTGTGGCTGAGGATCCTCTCTCTCATTAAGCACGACTTAAACCTCTGTGCACACACACACATACACTGAGAGAGAGAGAGGGAGCCAGCTAATGTTATTACTGCCTGAGCAGATCTAATCTCCAGCCGGTCTCGCACACGTCCACCTCCAGACTGACTGAGACCCTCAGGTGAAAACATCCAGGCATTGATATGCTCATGTGCCTCCTCCCGTCCCGCTCGCCCGCGTCTCTTCTCGTCCCTGTTAGCGGCTGCTGCGTCCTCAGAGAACGGGGACCATGACAGTGTTGTCTCCTCCTAAACCTGGATAAGCAAACTCAGGGTGCTTTCCAGGTTTGATCACAGATGGAGGAGCAGGCAGAAGTGGAGCCGGCTAAGACGTTGGCCTCTTTAGGAGATTTTTTTTTTTTTTATATACTCACCATCTGTCATCATGTTCCCACATTTGTCCTTTCACGCTGTTGTAATAGCGGGATCTGAATTGTGATGTGTGTGTGTAGGGTCGCAGCTGCGTTACACCACAGTGCAGGGTGGCGTGCGTGCTCACATTTAAAACACGTTGACATGACTAAAGCTGGGTTGTGGTGAATCAGCTGACTGAGTGTGTGGCAAGGGGAAGCGGTGCTGTCTCAGTGATTTCCAAACAACTGAATCAGCAGCATGGACCTGTGTGAAAAGAGGGCATTTTTTTTAGATATTCATGGAGGAAGTCGTGTGGATTGTTCTGGTATCAAGAAGAGTTTCATAGATTTTTTGAGGCCAAACAAAAATGGCTTTGTCTTATTCTAAGTTCTTGTTAATTATAACTGGTTTGTCATTTGAATATTCAGCCTCCGGTTCAGTTTGTGGGCTGAAAGCAACGTATTCCCAAAAGCTTCATTTCAGCTGTCGCCCGCCTGCAAGTGTCTGCTCAAACTGTAAAAAAAAAAAAAAAAGTTATGATGGCAGCCATTACATACGGGAAGAGACTGGGCGGTGTTCTGCATGTGTTGGTGTTTCTGTTTTTGAACGTGAATCATGCAAGTGATTCATGTGTGACTCATCCAATGGTCGTCCAGCAACTTCACATTGTATCAGCGCAACTATTAAATCACTCCCTAAAATGCAGCCGAATGCCGGTTGACAAGAGCTGCCTGAAAAAAAAAAACAAGTGCAAACACAAGTGAGAAGTTAAAAAAAAAAGAAGTAAGTGACCTCATGCAAGTGACGTCTTACTTCCCAACATCTTCGTGCATCTTCTCAGTCACCCTCTCATATTTGCATCTAAATTAATTAAGCGCATGTATACAAGGTTATGTCAGTGCACTTTCTAACTGTATTTGTTACTGTGAGTCAGAAGGTTCACAGTCACTGTTAGTGACTCAACACGTCCAGTTAATCTTCACACGACACAGGCCTGGGACTGATCGCATGCAGGATGTCGCTTAAAGCAGACGTCATAATAATTTAGCTGATTAGTCTCAACGAGGTTCATCTGCACGGTGAAGCAGGTGTGCCTGGACTTTGCCTTGGAGATCCCTCATGTGGGCTCCAGGGGCCCCTGAGGACTAAGTGAGCTCTCTGGAAGCACGAACAAGCGTCAGCAGAGAGTGTGTTAGAGATTTTCTGCCAGATCAGCTTGTTGTAAAGGAGGGTATGATGCAGGAGTGACAGTGGGTGATGATGCTAAAGTCATTACAGCAGTCATTCCCATGCTTTCTGGCTTCGGACCCTTTAACCCTAATGTTCTGTCAGCCTCCTTGACAGACCTCATATATTGTTGAATATATGACATAGAAGATATGATATATGTTCAATAACTTTCCAAAAGTTTGATAAGAGGTCTAACAGGCAGTTTGACCTGTCTGGGGTTTGTCAATAACATTGCCCATATGAAGTACAATATAATGTATATCTTCACAGCTATGTAGCGAGCTAAACACACTTCCATCCAGACGACACTGAGAAAGCGCACACTCCAAGATTTAGATATGCTAATTTGAATGTGAGAATGAGTATAATTAGTTGCTTGATATGTGTGTGTTTACGAATGTCCTATTTTACATTAACAAAAGTGAAAAAAAATTCAGAATTTAAAGGGTCCTTCCTTGCACCCTTCCACCCTTGCGACCCCTTGTCAGAGGTTGCATATATCTATCAGCTGTGAGCAAAGTTGTTTTTCAAATGATTAGTATTAAAAATCACATTTTAGAGGAAAATGTGGGAAAAAAAACAATTTGGTATTAGAAATATGTTTTCTCTTTCTCCTTAATATTGTGATGCCTCAGATTTTCCTTGCAACCCTTTTGAGGGTACAGTGGCTACTGAATTATGGGATACAAACATCTGACTTTGCATGATGAGAAAAGTAAAGCACCGAATCCTCTGCACACTGATTGCACACTGAAGGCCTAATTGATCAGCAAGATCTTGCACACACACAGAACTCATGATGTTTAATATCACAGTAGACAGATTTGACATGGACTCTGCTGCTTCACCAGAACTTTATTCTGCTGGTAAAACACAGTTTGACGTGTTTTGGATGCTGAACGAGACAGACTGCCAGGGAGCCGCTTCAAAGAGGAGTGTGTGGGAATCCAAACAGAGGCAGATGAAATCCACGCAGCTCTGTAAGCCAAATAAGATCTTTCTGGTGGCATGGGCGGATTTGTTTTTCTCCGAGTTCTTGGTTTTTATCTTGATAAAAAAAATGGCCTCAGATGAAAAGGCGAGGAGGCACGGCTGCTGGTAAACTGGAAAATAATGTTTTCAGTTGCGTCTTTAGCTGATATAACAGGCTGTAAGTCCCATTGTTGTACTGTAATTGTGTAGACATGTGGCCTCATCAAGCTTTCATGCCTGCAGACAGAATCCATGTATGAACAGCAGGGGGTTTATTTTCTCATTCCCTAAGACTTATGCATAATTAATTACAGATGAACAAATGCTCCACAGTGGCAGTGATAGTTAGGGTGACTGTCAGCTCCAGAAATGTGTGCGGTGCAGAATGCTGTGAGCCTAGCCCGAGGAAGAGTGACTTCTAGCTGCTCGTCCTACTTCATCTCTGCGTTTCACACCGTCTTCCTAAAACTGACAGCAGCTTCTGACAGCACTATTTTTGCATGTATACTTGTTTAAGTGGAGGTGAGTCCTTCTGTCGGCTGCTGCAAAGCAGAAGATTGGAAATAAAAGAAAACTGTCTTATTGTCCAGGATACATAGAGAGCTTGTTATATATTGAAATCGAGCTTTATGATTGTAACTGCAAAGTGATTGGCCGCCCACAGAGGATTTTCTCACTCACACAACCACATACGAAAAGTGTCAGGGGAGCTAGATGTAGTCTTGTATTTATTGTGTGACTCATGTCAGTAATTTATTGCTCAAGTCTACACTCCCCCTCACCAGGAAAATTATAGGATGGATGGATCCAAAGGTCTCATTACCTCTGGCTGCACCTGCCAAAGTCTCAAAATCAGCTTGTGCAATGAGTCATGTCATGGAGCAACAAAACTCTTGCCACAGTTTCTGCCAAAGAATGTCTGCCGTGCATGTGGTAATGTTCTCATTTTTCATGCCTGAGTCAAGCAGGTGTGCAGAAACTAACATCCTATTTCTCAGCGAGCCTTTTTCAAGGGATGAATTGTGTTTGTAAGTGAAAATGGGAAAAGAGTCATGTCATGATGTGAAGTGACCAACACCATGCAGCTAAATAACCACGAGATGTTAAGGCATATGAGGCATTTGTGTGGGTAGTTATCTCCATACTGGATCATTTATGTTTTTGCAGCATGTATGTATCATTTATGGAGCAGCTATATTAAGTTTTTCCTCATGTTCTTTCTTGTTTCTGCAGGTAAAGCTGTAATTACTACAGATGATCAGCAGGGGTCACTCTTGACATCTCTTCTCATAGGATGGTTAAAGGTTTTTTCACATAGTTCAATTTTCCATATAATTCAGATATTTAAATGCACAGAGTTACTACTGTAAGTTCAGGAACTGCCTCTGCATTGTTATTGTAATTTGGATAATAACAGAGCTTTGTGGTTTCAGGAATGACCCTGCATGTCACAGTTATTATTGTGGAGAGTTGACCACTATGTTGCCTCAGGCTGACACAGCAGGAACCAGTCAAGAGCCTCTGCAGGCAGGCAGCTCGTTAAAGGGTCATTCTGCTGTTACTGAAGCACATCAAGATCAGTTTACTTGCATTAGTATGTCCTCTCTGCCTTTGAATGTTTGAGAAAATAGCCCTCATAATGGGTTTGGAATACAAATTTGGATTATAATTTGTGGAATGGAAAGCCTGTGAAATAAATGGAGCACTGAGTCTGAAAGACACAAACGTTTACTAAACATGGGGGATCTGAGAGATTATCAGGAATCCATTTTAAGCCATTATTTTGACCTTATATGACCATTATTTCCTTGCTAAAAAAATCCCTTTAAATGTTGAATTTTTGATGTTTCATGTATAAACAATATGGGGGAACATCACTGATCTGCACAGAGAGGACATAGTACACACTTTCTCGTGCTGATTTGCTGTTTAAAGTTAATTCATTCATTCAACCTTTATCATAACGTAAAGATAATAAAAAGCCAAATTAGAAAAATTATAAAACCTCATAAATCAATAAAGCAATGAATCAACCAAAACAAAAGCAGCTGGAGGTGAAATAAGACGAAATAAAATATTGAAATCGCCCCAAGGATAAAAAAGACGTAAGCTTTGCATCTTACTCCAGGTTGCAGGTGCACAATGAGAAAAACTGCAGTTTCCAAGCTCAGTAAACACAGTCAGCACCTGCAACATAATCCAGTCATCCGAGCATGTTTGATAAGGGCCCACATTCAAAAACAGCAACCAAGTAATGTAAAGGTGTGAAAAACCTGGAAGGACCTTATAAATAAATAAACCAGTGTCTGTCACGATCTACAGACCTTAGCATACAGCTCACAGTGATGAGTATTATAATAATAATCACCAGTAATAAATCCAAGGTCTTCAGAGTCGCGTTAAATGTCACCATAATTCAATTAATCATAATCTGATTGGAAAGTTGTCTTGATAAACATCCTTCTACAACGCAGAGGAAAATTTTATTCCAATGGAAGGATTGAGGTGGTGGTCAGCCAGTAAATGGAAGAGGAGGTTCTTTCAATGGGATGCGCTGTTCAAACATTAGATCCAGGATCTCTGGTTCTGGCTCTGTCCCTCGCAACAACACTAATCCAGGGGTTTAGCATAGTACGCTAAGAACAAGCAAACAGCTATTTCATAATATGACCAAAGCTTGCGCGAGGTTGAAATGTGCCCGGGTGTTAGTGAGCTACTTTCAGCTTATGTAGATTTAGCTGCTTAGAGTTCACGTACGGCTGGAAAGTTGTCAAAAGAGGCTCTGTCTGGATTTTCAAATTCATGTCCTTAAGGAAAAACACACGGGATAATAGCACAGATGAGGGCAAAATAATCACCTGCCAGTATTAGAATATTTTTATAACCTTTGAGGCCATAGTTGGTGTTGTTGTATTATGTTATAAACTTATATTGTCAACATTTTTTGTTATTCCTGTTATTTACAAACTGAGTCATCCTGAAAATTGAAAAACTAAAACTTCATAAATCCAAGCAACAGAAATGCCTGAATACAGCAGAAGCAAATGTCCTCTTGAGGAATTTCTCCAACTCTTTAAGACCAATAATCAGCTGCATCTTAAACATGCCAGAACAAAACCCTCCTTACACTTCTTAATGCATCATGACGCTGATTTGATGTTTGCATAAGCACTTGATTAACGTCACATTTGTCCCACAATCAGTTCAACATGTCTCTATGTGGGTCAGGAAGTTGCAGACAACAGTGTGTTTATCAACTGATGAGCTTTTCATTTAAATGCTGAGCGTCTCTCTTGTTTCACTTGTTCTGGACTCTTTAGCACGGATTTACAGCGGTGCTCGGGGGAATGGATGAACTCGTAACAATGAATTGAAACTTTGTGCGAACAGGGTTCAATTCACACAGGCTGCATTGTCAGTTGTTGAGTTTGGGCAGCACAACTGGGGCATTCATAGGCCACAGCTTCAAGACCCTCCAATGAAGTGGCCACGCAGACTAGAGCCTTTCAAGTGTTCATGTCATGATGAGTTTACTCTCTGAGCCAATAATGTCTTCAGGAAAGGGGTGAATTTGGTTTTAATTCCTGTGTTGGAGGTTACTCAGCACAATTAAAATGCAGCCAGGCATCCAGGCCTCTGCACATTTCTTCTCCTCGTGCATCAGATAGGATTGGAGAGGTGAAAAGAAAAGCAGAGAGGAGGTGGTCCGTCCTCTGCTTTCATTGGCTGTGAGCAGCATTCCTCTAGGCCTTCCTGTGCTCATCTACAGGCAGGGACAGGCTCGGTCCTTTACTGTCTGACAGCAGCACCGTCAAGCAGGTGATATACAAACAGGCTGATTTATTCACATTTAACAAGAGGATGGAGAGCTGGGTAGCTCTGCTGTCTACAGTTTTCCTTACAATATGCAGCCAAGAAATGGCTTTGCTGCTTGCTGGAACAAAGAGACCCCTATCAGGTGCACCTTTGATCGCAGGCGGCATAGTATATGAATATGCTGTGTGTTGATGGGCCAGGATGAAACATGAAAGTGATAAATCAAGTAGTATGACTTTTATTGCTGGTATCTGAAAGAGCTGCATCAGACATGAAACATGTTGCAGAGTCTTAACAGGAGTTGGTAGAAATGGCTTCACTATTGAAGACACATCTGTGTAATTGTAGTTTTAATAAGCAGCTCTTCAGTTGAACTGCTGAAACATTCCTTATGACAAAAAGCTGTATTTTCATCATAGCTTTTAGGTAAAAATAGTGAAAAATATTTAAATAGTTATAATGATTTTTCTGTAATGACATCAGACTTGTATAAACACAGACTTGTTATAAGCACAGATTTTCTGCGTTTGAATATTCAACAGGTGTTTGAATGTGAACTGTCAGCCACAGACAGGTGTTGTTGCTATTTTCCAAACATTGGTTTACATTTGTTTCAGAGGTAAAAGTCTGACTGCAAACACAAGGTCTACTCTCTGCGGATGTGGTGAATCAGATGCAGCAACAAGAACAAGACCAGCAGCCGTGAACTGCTGTATCTGTGTGTGTCAATCACTTCTCTCCCTGCCCCCACTGAACCCTGTCTCAACAGCAGTGTCTGTGTGTGTGTGTGTGTGTGTGTGTGTGTGTGTGTGTGTGTGTGTGTGTGAGAGAGAGAGAGAGAGAGAGAGAGAGAGAGAGAGAGAGAGAGAGCAACCCCTAAGGCAACAGGGTGAAAATGCATCTGGCACACTCTCTGCACCTTCACCAAAGACAGGAGGCTGGTACCGGACATAGAGCAGCTCTGCAGTACAAAATAAGAGTTAAAATAAGAATTATGATCACGTATCAAATGAAATGTTGTAACGTAGTAAGCCTGTAGTTATTTCATTTATTTATTTTTAATCTCTATTTACAATTTGTTAAGTAGGCAAATGTTGCGACAGTGTATTTTCTGCAATTTGAAAATGTTATACAATGCAATGCTACTTTGGTATTTTATTTGAATCATTATTTTAATGGATATATACATCTTTATAATGCAAATTAATAATCTAATTTACAGCCTCAGTCAGAAATGTGTAAAACAAAACAATTAATGACCTCGATTAAAGCACCAATATTTTCCAGTCCTCGCTGCAACCAGGAAAAATAATACGTTTCTATGTCTGCGCAGTCTGGCTTCCGGGTTTTATTGTGAAAGTAGCGACGGATATTCGTACATTTCATTGAGCTGGTCTTGACAGAAGAAGCAGAGACAGGCTGGTTAAAGTCGTCCGTCTCTTCAAACCTCCTCCCTTCAGCTGTCGACAGATCCTCCCTCCATTTACTCACCAAACCGATCCCGAGTGTGTTTCATAACTCGACAGAAACCTTTTTAAAAAGGTATATATATTTATCGATCATTGTATCAGGTGGAAGTTTGGACGCCATTGAAAGTTTGTGGACTCGAACCTTCCGGGCGGAGACAACATGGTGTTAAAATCCGAGGACGGAGTGGGTGAGTGAAACTGTCCACGATAGACTTTTATGTTCATCTAAATATCGGTTAAATCTCTGTTTTCGGAGTGGAAACATGTTTATAAGCAGTTTACGGAACCAAGAGTTTGTGTTTATGGGGGAAGTTTTTAAACTAAACTCAGGAAACCAAATGTGTTTGTGGCCTTGTTTACACTGTTTATTCTGCCATTTGTACCAGCACTGTTGCTAAGGAGGCAACTTTGTGTGTGTTTCATGAAGCCTGTAGTTTTATTTTAAAGACTAAATTTACATGACTTCCTTAAAAACACAAACTAATTTTTGTTAATTATAATGTAAGAATATCCCATATATCGTCATTTGTAGTGTTAACAGGAGAATCCTAAAATCTCTGTTTGTCACTGTTGAGTTAAAGACATTTAACAAACCTAAACTTCACATGCCTTCCTTAAAATACATAAAAAAGATTAAATGATATATTTTATGTATTGTTATTTATCATAGGAGAATCTCTCACTCACAATTGACTTGAACAATTAAAGTTTGTTGCTTTTTAATATTTCAGTTTAATTCTTATGAACAAACTCCCACGGTTTAATGTTTGTCAGGCCGCTTGAAGAAATATCTATGTTTGTGGATTTCATTTTTACCACTGGGTGCTTTTTCTTAACCACTTGCATAAATATTTTAACACATTCATCACTTCATGCAGGTCACTGTTTTACCAGCTTTTTGCATTAAAGACAACATCCCCAGTGTCATTTTACAGCTATCAGCAGCAACAGGTGTGAGAGCAGACGTTGACTCCTCCAGTGTCAACATGGAAGAAGAAACACACCCTTATTCATGTTACATTTTTCATTGCTTTATTATACCTCCCTTCAAACAGGTTATCTCAGTTGAAATCACAATATTATCCCCATAGAAATCTGCTCGAACAGCTCTAATATTGCATCAAAGGATGGTTGTAATTCTTTTATGATTATTTTTTATTATTACCACAGAGTGTGTCACTACACAAAATAAGTGTGAAGCCTTTGAAGTCATACAGAAAGCCTTTGTTGCTGAGCATGACGCCTTCCTCTCTTTGGCTCGGTTAGCCTGGCAGCATTAATTAGCACCCTTGACTTGCGTCACAATTAATCACATTAGAGAACAGTGAACGTCTGACTGACTGATCCTGTTATGTGCTGCTGCTCCTTTGTTCTGCTGATGGAGACGGAGAACTTACACGCTCTTGTAGGCTCGGTGGCTGTGGCTGAGCCTGGCTGGCACACAGCTGCATTGTTTTTAGAGGGATGAGAGATGGGAACAGTCGATTCTCTCTCTACGAGTCCATTTGTCTCTGCCACTTAGAGGTGGGTGGTCTGGGAAGTTAAAGTAGTTGTCACTAATGGTTCCCTAATGAGCGGCACTGAGAGCTCTAATGGGCCCTCCAGAACAATGTGCCCTGCCTGGCACTAATGCCCGGTGCTTTGATAATCGTCATCCTCTCACCATAATCATATTTTAGCCTTCTTTCTGCATCGGTTGCAGCCCTTCTTTCTCACTCCAGGGAGGGCTCATTCTCCATAGTTACTGATATAATGCAATTGTACAAACGTATGTTCAATACAGTGCAGTTGGGTGTTGTTGTAACTCTAATGTTTGGTAGCTCAGCAACACTGGTGCAATAGGCTGCATTGCTGACATTTTTGGTGGTTTTACAATGGACATGTCAGAATAACAATATTAAACTGATGTTTGACTAGATGTAGATCGATAAGTATTTTAGTTGTTCTTCTAATTAATCGAATAAGCACTTTGAATACAAGACACCAAGGTTGTTACAGTCAAAAGTTTTGGCTTAAGAAAACTTTAGTTTCATACACAGTCAAAAATGTGATTTATTTCAGGACAGTATAAAAAAGGAGGAGCACAGGTCTTGTCAAAAACTAAACAGAAAATTTTGTTGATAAAGCATTTAAAATGATTCTTATAATCAATATAATCTAGTTGATCAGTTGTTTTTGTCAAAATCTAAACCAGAAAGAGAAATAAAGACGTTTGGAACATTCAATTCCACTACGTCACCTTGGGCTCTGGGAGCATGTGTGTGTGTGTTTCAACACATAGTCGATAAATCAAAAAAATAATTGACGGATGAAAATGTTGGCTGCAGCCGTAGTCAACACTTGCTGCTGTATTTCACTGTGCTGCCTGTAAATCTTACTACATTTACTGTTAACGCAGTTCACACTTATGGCTGATTTGCATGGGAGCTGCATTTGCTGTCATAAGTTTGTTATCGCTCAGGCCTGTGAAATGCCATGTCCTGTTTTCCACAAATAGATCAACTGGTCCTTGACTTTAAAATGTGTGAGGGGATGCTGCAGTGAAGAGTGTGACAGGAGTTTGGCAGCCACTCACTGTAGCTTTATTAATCAGTAATTTACATCTCTTATCTCTCAGTCACGTTTTTCTTCATCCAGGAAGCAGAGTTGCACCAGAATTTTTCACTCCTACTTCTGCTTTTTTCTTTCTTTTTTTCTTGACAGTTCACCTTGCAGTTCATTTTCTCTCTTCTCTCGCAGCATAGATATGACTGACTTTCAGGTTTAGACACGTCTGTAGTCATTTTCTTTATACGGGACAGAACTCTGTGATCAGCCTGGTTGATGGGGCCCAGACATTCAAAATGGCAGGAAGCATTTTGAAGGAGTGTGTTGATTTGTGTAGCAACCACAGATCTGGTGCAGGTCAGGGTTTGTTTACGGTCCGATTGTGCGTCATTGTCTGCTCAGAATTATTTGTGTATAATTTGTTTGGTGCTGCAGGAAAGTGATGTACAACTAAAAGCATCAGTCCATTTACTTTACATGCTTTGCTCCCGGCATGGAAAAGCAGATTTTTAGAATTGTTCATCAGATCTCTTGTTTATTTTACAAATAAAGAATGAATGAATGCACTGAGAAAGATCTGGCACCATAGAAACTTTGTCAAAGAGTTGAACAATGCATGCTGAGTTGTATGGCTGCTTTGTTGAGGCATTTTGTGACCCCCCTTTTTTGTGCACTATTGAGATCACAGTTGAACATGCATGCCATCGTGTTGTGACACAGTTGAAGGATTAGAGTTATGATGGTGGAAGAATGGCTATTTTATTGCCTTTTCCCACAGGATGGTGGGTGTAGCCACAGCTTTCACTCCTCCTCTGAATTACAAGAACGGCTCACAAACAGGAAGCGGAGAGTTTGACAATATGCTTGACAGAAAGTGGCATCCCACAGTTTGTGTGTGGGTTAAAGTTTCTACGCTGCTTTGCTCCAGAAAAAGCAACACAGAAACAGAAATAAAGACGCTAAGAGGGGAAAAAAAAAAGATTGGTGGCTCTTCCAGCTTTCCCATCATGTGTTTTCTGGTGTTGTGTGTGTGCTGTGTGTGTGTTTTACTGGCGAGAGAGGATGTTGATAGTAGGACAGTCTCGATAAGAATCAAGGCCAACAGCGTGAGAGGACAAAGGCATGCATTGTGGGTAGAAATAGCACTTCCGCTTTTGAGGGAAAACATGAGAAGCCTTCACATTGGCCTATCATAACAATTAATGTTGATAAATGCCTATAAAACATAATGGAGATTATTTAAGAAAGCTGATCTTTTGTGTTGGTAATGGTTGACTGTATGTGTGTGTGCGCGCGTCCGCGTGCAGCTGCAGGATGTTGATGCTGTGGAGTCGTCTGTGTGTTTGCTTTACACTGAAGCTATGTGTGCAGCGGCAGGCCTCGCTATACGTTCTCCAGCTCCAGTTCCCACATAGTCACATCCTCTGGTCCCAACATTCCTTCACGCTTGTTTTTATGGCACAGACAATCTAAAATTTGCAATGGTTTTAACCTTGTATTGCAGTGGTTCCCAATCTGGGGGTCGCAAGTCCACAAGGGTGCCAAGATAAATCTACAGTGTCACAAGATGATTAAAGGGAAGAGAAAGGAAAATGTCAGTTCTTTTATTTTTCTTTCTTTCTTTTTTTTTTTTTTTTGCTTTTTTTCTTACTCTTACCAATTAAAGGCCTCTAAAATTCTTCAAATTGAACCACCCAAGAGGAAAGATCCCCCTTTGATTGTACTGCTCACAGCTCATGTTGATGAGTACACATTGCTTCATTTTAAATGGGTCATAAACCAGAAAGGTCGGTGCAGTAAATCATGCCTCCATACATATTTGTTTCCATTTTCTTTCTGGCATAATCTACTTGTACTTCACTCTGTGATCCTCTGTTTCCCAGAAAAACTTGAGGCAACCCAGAGACAAAGTAGTCTGATCTGGATCAGCAGTGGTGTCTATAATTTTTTAAAAGGATAATAGTAATACTGCTATGATAACATAACAAGTTCAAGAGTTTTTCCTGTCGCCAGCCTTTTGAGATGTCTATTGAGAAAAAGGCGCCTCTGCCTCTCCTGGATTTCTTCCTGATTATGATTAGATGCGGAGATTAGTCTCTTCTCTGTTGTCGTTCCATTGTGAGACCCTCACCTTAACCCTTACCTCATACAGGATATTAATCACCAGTCATCAGTCAGAACTAGCTGTAACCCTGGGAACACATGGATCCCATATTGACACCAGTCACAGGAAGCTGTGACACTGTGGGGCTGCAGAGTGCAGCCGGCACAGCAGAGGGCTCCAGGTTGACTCATAAAGATGCACAGACATGAGGCGATCGCTCATGACTGCTCTGTGCTGCAGACGGACCAGGGGCAAGTGTATACTCATGCTGTAAAAACATGCCGGTGAGGAATGCTGTGAATCTTGTGCAGTCTTTTTGCATGTCTCACTTGCACATGGATAACACTCATGCACTGCTCTTTAAAGAAAAAAAAATACATGATTGTCTTAAGCACAGACTGCATTGTTTGACTGGAGGTGATAATGATAGCATGACTAGTCGCATGACTTACCAGGAGAGAGAGGACCTGTCTCAAAGTGATGAGTCATTTCAACAGCTCAGGCTAGACTTTATGACTTTCTGTCTCCTTGGGAAATATAAATACTTACATTCACAAGTTCAATGCTATTTGTCTTTGTATACTTTTTTTTTTCTTTTCTTTTTTTCTTACACGTTATCTCTGGAGTCGATGAAAAGATTATCATTTTAGCCACATGTGACTTGTTGAAAACATGATCCATTTTTAATATAAGGCTCCTTTTATGTTTCTTGTTTGGTTTCTGGCTCTGGGTCGTATGATTTAGTGTCTTACCCTCCAAAACACAGTTTGCGTGTGTGTGTGTGTGCGTGTGCGTGTGCGTGCGCGTGCGTGTGCGTGTGCGTGTGTGTGTGTGTGTGTGTGTGTGTGTGTATCAGGGCCGTTCATTGTTTGTTATTCACTGTAATGTTATTATTAGAGTTGGTTGTCATACATCAGTATTTATTATTTATTTGTCTCACTCTGTCAGATTTCTCCGAAATAATTTTCAAATACTTGATCTTAATATGATCTTAATATAGCAATTCCCGTAAGTGCACTTGGAAGAAAGTCATGTGGTTATTGTGATATAGGCCTATATTTCACTTTTAATATTGCTCAGCCCTTCTGTGTGTGTGTGTGTGTGTGTGTTTGTGTGTGTGAGGAGGAGGAAGAGGAGGCAGAGAAAGGAATGACCACTGGGTGGAGCCTCCATATTAATGGTAGTGACAGAAAAATAGAGAGAGAGAGAAAGTAGAGAGAAGGGGAGGGAGAGGAGGGGAGTGAGGTAGTGAGTAAGGCTCCTTCCCCAAATGGACTGTGTCAGTGTGCCGTGAGCATGCTGGGAGCCGATAGCTGTGCTGCACAGTCGAGACAAGCCGGCAGTATCTCCCTCCCTGACTGGAGGAGCAGGCTCCTTCTCTCTGCCGCTTCACATCATGTGGACGTCCAGCTCGCCTGCGTTAAGCCCCAGGAGCTGACAGAGGAAGATTCTTTTTTTTATATCAAGGAGGAGAGATAAGGTGGAGTAGAAAAAGAAGAGGAGCTCTCTGGAAAAGAAGCACTTTGGTGGATTTCTCACACAGGTCAGCACTTCAATTTGTGTTTATTTGTTAAATTGTTTGTATGGCTTGTCATCCTTATCCTGTCATGTGGATCAGTTTTCATTGACTCTGTCCACCCCCAGCCGTGCTGTATTGAAGATTAAATCACATAAGCCGGGCATAATGCATCAGTGAAGATGAGAATCATTTAAAGAAGTGTTGGTTGGACTTTTTTGCCTCAGGGAGTGTCTCTGCTGGGCTGTCCTGTCATTCTCCAGCCTGGTTTGTTGTGTTGTGGTTATGGTCAGTGAATGGAGCTCCGCTGATTGACACTTGAGATGACTGAGTACTGGTGCAGCAGGCCAATGACTGGGCAGCGTGGTGCTGTCAGTGGGGATGAGGTGTGTCTGTATGAACTGAGGGGGATGGTAGAAAAGTGTATATTTGACTCTAGGATCATTTATCTGATGGTCATTTCTGAAGAGATACTTTATTATGTGGTGCAAAAGATTGTTTCAGCCTTCCGGGACGACAAATAAGTAAATGTCGAGCCTGGACACACAAGTAAAGGCAAGGATGCTTAAGCCATCGGTCCTTGTTGAGGAATGTCCTAAGAGGCCAATTGCAGACACAAAGGGAGAGCTGTGATCGTCCCACCGCTCTTCCCACTGTCCCTGTGTTCTCCTGCCATTCGCCGTCCCACGCCTCCCCGGCCAAACACTGGGCTCCTTCTCCTGATATCTCTCCCCTCTCACTCCGCCCTCACCTCCTCCTACCCCCGGGCCAAGTCAGGTTGGATGCTTTTTGGCTTTTTGATCCATAACTGGTGGTCCCTTCTGATGTGGAGGTCAGAGGTGAGCAAGTTCTTTCGGGCCGGTGGCCACATTAAAGACTGTCATTCCTTTACAGCCCCTGCTCGGCTTTGTTACAAGCTCCATGTGTGTGTGTGTGTGTGCTTTCAAATATATATGAGGGAGAGTCCCCTTGGGATTCACCGTAGTAATGAGATTCAGTCTCATATCAGAGATCAGCGGATGAAACGATCACGTTTTCATCAGTCACCCTTTGTTGTTCCAGCAGCAAACAGCAGCAAAGATCAGAAAGCTTGGAGCCATTTTAATAGACCCTGGTGTACTTCTGAATGTTTTTTTTTTGCCCATCCCAGCTCACATAATTGATCCTCTATATGTGTGTGTTTTGTGCTGAATACATTAAACCTCATCATGAAGTGGACTGCTTCTTGTTACAGCTTGTGCTCTTATTGGTTTAGGCTAGGGGTCGATTGATTGGTGCCTACAGGGACCTTTGGGGGTGGAGGGTGCATTTTAGCAAGTTTCAAGTGAGCTATATAGATGTAACTGTAAAGACAAAGGCAACAACAGCCTTCAGGAACAGGGGGAGGGGAGGAGGGCTGGAGGAAACCGATGATCTTGGATGCATTTTGGAGATAAGATTGCCTGGAAGCTGAGAGAGCAGGAGGCACAAAGACAAGATAGCACATGATGGAGGAAGGGTAATCAAGCCTAATGGAAAGTGTGTGAGGACCAAATTGAGGCTGTTTCTTCTGCAAAGATATGGATTTAAAAAAAAAAGCTGTAAACACAGAGTAGATGAAGGACCTCGTGCACAGAGCAATTTCTTCCCCCAGTGTCATTCATCTGCCTTGATCAGTGTGCTCACTCCATCAAAATGTAATCACGTACCGGCTCACGGACACGTGGCTGCAGAAATGGATGAGTATGTCTTTGCATATTCCCTCAGTCAGCAGATCATAGGCAGCTTTGTGCCGTAAATATATTCATTGATGTCTCCATCTGCTGCTGAGAGGCGCCGCGATTCTGCTTTTTAGCCTAAAAAGGCAACATTAAAACACATCAGCATTTACAGTAGATGTAGAAAGAATAGATCCTTTGTCACTAAACTGTGTCATAAGTTTACCTGTGTGTGTGTATCCTCTGACCCTGTCCAGTAGTTGTGTCACTCTGCGCAGCCCAGGTGAGGAGCTTAGTTAGTTTTTTTTTGAGTGCTTTGAGAGGAGCTCCTTAAAATGGGTCACATCTGCAGGGAGGGGGGGCTGAGAGATCCTATAAGCACTCAGAATTCTAATTTCCTTATTTTCCAAGGAGAGTTCTTCAGTGATCTGGGTGGAAATGAGACGTCTGCCTCTTCTGCCAGGATGGCAATCAGGATGTGTATTAGTGGGCTCCGCCGCTGCGGGAGAGGGAGCTATAATTGGTATCTCCCTTGATGTCACCTCCCCGGCGTTCTCCGCTGACCCAGCCCTCTCTAAAAACTGCTTCGCCCATGTAGAAACTCTGCAGGCACTCTCAGAGGCGAAAGATAAGGACGGACGTGCTCGGTCAAAATATTGATGTTAAACGGGAGTAAGGGCTCAATTGAAGCCTTTGGGGAGTTTAAAAATGTTTCGCAAGAAGAGTTTGTGTGTAGTTGTTTAAGGAGAAATGGATGCACCAATTCAGCCCGATGAGTGGGCACCATGATTGTAATCCAAGGGAACCTACTGGGTGTCATGAATTTAGGTTAAACAGCACTCAGTAGTAATGAGGGCCAGGGCATGGTGAGACAAAGCTCAGATTATACTGTCCCAGATTTGGCAAAGGAGCACCTTAACACAGGGATTTTATCATTATCTGCTCTCCACGTTTCCAAATCTCGTTGCACCACCTTGGTCTTAGCAAGTCGTTCAATTGAGTAAATGGCTTAATATATTACTATTCTTTTGCAAAGAGGTATTTTTTATTTCTTTTCTTGCTGTAACTATCATTTTCTTGTTACTGTAAAAGCGCTGCCTTGCTTGCTGATCTTGACTTTGGTTAATCATCTCTCAAATTGAAAACGAAAAGGCATTTTTGCGGTGATGTAATTGATTCCGTCTGAATATCGCAGTTCCACTCAGATGGTGTTTGTGTTGACAGTTGAAACAAAAAGCGAGTTGCCGAGCGCTGACACGATGCCAGGCACAGCGGGGGACGCACTGAGTCGGCCCCCAGGCTTCGGTTGCGTGGGTGTCGCGCATGTGACTGTACCCTGGTGTGTGTGCACGACTGCACGCCTCCGTGTGCATGTGATTCCCCTCAATGGCCTGTTTTCCAAGCAGCGTGAGTCCCTGAAGGAGCGAAGGTGTGGGCGGCCTGGGTTTCTCTTTCAGCCTGTGGAAATCACTCCATACAGGCTCGCCCCAGTCGGATTGCTGTAGGGGCCCTCTGCTTCTGAGAGGCTCCTGTAGTCGGATATAGACAGGGCCGATGAGGAGTAGCACATGTTTTATATATATAGTATCACTGCATCAGCAAGAGACAGATATTATTAAGGAATCTGTAAATGTGTCTTATTAAGATAATGAGCTTTCACTTGCAGATACAGGTGCTCACCATCACTCTTTCTTTACCCGATTTGCCCTGTCTGACTTCAGTCTTTCTCATTTTCGGACTGTTTTTCTGATGACAACCTCTTTTCATCAGTGCAGAGGTTTGCTGAATGACAGCCAAGCAGCGCTCCCAGACCGAAGAGAAACGAGCAGCTCTCAGCATTTACTTAAGTGGATGGGTTCCCCTCGGCATCTGCTGTATTCTGGGAAACGACACCCACTTGGTGCCCACCTCTTGCACATGCATGGGTGGGGCCTTTCCCTTCCCTGATGTGGTTTGATTATTTTGGGTGGAGTGAGGAAGGCCGTGACGCGTGCACCTGATTGGCTCATGGTAGGGTGGCCATTTGGGTGGAAATCCTCCCCTTTAATTGCAAGACCGGGGTGTCACCATGCATCTGCTCTTCTGATGGACGAATATACTGTTTTTCCACAAGCTCCTTGTTTGTGCAAGCAAACAGACAATTTCCATCAAATGGTTACGTTCCTTTGCTCCTCTGTGTCAAATTATAGTCTTGTTCTGCAGCTCTTCTCTCCTGTCACTCCTTAACGTTGTGGTCCTCCTCTACGCCAAGAACGCTGCGGTTGTGTTGTGTCCTGTTTTGAGTGGCGTGGCTGCCTTCAGCATCCACCAGCCGCCCGGCTTGACATCATGTTTCCAGAAAGAGAGAATGGACTTCCTGCTCCAAGCTCATCCTCTCTGTCTCTCTTGTTTGTGCTGTTGAACATAAGGCCAGCTCTGGGTTTACTCACTGTGACGTTAACTCGTCCAGTCGATCAGGAGACGGGGTCATTACATGCAAGAAGATGCATGCAGTCTCAGACCTGTCAGCACTTTATTTGTGTGCATCTCGGCCTATACTATATTCACGTCTTCCCCTGTATGAGCTGCTCCAGAGGGAACTGTCTGGCCAAAACAAAAAAAAAAGGTTGCACATCTATTTATATTGTTGTCAGCTCTCTCTGTAAGTGAGAACAGTTGTGCAGAGGTTACCACGGGTTCAGTGGATACGCTGAACTTTTGGGATGGATTGGACTGGTTTTGCCGGCAGATACTGTAGGCCGTGAGGTATGATGTGTGAAAGGTCAACTTCGAGTGGACTGCTGCACTCCCCCAGCTGTCAAAAAAAAAAAAAAAAGAAGACGGGAAGACAACATGGCTTTGTTTAGGAGCTCCCTAACAGCCTGCTATAAGGCTCTTGTTTTGGATTTCCTTTGTCTATTGTCCCTGGGTTAAATATTAGCAGACATTCCAGTGAATGTCATGGGTATTTGCCTCAAGATGTTTAGGTTAGCATACCTTCTGTTTTTGAAATAAGTGCTCTTCAATATGCAGCAACTTATTTATTTTCTCTCTTGGACGTGTGTTAAATGCTGTTTTTTTTCCCCCCCAGATTTTACATTTGGATCAATTCTCCTTCTTTCAAACAAGCCGAATTTGCTAATTGAATTTTGAAGCTGTGTGTTTATGTGCACACTGAAGCTCATATTTTCTGGATGGCTGGCTTCGTCCTTGCTTTATTGATTGCTGTACCTGATTTTGTTAAGCTTTTGTAACCTTCTTTCTCTACCAAAATCCTTATCGCTCGTTCAAGGGTCATTGTAAATGATAGCAATAATAACAATGGGGAAATGCTGTATAATGAGATACTGTGATATTTTCTGAGGTGGTTATCACACTGTGAAAATCTCACCTTCATTCCACTTGCCTTTTACTGTAGGTACAGTGTGTTCACAGTTTAGCCACTCACATTTATTTGTGACTTTTACCTCTGTGGTATCTGAGGATTATGTGTGACCAGTTTGAATTGTGTTTTCATTTAGGAAAAAGACTTCTCTCGAGCTCATTGGTGGCATCATACAGAGCTGTGGAATGAGTAATTAGAGACCTTGTGTTAAAGATTCCTCTGTCCTCAGCTTCTGTAACCATTACCTTGTTAACCGTTTTCGCAAGTCCACCACGTCAGCCGTAGCCTCGACCTCTTTGACCTTTGAACCCTGCTGCCGTGGTAATGAGGGGAGGAGGAGAGGTCACAGGAGGAGGCTCGTGCTCGGCCACTGGGGGAATCAGAGAAAAATACACTGAGTGACAGAGATGATCTTCCTACATAATAACCACTGTGGCATATGACGCTGTCAGGGTTCAGGGGGGGTTTGACTGCCACTCATGCTAAATATCACTCTTGTGAAACCGCTACCAGCAAACACTTTGCAGAGGTTGTTTTGCAGGAGAGCGGTGAAATGGGTGGTGTCTCACACCTCGGAGAACACAATCTGTAATTTTATCTCACAGGAAGTTCAGCTTATGATGGGTATTCATATAGACTGGAAACACAGAGGAGGAAGGAGGAAGTTTCTTAACTGACTTTCATTATTATGACCAATACAGAATCCATCATAATGCTTAAATAAATGAAACAGATTGATTGGACTGTTGTTATGATTCAGATGCTGATTCTTGTGTTGTCCCTTTTATGCTTGGTGTGCAGGTCAGGGTTGCACACACAAACGCCATCAGTCAGGACACACCGCTCAGCCCCTCAGTCCTCAGCATAGACTAATTTTAACAGCCTACAGTGGGAGTGACAGGAGGACTGGCGGCGCTTTGAGACCTGCCACATTTGTGCTACTCTGGCGCTGATGCTCGTGCACTGCTCGGTTGCCCTGAGCTGCTTCATTTAGTCGGACAGATTAAACACAAAAGTTAAACCCTCTTCAAAGTGCACCTGGCTGCTGCACACTTGGTTTACTGTTGGTGTAGATGTTTCAAACACCGAGAGTGATTGTTTACTGTCTCACCATTCCCCCTCTCCTCTCAGTACACATATCGGATGCTGCTGACAAACATCTTTCATGACTGTCATTACATGTCCTGCGTGGCAACCCCCCCCCCCCTTTGCAATGGGTGTTAAATCACCTTCTGATATCAAGGAAAGTAAGAGTATAATGTTATTTCTGTGCACTGAGATACCCTCATGCAGACGCCTCGGGGGATAGATATGCATAGAAAAGGGTAAAGGTGCATTATATTTTGGGCGACTCTGTCCTAACGCTTCATCATCTCCCTCATCTGTCCCCAGTGCCAGACGACCTCACCCCAGAGGAGCAGCAGGAGCTGGAGAATATCCGCCGGCGCAAGCAGGAGCTGCTGGAGGACATTCAGGTAATACTGGAAATTAGATATGAGGGCAGTTGTAATGCTTATATATACAAAAGGGTTGGGGTTCTCTAAAGAAAAAAATACTCAATTTTCACTGGTAGTATTTCACCCAACACTTTTTATGGTGCTATAACTTCGTCTTGCTGTAAAAGCGTTTAATGTACATATGCTGCTGGATCCAATTAAACTTTATATCACAGTCAGGCTAATCTTAATAAAATATTTAAGTGATCCACCCATTAAAATGAGCAGGCTTCAGATTTAGAGGCGCAAAGGGCAAGAGGATCTTCATTTTTGTGACCTCCAAGTTCCAGACATTTGGCATCCACATTCACCGCCTTCAGATGCAACTGAGACTCCTCTGCTTTTTGATTAAACATTTACCTTCGGTCCAGTTGCACAAATGTCCTGAAAACATTTGACCCTGAGTGGAATGTGAAGTATTTCCTGCCAAGTGCTCTCTTCCTTAGAAAACTTTCTTGTTTAGCCGTTCTCGTTCTGAAGATGTACTATCTCACGTTATCTATTTGGGGTGTTTTTATTAAAATGTGGTTTTGAAAATAATGTGACTGTAAAAATAAGATAAGCGAATGATTCTGCCTACAGATAAAATAGGATTATGCTCTTATGAGGAACGTGCTCATGCAGCCAGTTGAACGTCCCTCGCGTACTCTCTCATTTCCAACGCGAGCCAAGATTCAAATCAGCTCAGCAGAATTTCCCTAAAGTGGTTTTTTTGGTTCCCGTCCACAGCCCAGGATAGAAAATATTTCACCTTAGCTTGAGAGCACAGCTGATCATCAGGTCAGTTCTGTCACCCATTAACCGGCTCTGTAAATGACACACAGAGGTGACAGACTTGTTGTGTCCTGGCGGAAAGTTGGCCTCCAGATGTCCCGGTGGGCGACTTCCGCTGGTCCTCACAGACAAACATTGGAGGCGTGATCCGACACCCTCTCTTTTATGAGCCTGAGCCACCATCGCTGCCCTTCCCCCCCTCCTCTCTCTGGTCATCACCGCTGCCCCCATCCTCCCCTCCTCACCTCCTCTGGCCTGCACACTGACCCCTCTCCTCCTCCTCGACTCCCACACCCCTCCTCTGCTGGTCCTGTATGTCAAGGCCCCCCCCCCTCCACCACAGCCACCCGCTTTCCTGTATGAGCACAGCCTTTGTTTGTGGAGGCAAGCATCTGAGGAATGTGTTGTGATTGCGCAAAGCCTTGAAAACACAGATGTTCCCTTTGTGGTTTGGCCTACAGTGACTTGGTATTTCACATAAGAAATGATAGAATAACACTGATATGAATGAAGAGGCCCCATGATAGCATCCTTCCCTCGAAATGTTGAACCTCTGTCTGCAGGCAGGACTTTTCTAATGCTGTCAATTTTTCCACACTTTGATCAAGATGACGTCATCCTGTCCATCCTCTACGCTCTGCTTTGCTCATACAGCGCCAGTCTGGCACCAACAGGCCCCGGCTTTATCGACTAAATCTGCATCTAAGGCCGTTAATCACTAAAATGCCACACAAAATATAATCCACTTTTACGCTTCCTTACTCCATTTTTATTGAGGTCATCCCTGAATGTTCTCCTGAAAGGATTGTTTAGAAGATACATATGCAAACACTGATACTGTGTGAGATAGTTACAATCAGTTTTTAGTTTAAGACATTTACTATATTTCACTGTACATGATAAAAGGCCACCTGGCTTACGCACAAATACTTGACAAATAGACAAATACTTTGCGTGCTGTTAGTGTCAGTCACACCCGGCCACGCCTCCTGGTGTCGGGGAAATGAGTGGGCAGATGATGAAATCATTCTCTCGTCATGCTTATGACATTTTAACACTAACCCTTCTGTCTTTTCTGCAGCGGCTGAAGGATGAGATAGCAGAAGTGACAAGCGAGATTGAGAACCTGGGTTCCACAGAGGAGAGGTAAGAAAAGGGGGCCCACACACATATTTCCCACCCTGTTTTGCCTAAATTGGTTTTGCCGTTTGCCTTCTATTAACTTAGCAAATGAAGCTGTCAATTATTAATGTTTGATGGCCAGGTCGGGCCATGTCGTCACACCAAATACGCTCCCCAAATTGTCTATGCTTTTAAGGCAGTTTAAATGTTTCATCAGGCACACCCCCATGATGGGAGGCCTCATTGAATAATGCAGTGGGTGTACGAGCAGAAGCAGACAATGGATGGTCCCAGGGGAGGGAGTGCTTGGGTTCGGTCTACTCAAGTGAATAGGAATCCCATCAGCTACAGAAAGATCCTAAAGCACTCTCTCCTGGATCTAAAACCCATTAAGGGTTACAGCACCTTCTTGTGATCAAAGTTTCCTGTGATCCATTTATTGGAGAAAGTACATGATAGGCTGTGCCGTCTCCCTGGTGGAGCATCGGCTTGGATGAGTGTCGGACTTTGGCAGACAAAAGCTGAAGGAATGCTGGTGCGAGTGAATCAGTGGGAAGAAGTGGGGATGGAGATGTAGCCATGGTGATGGTGGACACTTGGAGCGCACTTTGACCCCTGAATAACTCGAGGCCTGAGAATTGAGACGTTCCCATATGCATGATGTTAAACGCTTTATCAACACTTTGTCATCGCAGTCTAGGGGGAGGAAAGGCCGACCTCTGCCAAACAAATGGAAAATGTTAATGGGAAAGATACTCTCAGGAAATGAAAGTGAATACATTTATTGTAATGGTCCAAGCCTTGATGAATAAGTGTAGTGATGGACCATCAATTTGTTGGATTTGCAGACAGTTTTATTCTAGAGCTGCGACAGTTAGTCTATTAACTGATAAGTCAATCAAAAGAAATTTAATTGCCTGTTAACTGTTAACTGTTTTGATGATGAATTAATTGTCACTATTCAAGCAAAAATGTCCAACTTCATAAATGTAAGAAATTGTTGCTTTTCTTTCGGAGTCTTTGGGTTATGGACTGTTAATATGAAGTAATTATAAGACATCATTTTGGGATCTGGGAAAGTATGACGAGTGTTTTTCACAAATTTTTTTGTCTTCTTTTTTTCAATTGTGACAGCAGATTAATCAATAATGAAAATGATTATTATCTACAGTTCTATTTCAATAATACTGAATGTATAGACAATGGAGCAACAATAATCTCCTCTGTGATATTGAATCTAATATATTTGGGTATTGGACGTTTGGTCAGACTAAACAAAAAACGTGAACTCATGGACAATTTATAGAGCAAATACTGTTTATGTGCCACAGTTAATTCATATAATATGTCTGATATTCCAGGAAAAATATGCAGAGGAATAAACAGGTGGCCATGGGCCGAAAGAAATTCAACATGGACCCCAAAAAGGTAGGTGGAAGGTAACAATTGTGATCCTTCAGAAATGTGATTTGTCCCACTTGTTTTCTTAAGCAGGATGTAACCTGGGGTCCTATGTCTTCCTTAGGGGATCCAGTTCCTGATTGAGAATGACTTGCTGAAGAATACCAGCGACGACATTGCTCAATTCCTCTACAAGGGCGAGGGCCTCAACAAAACAGCCATTGGAGATTACCTCGGAGAGAGGTCAGGATGAAGCTTCACTTATTGCTTTTCCTACATCTAAACCATCTCCCCCTCATGCTCTCTCTCATCTTTCCCCAGTGCTCAATCCATGCGGTTCATAAAAGCATCGAATAGCAAGTGCATATTTTCTGTATTGCTGTGTTTCCTCTCGGTCAGGCCCACGCCCATCCTTTCCCAAACATAGTTTTATTGGTCCCACATTTAGATCATCCTCTCAAGACGTTGTCCGTTACTCAATAGCCTCCATCTGGCTTTGATTACCTTACTCATTCATAAGTTGCGTGATGAAGAGACTCACAACTCGGGAATGCACGTGTTTGAATCGACCTTCAAGCCACCCTCTGACCAGGAGTAAACTCATGACACAGGAAATAGTAACAGGCCTGATGTATGGTGCACTGGTCAGGGACTGTAGGGCAGGCAGTGTTACAGTCAGGGTGCGGTCTGGAGGTCACACCAGGAAATGGAGCTCAGGCTGTTGATGAATGCTCTCAGTTTGATTGTTATCAAGCGCTCCCAGTGTTTGTGATTCTATAAGGAGTGGCCGGAGCAGCGTGAACGTCTTGAGATACGATTGGTCACTCGTCCACTGGGACTGGTGGTGACTGGATATTACTCAGTCTGCGAGAGCTCCTTAAGGCCTTCCCATGATCCCACGGGGCAGATCATTTACTCCGAAGGGCATGAAGGTTGAGGATGATGTCATGTGGAGGTGGAGGGTGTTTTTCCTCTTCTGTTGGGTTTGATGGAGTCTGAAGTGGATCACAGACCACTGAGCCAGATCACACCCTGAGCTGAGTTCTCAGAAACGTCTCTGAACGTCTACTCTACCACGATAATAGAAGCACAGGTTCCTCTTTCTCAGCCTTAAATCACTTGTCAAATTTTACTTTTATAGATTTGCCTCTGGATGCTGAACTATTCCTGCTGCATTGATTTTGCTAAATTGATCATTTTTCAAACCAAACATGCCTGGTTCCAGCTTCCCATTGTGAGGACTTGCTGCTTTTCTTTGTCTTATGTCATAGGAAATTGAATATCTTTAGATTCTGGACCCAACTAGAAATTAATTTGGGTCATTTCGTCCCTTAGGAAAGTCTGATGAGAATTATTCTTTATTTTCTGCCATTTTATAACTGAAGCAATTAGTCCATTATTTAAGAAAATAATTGTCTTATATATATTTACTTTGTCTTTATTATGAGAATAGAACCTCTGAAATGTTTACCAGTAAGAAATTGCTATGTTTTGTCTTCTGTAGAGATGATTTCAATATTCAAGTCCTCCATGCCTTTGTGGAGCTTCATGAGTTCACAGACCTCAACCTGGTTCAGGCCCTAAGGTAAGACTGCATCTTCTCATCCTTAGGTCTGCTAAATACTCAACAAGTCCTTGACTAGATCATCATAGCTTTGCCCCTCTTCTTATGTTTAATCATGTGTGATACAGTCCACGTTTAAAGAGTCAAACTGTACAGATGCAGCTGTTAGTTTCAATTTCGTGCCTCAGAGCTCATTTAGCTTTTTCACAGTGGAGGTGAATCTGGTGCTGACTACTGAGCTGTGTCCCCTGACAGACAGTTCCTGTGGAGTTTTCGGCTACCGGGAGAAGCTCAGAAGATCGACCGCATGATGGAGGCCTTCGCTCAGCGCTACTGCCAGTGCAACCCTGGCGTTTTCCAGTCCACAGGTAGCGCCATCATGCAGGACAGTGGTGTTGTCATAAAAAGCCAAAGAGCCGTGAAACAAATAGCTAAATGACTGCAGTTTAAATTTAAAGTGTATATTGTACATCTGTCTCCTTGGAGTACTTATTTTTTCATATTGCACTGAGATCTAATAGCACGTCAATGCAACTTGTATCTAAGCTTTTTTATTTAGCAGACACAAAGTCTGCTGAGGTGAACGGTGAAGACTGTCTGGCTTTTGGGAAATCGTGCCCACAGCAGACAGCCGACTGCCTCTAACATAGATGCAGATGGATGTGAATAATGCATGGGACTTCTCAACAGCCTAACGGGCCAGATAAAGTGCTGCTGCGTCAGCCGTGTGCTGGCCACGTTGTCTTTCAGTAAACACACACACATTAGAGCGCACATCCACAAACACACATGCATTCTTAGCTGCCCACGCGCAGCCTTTCACTCCCACCCACTCTCCCCGCTAACGAAGCTTTGCCTATCTGTGCCTCTCAGTTTGACTGTGGTCCCCTAAGTGCTGTCCTTTCAGCTCAGCTAATTTACATTCATATTTAAATACTACATTAAACACTGGCGGCAGTTTTATGCTAAACAGCAAGGCAACTTTTGCTATCTCATAAAGCTCATCCCGCTCTTATGCTGCTCTTCTTTATATGTACGTGTGTGTGTGTGTGTTACAGACACCTGTTACATCCTGTCATTTGCCATCATCATGCTAAACACCAGCCTCCACAACCCAAACGTGAAGGACAAGCCTACCGTGGAGCGATTCATCTCCATGAACAGAGGAATCAACGACGGAGGAGACTTACCTGAAGACCTGCTCAGGGTCAGCAGTCTTTAAAACTCACTGTTCTCCTGTTATTTCCACTCCCTGCGACTGATTTCTCCACTCATGTCAAATCTTCTCTATATTCATGTTTAACTGTCTTTATTGCAGAATCTGTACGAGAGCATCAAGAATGAGCCTTTCAAAATCCCAGAGGATGACGGCAACGACCTCACACACACTTTCTTCAACCCAGACAGAGAGGGCTGGCTGCTAAAACTGGGTGAGTGACACTGGGAAATACATGCACACAGCTTTTTGGGCACATGATAAATTTGCCAAAATAGGGGCGCTCTCTTCAGCGCGGCTGTGCCGATAGATGACTCTGTGTTGAGTTTTCATAGCAGAGTGAAAATCAGCCTCCATAAAGTGATAACCAATGTCTCCCCTGAGGTCAATAACCCGTGTGTATGTGTGCGTGTGTATGTTAAAGTGTCTGTGAGCATGTGTGGATAGGTGTGTACGCACTCGGCCCGAGACATCTGAAGACATCTCTGCCTGCTTTAATGTATTATGAATGTGGTCTTAAGATCAGACCATAACATGTGGAGGCTTTTGAATTATTGATGACAAGGCAAATTTATACTCTGACATACGCTAATACTGACTTTAACAGCTTGTAAATCAAGTGCCCCCACATACACAAGTATACACATACTGTACCTAGAGAACGTTCAGAAGGGTTTTTATTTATTTGAAAGGGAATTTTTTTTCCCTTGATCAGACTTTTTTTTGACATTTTGGTCCGCTGTGGAAATTTTACTGGAGATTCGAAGTTCATACTTTCTCTCTCTGTTTTTTTTATTAATAAACAGTGTATCTTGGTAGTTCTAATTATTTTTTTTACTATAATTCTATTTTACCAGTGTTTTGTGACATTTTATGGCCTGACTTTTTGCTCATTTTTGATATGTTCACACACAAACACATGAACACAAACCTGTTCCATCCCAAATGTTTCACAGGATGTCAGCCGGTACTTTCACTGCTTACTTTACAAGCAGAAAAAACCCCAAGACCCCTGAACTCTTCATCCTTTGTTTCCTCTGAGATATCTCTCTGTTGTACAGATTCACAGTGAATTAAATGAAAAAGCATGAGTGTGTAAAGTAAAAATAAATCTTTCGGTCACTGTGAATCTCTACAACCGACGACACCAAGGGAGTGAGGAATTTCTTCAATTACTTAAAATTGGGAGAATTGAGTAAAACAATGCAGGTGGAATGTAAATTACTGGACAGAGACATGGACCCAAGTGGAGGTGATATTTTAATGTAATGCTTTACAGTAGAACTCCCCCTTGTGGACTGTTATAGTAACAGCAGATTTGTCAAATCTGCTGACCCTCATTACAGTCTTCTAAAATGACAAAGCTGTAAAGCAGTGCATCAAAGCCTCCCTGGAACCAGATTAACAGGACTGTGGTGCAATAATTCCTTATCATTTAATTTGATTTTTTTTGTTTTCTTTTCCTCTTCGTTTGTTTGTTTGTTCCCATGATTTTGGCTGTTGTCTTTCCTCAGGAGGTATGTACACCTGCTCTTCCCAAACGCTAGTCCATCTCTCAGCTCTCAGGTGCTTTTGGTGGTCCGCCATGCTTTTGTTCTCTTCTTTGTTCTCATTTTTTTTTATATATATACGTTCACTCAGGTTTGTTTTTTTTTCATCTGTAGATTTTTTTTTTTAATTTCTTGTCTCTCCATTGACTCATTTGAACCTCAGATGTTTGTCTGTTGGGTCTCTCATTGAGCTGGTGGTTTGTCCACACTCTTTTATCTCTGTGGGTGGTTGCTGGGCAGTCGCGGGTTCATTTGCCACCCCGTGGACTCGGCTCGGGGAGCTGATGCTTTGTGACCACTCTACTGAGCAGTTTGACCCTCTTTTCTCTGTATGCTGTGGTGGTCACTCTCTTTGATCTGTTTTTTTTTTTTTTTTTTTGGAAGCTGCATTATCCCTTTTTTCCACACAGCGAGCACAACAAAGGACTTTTGCTTGACTCTCCAAATTGATCATGAACCCATTTACCCATTGGCTTTACTGTTTTGTTTTTGGGTTTTTTTTGCTCTCTGGTTGCATGGAAAGGGGATATTGCACCTTTTCAACAATGTGGCTCTGCTCTCCTTATCTTAATGCTGTAAATGGATCTGAAGGGGCCCGGTGTGGTGCTGGACCGGACTGGACCAAACTGTGGGAGAGAAGCGTGGGCAGAGGAGTGTGCCAAAAGGGAGTCAGGTTCAAATTAATCATGCAGGCTTAATATATACTTCAAGTGCACATAGTTTGAATGTACATTAATTATAAAAACGAGAGTCCTGGTGCTATTTAATATGATTGGAGTTACTTACTTATTTTCCAAAGGATTCATAAACCTATCAACAGCCGGGATGTGATTTACAAGAAAGCCTGTTCCCTCTTAACCTCCACTTGCCCGGCCTCCCACAGTCCCGTCTTGCATGGGTGCCTCCCTCCACTCAGCTCCGCTCCGGCCCAGCACCTTCCACACAATTCTGCAACAATCTGCTGGGACGCCCCGCCTCGTCCCAGACATTCTTGCACGAGGAGGAGGTCATCTCTCTTCCTCGGCGTGACAGGAACTGACATGACCGTGAAGCCAGTCACAGCCTCCAGCCCAACCCAATCAACTCTCAGGCCGTCAGCTGTGTGATTCTGCCATCGCGTCTGTGTTTAGTGTCTGTCTGCTTTTTTTTTTTTTTTTTTTGTCGCAACACGCTGACGAGTCGAGATGCGGCGAGGGGGGCTCTCCATCTCTGCCCGTCGAGTGGAGCGTGTTGCTGGCGTCTGTAGATAATAACAAGCATAGACTGAAGTGTTTGACCTATCATGATGTCTGTGATATGATGGGAGATCATATACAGTGCTGACGCTGTTATATGATAATACGAGTGTGTTCTATATGTCTGTTTATAAACATCTTCAAAGCCTCCTCTATCCTGGTAGATGGGTTTCACGATGCAGCTTTTTACTAACACTGGTGGTGGGATAGCCAAGTCTAGACAAGGTCTTTATATCATCTTTAGAAATAAAGTTTATCCCCCACCCCTCTCTCACTTGAAACCGCTCCTATATGAAGTTACTTAACAAAGCCAAAACAGGAAATTCAAGTCTGAGATGCCTGTAGAGAAGCCGAGCATAGCTCCAGGGGCTGAGCTTCCTGCCCTCCTCAGTTTGTTGGCATCCCATCCTCCCAGAGCGAGACTGCCATCTGCCACTGTGATCAGGTTTCCCCTCACAGGAAGTATGGGTGACAAAAGGGGGGTCAGAGATCAGCTACAGATCAGCGAGGGCACAGTTAACCAGAGAGCCCCCACTGGGCGTGAAAGAAAACTTTATCCTCAGTCACTTTCTACATTCAGGCTTTTTAGAGTCATTAGGCTGCTTTCCACATTTATAACTGCCCTCTAGTAACTTCATTTGAATGGTAGTTCATTAAGTTCAGTAGATCTGTGTCCTGTCTATTGATCCTGGCTTTCCAGAGTCAGCGAGTTTCCCGACACAAAGAAGACATTTATGGAAGACATGTAGCTTTATCGTATGGCATCAACTCCAATTAGCCTTAATGTGACTTTCATCAAATAGTTAATCATTAAGTGGCCAGTACGTTATTAAAATTTAGGTCTCAGCTAAAATGGATTAAATCACCAAATAACAGGGAAAAGCAGTAAATAAATAAATTAATTAATAAGTCAAGACAAACACCCAGAGAGCTGAAGGCGAGGTACTTGTGGTGATGGTGAGCGCATGGTGCGATGGTGGTTCAGGGTGAATAGCGGGACGTTTTGGGTAAAAGGAGTCCTCTGGAGCCGTCATCTGTCTGTCTGCCCATACATCTGTCTGCCTGTCTGCTGCTCGACCCGGCGCTTCGTTTCTCTCCCTCTCTCCCTCTCTCTCTCTTGCTAAGTTTCTCTGACACTGACTCTTTGCTCCACAGGGGGACGAGTTAAAACCTGGAAGAGGAGGTGGTTCATCCTCACGGACAACTGTCTGTACTACTTTGAATACACCACAGTGAGTACAGCTTAATGAAGAAGCAGCACTCGCTCTGTTCCTGTTGTTCCTCAAATGCAGTGCTCTTACTTTTTTATATTTGTTCAGGACAAAGAGCCAAGAGGAATCATCCCACTGGAGAACCTGAGTATCAAAGAAGTGGAGGATAAGAAGCCTGTGAGTACAGCTCCCTCTACTGGTTCATTCTGAGATTACACTTAGTTGGAGCAGGGCTGGGATTGTAGGACTCTCTCTCATTCTAGAAAACTGACATCTGGAATTATTTCAGTAGAATTTTCACACATTTAACATTTGAAGCTTGACTACAAATTATTGCTTGAGAGGTCGTTGCATTTACAGTATGTTGACGACCAGTTCTACAAGCAGTACAGTTCCAAGTTTATGGAACTGTACAGAGTTAATAGTTTCTTCTTTTAGTTTTTAAGAAATATGTTTTTAAATTTGTCTCTTATTTCTAACCTCTATCCACTTCACCTCTGCAGAACTGCTTTGAGCTTTTCATCCCCGACAACAAGGACCAGGTGATAAAAGCGTGCAAGACGGAGGCTGACGGACGTGTTGTGGAGGGCAACCACACCTTTTACCGTATCTCCGCCCCCACTGCTGAGGAGAAGGATGAGTGGATGAACAGCATCAAGTAAGTCAGTCAAAGCAGCTGCTGCTCAGATTTTGATGTGTCTATCTGCGCTGTGACAGTAGCGGTCGAAAAGGACAAGAGAATTTCATTTCAGCAATCATTTCTCATATTTTATATACTGAAAATAAACGGCATTACAATTTAGTTTAAATCACTTTAAGGAAATCTACTGTCAATAATTAATTCTGCTAAATGATCATGATCTCAGTATTGACCAGAGAAAGTGTAATTCTGATTTTTGTCATAATCTAGCTAGTTGGAGCAGATTGTTCTCAATTTTCCCAACACTTGCACAAGTTGTTTCCTGCTGCCCCTCATATGATCAGCACAGTTTAGAAATTTTCCGGTTATAGACAACAAAGAGAAAAATAGAAGTGCTGATTATGCTAAGCAGGTTCTTTTCAGTAAGTAAAAAAAACATCCACAGGGTTGGCATTGCAAATGTTATTTTTACAATCTCACACATAATTTCTGAGAATGTCTGAAAAAAAAGGGAAAAAGCCCTACTTAGAAGCAAATGCACCATGTCTACTATTACAGCACTGCATGAGTAGAGCAATTTGCACACGTTCGCCATTATCCTTGTCTCGCTGACATTTTCCTCTGCGTCTGTGCCCACAGAGCTGCCATCAGCAGGGACCCTTTCTATGAGATGCTGGCAGCCAGGAAGAAGAAGGTGTCGTCCATGAAGAGGCACTAGAGCTGCTCAGCGCTCCTGATGTTGCACTTGACAGAGCAGGGGGTAGGGGGTGTCTGCTCGCCCCGCCTGGGCTGGTGCAGAGGCCTCGGTCGAGGTCTGCCTCAGACCTCTCTAGGGGATTTCTCTAGGATACATACTAGCTCTGGCTTTGGGACTCTACAGGCCAGAAAAACAGGAAGCATGCTGGGGTTTCTAGATAAGAGTCAGGGCCAAAGCCTCCTCTAACCTCCTGTCTGAATGTCTCTCTTTCTCTCTCAGCTTTGTATGTGCTCTCTGTCTATGAGGCCGAACGGGAATCTTGCTGTGCAACTCAGCAAAATCCCCTTTGAAGATGCTTTAAAATAAAACACAATTCCCATCTACGTTGCACACATAAACAACATGCATACAGTCATGCAGCCCCCAGTAGCACACATCGTTTAAACTCAGCAGGTCTGACCGAGTGTGGCACTCCAACCAAAATGTTCTGAAAGAAAAGCGAAGACCTTTTCTGATGTGCTTTAATATGTTAGTGTCTATTTTTACAGCTTTTACTGTCAATTCCTCTTGAGTCTTTTTTTGTTGGTTTGCTTTTGTAAGAGAAAAAAGAAGTTCTTGCAACAGAAACTGCGGGTGTGGGAGGGAGGGTCGAACTTGCCAACTGTTAGTGATTTTTTTTTTTTTTTTAGAAAAGAAACAAAAAGAAAACAAAAAGTTCTCTGTTTAAAAAAAACAAACAAAAAAACAAACTTGCCACTCAGGAGATTGTTACAATGTTCTGACTCTTTCCACATCGGCGCTGACGTGGATCCAGTTCACAACACGACAGCCATGTGCGGAATGAAAGCCTCATCTGTGTCCCAGACCCTACTTTTTTTTTTTTTTTTTTTTTTTTTTTTTATAAACGTGAAGCTGCAGTGTGGCGGGGGTGGGGGGGATGTACTGCTGCACACGAGAGTGTCTGCTTGTCTGGACAGGGTCTCAGTGTTGGATCTGGCTCTCACTGTTCATTTCCTGAACGTCCTGGAGATGCGTCCTGGGGACTGGTGTCTTTGTAAAGGGACGATTGTTTATCACCCTGGGCTTGTTTTTGAGGTCTTACATTGTCTGGAACGTAGGCCCCTTTTTAAGTTTCTCTCCTCTTACATTTTTTCTCTCGCTCTCACCCACACAAGACCACTTTCTATTGCTGTATCATACAAAAAGCAATTTAATTGTTAGTTACTTTTACTGCTGCACAGTGCCTGGCGCTCTAGATAAAATGTGATGAGAAAAGCTGCTGGTTAGCGACAGTAATTCACAGTTTTCTTCTCCTCTGTTCGAACAACATTAAATCTTTGTTTTCTGCCTTTAATATACGTTCTCTTTGTAGCGGGTTACCTTTTAACGGTAAAACAAATCATTTTCAGGCTTCAGCCAAAACCTCATTGATCATTGTACAATACTGTGTGCTTTAGGTTGTTTATGTATAAGACATAATATATGACATATTCTTGTAGAGGCTTTAAAGCAGCACAATTAAAAGTGTGGTTTATCAAAGCTACTCCTGGAAAAGAATGGGTTTGTCCCCCCTGTCTCAGGATCCAAAGCGTAATGTGAAATACAAAACTACTAGTTGTATGAGGAATGTACTGCGGTGAAGCGAAAGATGGAGGGGCAGGATGGCTGATTGGTCACGCTGAGGCGGCGACATGTCACCTTGTCATATAGCAACAAAAAAAAACTGTTGTGCAAACGCAGTCCGAGTTGTGCATCAAGCGGTTGTCTTTTCTACTCTCGTCTCCCAGGCGTCCCTCTTCTCTCAGTCTGTGCCTGCCGCTCACTGTCCTCACTCCCTGCCTGTTCTGTTTCCGGGTTCTCTTCCTCTCTGCTCACTAATCCTAGAGAAATAAGGACAAATGCAAAACAATCATAATTCTAGACAGTATTGGTTTATTTATCAAAGTTGTACATACTTAAATGTATAGTGGGTATTTTTGTCTTCATTTTTTTTTGTTTCTTATTAGTTGTGCCATTTTCTTTTGTTATTCTGTTTCAATAATGTTTGATTTGAGGTTTCTATCATTACCATTTAATCAAGCTGAAATAAAGACAGATTGGTCACAACTCTGGCTGTGAATATCTTTGACACGACTGTACCGTGACTCCAGCAGGGGGCAGTATATGATAAGGACTGTTGAGACATATGGCTGCAAGCGAGGAAGTTAAACGTGCCTTTTGATGTTGCTCATTAATTTCAGCTGAATTACAGTCTTGCCAAATCAAGCTCTAATTAAATTCTGGGTTAAGTGAGGCCACCGTGCTGTATGTCCATGAATACTGAATACTACTTCCACTCGAGGGTCGCCTTGAAATTGAATCACTCCCTCTAAGCACACAACTTTGACAAGTTTGCATTACTCCAACCACATTTACCCTTTCTAAAAAAAGAAAAAAAAAAATCTCCTGTGACTGTTTGAATCCAGACTTTATTTACAGCTTCGTAACATTCCATATCTTTTCAACAGCTTGCTTTTAAAGTATTTATGGCAGGAATGTCTGAGGCAGCAGAGAAAGGTCGATATTTACAAGTGAATATGTATCATATTGAATAATGCCTGGAAAAGCAATCAATAGAAATGACTTTTTCTCAATGGAACGGGCACGCAGGAAACAGCGGGGCATGTTTGTAGTTATCAGCATGAAGATGGAAAATACAATGTGCACATGCATCTTTGGGTTTCTGGTTGTGTTTGCTGGGCTTGACTCATATTATGGGCTACATGAAATGACTGTGAAAAAGAAGCTTGTGCATATTTGTGATTGTGTCCTGTCATCCTGCAGGACCAAAAGCATAAATATGTCAGAGGAACACATAAAACCGCTTATTGTATACATTACTGTATAAATGAGGGATGAACAACCAGGTCACAGCCGCTGCCAAAAAAGTCAGTGGTGAGAAGCTGAGAAAGTGTTTTGACTCAAATGCTGGTTTCAAGCCAAGGTTTAACTTTATATTTTCTACTACATGATGAGCTGTCTGCACAAATTTGCTGAAAAACATAAAACAGCTTTATAACATCTTTTATTAAACTGTCATTCAAAGCTGTTTCAGCCACTTTTAGTAAAGCAAATCAGCTTCGGTCCCAGTTGAACATTCACAATAAATGCCAAATTTGACACATACATTGTTGGCGTAGAGCTGCACGGCCCCATGGGTAATGTCGAGCAGGTAGAAGTGAGTAGAGTGATAAAGTAAAACCTACAATAGTTCTCTGGGGGTTTAAAGGCTCCTGAATACCTGAGTTGAGACGTCTCAAGTTGAGACGTGTTTATCTGAGCAGCAAAAGGCAAAAAACACAACAGGGAGAATATGCTTTGATGTGAAAAAGATTAAAATCTGCTTGTTTTATTCTGCAAAACCAAATTATACCTAAATTCAAGCCTAAATGAAAAGGTGCTTATTTGTATGATATTTTCCCCCGGGCCATCGCCTGCTATGTTTTGGGGGAACACGGGTACAAATTATGAACCAATTTGTTCCAGATGTGCATTGAAAAGACAGAATAGCAAGACGTTTGCAAAACAAATTCCTGCTTTGCATCTGTGCATTCTGATATTAAATGAATAGATGTCTGTGGAGGAAAAGTAACAAAGTGGATGGTTAATTGCCCGTAATCATTTTTTGCACAACTGCAGTCAGACAATATTTTGCACCGCCGCTGCAAAACAGGATGATAATGACGTTTTTGAGAATTACAGAGCAGGGCCAAGGAGGTGACCGTGACTGATGGGAAATGAGAGGCACATTGCCACGGCAAGAAAAAAAAAACTGAGAAGAAAAAAAAAAAGTTTGAGAATGTGTGGTGGTGGTTGTGAAGCAGCAGCAGCAGGGAAGTCGTTGTTTTTCACCATCTGTGCTGTTCTTCACTTCTCGTATTTCTCTCTGCAGCAGTGGATGAGCAGGCACATGAAAGGATGGTGCGCTCGTGCTTCGTCTCTGTGAAGTTGAGGTTTGGGTGCGTGAGAAGGGGAACGTGATACGCTGCACGGCAGGAGGGGAAGGTTCATCGCACCCAGAATGAATTGAGATCGAACAATAGGAGGAGGGTGAACGTACTGTGGAGAAAGGAGATCCTTGGAGCAAACTGTACCCGGACACATTCATCGAGGTCAAAGAGTCCTCTGAAAAAAAAAACACAACACAACACAATAAAGTGGCACAGCTCAGTACCTGACCTCACTGTGCTGAAACACAGCAGACCACAACACTCAGTCATGCTGTCATGTCAGGCCTGCTCGCTGAATTCACTTCTCTGTGGTTATGCAGATGAAGGGGGAAAGGCCTGGGCCTGCAGCGGCTCTCATAGGCCAGGCGGCGGGATCCTCCGTCTCCTCCAGTAAGTGGAGACATGTGAGACTGGTCGGGCTCCAATTAGGGCCAGACTGTTTCCCAGAAGCGCTGGAGGCCTCCCCCTGCCTCTCAGCCCACCGCGGTGGGAGAAGGGTGCACCCCACGGTGTCCGGACCTGACCTCAGCTGGCATGAGAAGGGCCCTTTCTCGTATGGGCTCATGCAGGCAAAAGAATGTTACACACAGACGGGGCGTGCAGACATAAATGCGACGCAGCCTGGTGGGCATTTTCAAGCCGAGCAGCTGCGCAGAATCTGCTTCGACAGGTTTCTCAGTTTCCAGTTTTGCATACATACACGACACTCGGAGGTTAAAATCTGCCAAGTGAATCTTCATTGTTCGGAGACAATAACAAGAAGAGGAGCTGAGGAGACGACCGTGTTGAATCAGATCTCCCGTAACACTACTGTGCTGTTTATGCAAATACAAAAAAACAAGACAGGCTGGAGCCAAGTGCAGCTCATACTCAAAAAAAAATCTTCTGTGATACTGTGTTTCAGGTGCACATACACTTCAGGTGCTGTGTTGACAGATGCATTGTTGCTTTACTGGAAGAATAAATCCTGCTCAGATCACTTGAGGAATCTCCAGCTCTGCAGAAGGACACTGCATTCATCCTCGGGGCAGGATTTCTGAGAAAGGGAGTTATAAAACAGCCGCAACAAAGTCTCTCCCTCCCCTTCCCCCCACTACTACTATCTCTCTCTCTCTCTCTCTCTATCTCTCTCTCGCTCTCTGCCAGACACACACTCATATAACCAAGCAAACACCGTATTTACAGTATATCACAGCATCTTGGCGGTGTCCGTAAGCAACTAGGCTTCCACAGAGGTTATAACAGAGATAACAGAAGGCAGTAAAAAGTTTGATAAAGTTTTGGCTTGTGTTCAGGGCAGAGAGTAAAACAACTGCCCGGGCTGTGGAATATATGATTTACTGATTTAATTCAAAGTATTTCCCGCAAACATGCAGTTGTGTAAGTTTGAAAATTGCCTGCAAAACATCTAATTAGAACTAGCTGGAGCAGGAGAGAAAATGAAGATCTCGGTTAGTCAGTTCAGCTTTTACTTGAATTAGCGCGAGTTTTGCATGGGAACATTAAAACGTTGACAAAGTGGGAAGCTGCTGTTTGCGCGTTAATTTTGAGTGACCTTGAAGCCTGTGTTTGATATGGCACATCCCTTATCTCCCTTCATCAAATTCTATTGTCCTAAAAGCTATTGCTTTCCGTAACCGCTGCGGTTCTTCCTGTTTACATTTCATGTAATGACTTAGTTCTAGGTGACATACTGACCTATAAAGAAGAGTATTGATACAGAGCGAAATAAAAAAAAAGTCACGTTCCCATCGTCCATTGAACCAGGATTGGATTTATGACCCTGTAATAAACCACAAACTGACAAAAATGCTTTAGTGAGTTCACAGACAAACAATGAGCAAATTGCAGTTCCTGGCATACTTGGAATCACAACTGAGAAATGACGCTGCCACCTTAACTTTACGTCTAAGTATTTGTTCCCGAATGTGTTCAAGGAATTGAATTTGACCCAACAGAATCGAGTTGAGATATAGACGTTGTCTGAGTGCCACATCAATTAGATTTACCGGAAAGAAGAAGCAACTTCTTTTTCCTCCTGTGCACAATATTGTTTGGTAGTGAACTTGCTGATGCAGGGGCCTTCAGAATAACTGTGTGAACAAGACAGAAGGTTGTTTGTCCCAGCAGGAAAATGGTATTGTGGGATTTTTCTGCACATTCATTGAACTGTGGGTGGCTCTCATTCTGGGAAACTCAGTAGTTTTTTTTAATGTGGTGTGAAAAGAAGCACATTTGTTCCTGTAGGGTTTTTTTTAAACCTTTTTTTTTTTTTTTTTTTTTTTTTTACAATTTATCTCATGCCTTAATTCAACATCCTGTGTACTATCTCATGTTGATTGCGGCTTATTGTTCAGCTTAATAATTACAGGCATGCAGCACTGCAGAAATCTCACATGAGAGCCACTGGAAGCTAGAAAAGCCGGAGCGATTTCTGGAACAGGCAGATTGTTTGTTTACATGCTGGTCGAAGGTTGGGACACGCTGTACCAGGATTCCAAGATTTCTAGCTGGAAACCGGGAAAAAGAAGGAAAAGGAGGCCGTGGTTTGGAGCGGCTCCAGAAGAATTTCCTGTCTACAGGGAGTGCCCAGCTACAAGGGGACGAAAGGAAATGCCTTGCAAAGAGAGAGAGAGAGAGAGGCCTGCAGTGCTCCTTTCTGATCTCTAATCCACAACCAGCTTACTGGAGTGCTCTTATTTTTCATTATGATTCTGCAGCATTTGAGGGTTAAAGTAAAAGAGAGGCCTAAAGCGTGCAATCACAATGCATATCTGAAATATGTTGGAGAGGCTGCGGAGGACAGGCGCTCCCTCTGTTAGGCCCCTCGGGGACACTGAGTTGCTGTTTGCAGAGGTCACAAATCTCAAAAGTGCAGGAGTTTCACATTTACAATGAAAGGCCAAGAGACAGAGAGAGAAATAGGATTATTGCAATCTGTCTGAGAATCACAAAGAACAGAGCTGGGAAAGAGGAAGAAATGCATTTATATATATAGCGAGTGACGATGCAGCTGCAGTTTTTATTAAACGCTATCAAAAACCAGGAAGCAGCCACAGATGATGGCTGAGAAGATGAAAGAGTGCTCCTGTAACTCACTCGAGCAGAACTACGAACAGGAACACACCTGCATGAGCAACAATAGGCCCCATTCAACACTCACTTTATAGTCTCGTGATATGACTTCATCGTGTCTGCCGTGAAGACTTCTCATGCGAGGTCATCGAAGGCCCAGTCACTCACACATGTGGAGTCATTTACAGATGGAGGGTACAGCCGGGATCAAAGCTTTCCTCCGGGTGACTGACGCATCCTCAAACATCTGCGACTGAGTCAGGCCCCTCAGACAATGTGGGGTATGAGGGAGAACTTATCATAGAGGGAAAAGCTGCAATCAAGATCTCGCTCTTCTTGAGTTACAGGACTTCAGGTAAATCCCTTCGGATCCACTGAAATGTCCCTGTCCTCTGCCTGGCACATATCTCAGATCTCTATCAGCGCTCTTATCTGGACAGTAACTGCAAAAACCAGTGTGTGAACGATGCACACACACACCAAATCCATCCGGAAATGTCAGACTTACCGGCACAGCTCAGGATCAAATTACTACGACTGCATTCTAGAGGAAGTGTCTGTGTTTGCATATGTTCATGTGTGCAGAGGATGAGCGGCGTATGATTGTACCTGCACGTGAATATTATGTATATGCATGTGCACGTGCGAGGCTGTGCACGGATAATGAGTGTGTACAGTACATGCCCTCTCTCAACCGCACTTAAACAAGGTGTTCTCAGTTAACAGCATCTTCCAGCCAACCTGCTATTACAGTGCAGACAGATTTATTACCATCTGCCCAATGACATCAGCCGGCTATTTCTGGGGTTTGTGGGAATCAAAGTCCATTTTGAAGATCCCGATTATGTCACTGGCTCCTTTCGTCTCCAAGCATTTGATACTGATAAACGGACGGTGGCGGGTCGAGATAGGCGGGCAGCGTCAGATCAATTGTATTATCTGCCTTGATGCAATCTGGATGTTCGGAGGCGGCAGTTGATCATGATCTGGACACTGGCCATTTTGGGGTGGGGGGGTAGGGGTGGGATGTGGCAGATGTGCATTCTCCAGATGCAGCTCGTACCATCATGAGGGTATGACCTCACATGCTCATTTCGGTTGGAAAGTGCAGAGATCAAAGGGGGCGCGGACTGTAAGCCTGCACGTGATGGTTTCCTTCAGGGTGTTAATTAGTTTCCCCTCTTGTGCGTGACTCATACATTGTAAAATATATTAAAAGAGTAGGTCAAGGTTTTAGGAAACATGCTTCCTCGCTTGCTTGCTGTTTAATGAGAAGTTCAATCGCGCTCTCATGCCTGTGAATATGAAGATACAGCCAGCAGCTGGTTAGCTTAGCTTAGCACAAAGAGTGGAAACACGGGGAAACTGCTAGCCTGGCTCTCTCCAAGGGTAACAAAAAAACAACTGGCTTATTTCTTAGTCTGAACTATGACTACCTGAAGTCTCCAGTGGTTTCCTGAACTGGTTCCAACAGAGACAGCAGTGAATTTTTAAGCTTTCTTTAGAGAACTTCAGAGGTGCTGGTAGGCTAACAGTTTCCCTCTGTTTCCAGTCTTGGATGCTAAGCTACGCTAACCGGTTGTTGGCTCCAGCTTGAGTATCAATCTTCTCATCTAACTCTTGGCAAGACACATAATAAACTTATCTCCCAAAATGTCAAACTATCCGAGAAAAAAGAAGCTTATTTCATACTTTATTTACTTTCTATCTTTTCATAGTCTGTAATATCCCATAAAATTGAAGAAAGGGATGTGGTGTGCTGAGAGTCAACTGACTGACACACTATAATTTCACACATTTGAACTTCGACTTTCCAGTAAATGTTGAAGTGCCATGCGGCCCGTGGTGGAAACTAATGACACACCGGTTGCCAGGCCCTCATGACGTTTGTGTCATTCTCTTCTTTCTTTAACTTCTTCCTCAACACCATGACTGTGCAGTGGAAGTGACCGAATGGTATGTTCCCAGTGTGCATTTCCTGTATTCGTTTTCACAAGTTAGCACTGAATGTCAAAATAGTCACTGCCTCATTGTGTCAGCTACATGTGATTGGGAAAGAAAGGGTTATGAAATTCCAGCGCATGTCTTTCAGGAATTAGTCTTGATCACATGGTAAAAATACTGGCAAATGACCCGGGGGCCCTTTCAGTTGCAACTTATCAAAACAGCACTACACATTCCTATTATTGCCTCATTGGTTTATTCCAGGAAAATAAAGGCAGAAGAAAACAGGCTCTGGAAAATGAACAAATTTATCACAGCTCTCCTGTTGTCAAAAACCTTCCTCCTCCTCCTCCTCCTCTGGTCATCCTTGACAAAAGCACAATCGGCTTCGTCAATGGGTCACAGTGTGGTGCTGTGTAAATATTGGAACCATGCCCGGAGTTGAAAAGTTTGCTGGTCATTTGCTGGCAGGGCCAACGTCAAACAATGCCAGAAAGTACGTCATTAAATCAGGAATCAAATGGCTTCTTCAAAAAGCATTCTTGGCAATGTAATAAGCTTCTGTTAAAAATAAGTCCGCATCTGTTTCGAGATAGATAGACACATTTTCAAGGGACTAATAATCTGTGTCAGTGGTGGAAGCAACAAAGTACATTTATTTAAGTACTGCATTTTTCTTTTTTTCTGTTCTAGTGCATCCATTTTCTTCTACTTTATGCTTCTATCTCACAACATTTCTGAGGGAAATATTGTACTTTTACATCGACATGACATCCATAATTTCTATTAACTTGTCAGTACTTGCCAACTCGATGTTAAGTGATTAAAATGAGCTCCACCTTGAGCAGCTGTAACATTAAAGCACCACTTACAATTTAACATGTCTGTGGTAATGATCTGATGATATAAAAAGATAAAACTGATCTCTCTGAAGTAAAAATTTAAATACAGGACTTTTATAGTGCAGTATTCCTACTTAAAAGAAAAAGTCAAAGTTTTATCATGGTGAAGTAAAAAAAGGTCACATATGGTTAGGACCCCTCCCTCTCTGTCTGCAGTGGCTCAGCCTCTTCTGCAGGACTGCAGGTGCCACACATTAAGATAATGAGGTGGCACCTGTGTCGACCTCCTCCAGTCAATGAGGACTTGTAGACTAGTGTGTTGAGACTTTTTTGTTGGGATTTTCTTGAAAGGATTTTTTGGTCCTGTTGTTTGGGCTGGTTACTTTTCTCTGGTGGATGCTTGAAGGGAGCAGCATTAGTCCCCAGTTGTAAGTACCGGTGCATGTAATTTGTGACTGGCCATGTCTCTAAGAGCCATGCATCCCTGTTTGGAGGCTGAAGTGGTTGATCTCAACAAGAGAGCAGCCTTGAGCCAGGTTGTGACACATGCTTCACTAGAATACATGTAACTGTCAAATACGATTGCAGATATTTTTTGCGGGTGTGACAGGTACAAGTCAAATACTCTGTGGTCTGCTTTTGGCTCTTCCCAGAAGGCAGCTATGGCAGCAATGGTACTCGCAGCTATAAATAGACACGTGTGTGTTTGTGTGTGTGTGATCTTCAGAGAGGAATGCTATGTGCTGTTTGCAGGCAGCGTGTTACATGCTGCCAACTTTCACACCTTTTCACATCATCAAGTGCCAACCATCCGTTTTCATATGAACTGCTAATTGAAATAAAACCCAAGTCTTGTTCAGCCCTGCAGGCACAGATACCCTCCTTTTTCTGCTGCTTCATTTACTTGCAGAAGAAAGTCTGGTGCTGTGAGCTTTTATGCTACTCATTTGTTTTTTTCAATATTGTCATTTGATTTTTCTTGCATGCTGCATTATATGGCCAAAATTGAGTGGACACCTATAATAATTATTTAGGTGTTTCAGCCTCATTCAATGCTAGTGCAATGCAAGTGCATAAAGCTCATAGCTATAAACTCTCTACAGATAAATGGTGGGTGGTAAAGAACTATTTAACCGTTCATCGGGCAAGTTTCGTCATTTCCACACCATTTACAAAAGTGTAAATTGCGAAAAATGTAACACCAGAAATAACAATTTTTTATGTCTTCCAATAACACTCTATGGTTGAATTTCAATGAGTGCCCTATAAAGGGTTAAATGCTGCACTGTCATATGATGCCACAAGCCAGTTTGTAGAATTTGTGCCCTACTTGATCCTGTAAGTAGGTCAACTGAGTGCTATTGTTGTGAAGTTGAAGTTCCTCAGAACCACATCTCAGTGGTAAATACAAACTCACAGAACAGGACCAATGAGCGCTGTAGCACATAACAATCGCCTATTAATTATTGCATCCGTTCACTACAGAGCTCCAAACTGCCTGTGGAAGCAACAGCACTCGAACTATGAAATGGGTTTATATGGCTGAGCAGCTGCACACAAGCATCGCATCACCATGTGTAATGCCAAGCGCTGGCTCTCGTCATGTAAAGCACGCTGCAACTGGACTCTGGAGTAGTGAATACTGATCTCTGGAGTCATGAATCACTGGAAGTTGGAAGTCTTATGGAGAAATCTGGGTTTGGTTGATGTCAGGAAGTTTAGTGGATATAATCTGGGGCTGTTTTTCAGGGTCTGGGCTTGACCCCTTCGTGCCAGTTGAGGTCTTAATCCTACAGGATACAAAGATATTTTAGCCAAGTGGGTGTGTCCAACTTTGTGGCAACAATTTAGGTAAAGCCCTTTACTGTGCATAAAGCCTGGTCCATAAAGACCTGACCTCAACCCTGCTGAACAAGTGTGAGATGAATTAGAAAGTCGATTGCGAGCCAGGTCTTCTCGTCCACCATAAGTGTCTGAACTCTGACTTAAGCACAAATTTCCACAGACAGACTGGTCCACAAATCCAACTTCATATTAACACTAATGGTTTCAAATGTGATGCCCAACAAGCTTGTATTGGTATGATAATCAGGTGTCCACAGACTTTTGTCCACATAGTGTATCACTGTGCTTCCTTATCAAATAACTTATCACATCTAACAGCAGTGTGCGCATGGTGCACTCACTTCCTACTATGGGGCAAATGACAAACAAATGATAATTACTAAGTGTCCTTCCCTGTAAATTTACAGTAACGCTCTATGGTGGAGTTGAGCAATCACTCATGAACAAAATGTTCCTCTGTGAATTCCTGGCATCACTCCACATACCACGGGAAGACTGTTATTCTCAAAGGTATCTAGTCAACACAAAACACGTAAATAAGTTTCACACCAACACCAAGAGGATGTAGTTTGAGTTTGTGACTGTTTTTTTTTTCCTGAAAGAATGAAATGTGAAAAACAGCGTTGCCACAGGGTTTTGTGGCTTGTAGTTCATTCTAATCTGTGGTGGTCACACATGACACTTCCCATAATTCAAAGAGTCACACAAAGAGCAACACTGACAGCAACACACACACACACACACACACACACACACACACTCACACACACACAGAGAGAGAGAGAGTTACCAGGAAATTATTACTGGATGATTGGTAATCACATAGAAGTGGGCTTGCTCAACCAACAAGGAAGTTTTACTGTAATATGGCTGTAAATGGCATTGCTTTATAGCAGGCAAAAGGTGACATTAAAACAAGGGAGACGTGCAGGTAGAGGCAGGAAGTGAAGCTACTGTACATGGTGATGAAACAGAGCTAACAGGAATCAGATAGACTGATATGCCGGGAACCTTCCAGTATATCTCACACCATCAGTGACATTTCGACAGTGGTTTGTCAGATTTGAATAATCCACTATAGTTTACATCCCTCAACCCTTCAGTTCACGCAGGATCATTTAAAAAGTTGGGATTTATGAAAACAAAGATTTTACTCATAATGGACAAAGATATTGGATATGTAACATTTGCTGTTGACTCAATCTGAATTCAGGGCTCGCTATATTCAGCTGTGCAAACACCGAGCGGCTCCTTTTTGTATTTGGAAACGCCACAAATAATTTGATAAAACTGGCAAAACACGGGGAGCTTTTAAAAGATTCCCCCTGCTCGGTGAAATTCTGCTCGGCCGAGCCGCTCCAAAATATTTTGTTGAATAACATTTTTCTGCTTCTCGCCCCTCTTTCCAGTCGAGAGGTCCGCTTTTTTCCCCCGCCTCATATCCAGCGGGTTTACGGGAACCATGAGCTAGAGTAAATTTCTGAGTCAGTGTGGGAAAACCTAAACAGCTGCCTTTTCCACTAAACAGTGGTTTAGACCAACGGGCTATCATGCAAGACCTGTCTCATCCACTAAAGCGAGGATGAATTCATGGAGTCTGCGTGAGGAGCGAAATCGCTTTCTGTGTCGAGCTATTTAAGTAGAGCCTGGATACACATAGAGAAACACATGGACAAGAAGGTTTGATTTTCTACTCACGTTCTTTACATTCCTACTACAGATAAAACACATAAATACACACATGCATAGAGAGCAATGGCTGCCGTTGCCAAGCCTCACACCCTGAGCCTCAGATGCTTGGCCGCAGTCCTGCAGCGCACTACAGGAACAGACTGAAAGCTTTCTCAGCTCCAGGTCACTTAGTTCGTTCACTGACCAACCATCTGAGAGTTGACCTTAAATACACACTGTCTGGCTTGTTTATTTAGCTTTCTTTTCTTTTGTTTTTTTACAAACCTTGACGTCTGGTTACAGGTTCCTTCCTTCTCTTCTATTCCCCTCGATCAAAAAGTGTAATGGACTTGGGAAATTACAGCATATGTGCTAAAAAGCAGAGTCAGCATGTTGTAATGATGTGCATAGTGGATACATGGAGACGTGGTGAGCACAAACATAGCGTGGGGGTTTCTCCTTCCCAGCTGCGGCCAACTCAGTGCTTTCTCTCTACTGACTCTCATGACGGTCCCTGGGGAGACTGTGGATGCTGAAAACATGCCTCACGATGATGACACAAAACATTTTCTGGAAACAAGTGGACTGTTACGAGGCTATCCTAGTGAATCCCCTCCCCTCCCCCACCATTATCCTGCTGGTGGTCTGAATCAGACAACACCTGACTCACCTCTGTGGACACAGCTGCTTTTTATCAGAGCCCATCCGGCTGTTTGGCGTCAGTCCCCTCCCTGTGTCCAGCTCCCAGCTGAGGTTTGGTAAAACTAACACCAAAACGCTCACTCTGTATCTGTTTCTGAGAACTGAGCCGGGAGGATTCAGCTGCTGTTTTGTATCTGATTCTTTAGGTTTTTCACTTCCAGGCCAGGTTGTCTGATGAGTAAAATGAGTGAGCTGTTTTATGGGATTGAAAACCTGAAATGACACCATGCATCGCCTGGAGTTGATCTGTAATACAATAACCACCTTAGGCTGATGGTGGCTCACGGCTTAGTCAGCAGGGAGGGAGCTGCATGAGCACTCCATCAGTCACATGCATGTTGCTTAAGATTAGACTGTCTTTGCATGAAGACCTGAAGTCGCACTTCCTTCATACTGATGCTGATGATAAAGAAGAAATTTTAGGGTCAAGAGGGAAGTTAGGGTCATTACAGTGGAACATCACACTCATTTTCCACCTAAAAGTTGTGAATCAGTAATGGAGAAATATGACTTCATTAATAGTAATTTTGTATTCTTATTCAGCTTATTTAGACTTTTTAGTAAAATTTTGAATGAGTTCTTCTGCTGGTTGGATGATCATAATTATAATCTATAATGTAGCTTTAAGCACATATAAAGACATTTCAAGCGATTACAGATTATGATGATTACAGAACTTAATGAAGATATCATCAAGTGTGTTTTACTGTATTCTCCGACTGTGTATACACCAGCCTATGTGTGCCCACAGGAGGATTTATGATTCATTAACACTTACATACAGCTTATAAATGCTAATTCTTTGCCTAAAAATGTGAGTTCTGTCTTTAGGAAGGGATATTTTTTTGAGGAAGATTTGTTCTAGAAGCTGAATTTGTAAGATCTTGTGTCCCTGTCCAACATGTTTCGGTCTTATGAGTGCAAGTGGGTGCACTGCACACAGTAAATAACATTAACAAAATTAACTAAGCACAATATTAAAGTACACCTTTTCATATTTAATGACATGCTGCAAAGTGCATTTGAACAGAGCCCATACCTGCTTTTAATACGAATCTTAATAAGGAACAATCATAAAATATGGTCATTATCACTGCAGGGAAAACAGATATAAAAGCCCACAACAGGGAGTAAATAATAACCTGCTGCCCTTGGATACCAGCTGTTGCAACTGGGAAATAAAGTCTTAATGTGCTCTGAAACTTCCCCAAAATGTGGCGCCCTCTATGGGCAACTGGTGCTCAGCATGCAGGCATTTCTCAGAAACCGGCTCCACACAGAAACATTACCTCACACTAAAGCAGAACTTCTACGAAAATAAGGGAAATACCATATAATCAAAGATGATTATCAAATTCTATATACGCTTCTTAAACTCTCCAAAAGAAAATCTGTATTATTCTAAGTGTTTATAAGACACTAAAGTGACTCTTGGTTACCAAAGGTAAATACTGCTTGGAACTCCTCCTTAACTTCATTTTGGAGGAACAGCAGGCGGGAGGGAGTGAGGGAGGGAGTGAGGGAGGGAGGGAGGGCACGTCTCATAGCAGGAATCCTTTAAAAAAAATAAATAAATACATGCTTCCTGTCAATCTGTCAAGAGAGAGAGAGAGGCTTTACTGGAAAGAGGAGGCGGAGTCTGCTCACAGTTATAAGCCCTCTCCTCTCCTCCTCCAGCTCCACAAGCTCATCTAACAGGCTGGAAGAGAACACACCGAGACAACTACTTAAGTCTCAAGTTTGTTGCCAAAGAATTATCACCCTGACAGACAAACTGCTGGGCAACAGTCAACAGACCTCTACTTGGATTTATTTTAAAAAAAGAGCAACTTTGGAAAAACATTACAGGTGAGGATCTGTTCTTTTTTTTCATGTATTCAGAGTCTATTTATGAAGAGGATTCAAAAGTGAATAAACAATGTCTTGGGTGTTTTGTCTAAGTGAGGTTTAGAGAAGCCGGTCTTGGTATGTAAATTGCGCAATCAGGATTACAATGTCCTTACTGGAACTGACCGAGTCTCGAGGGCAGATTACACACACACACACACAAAAGTTTCCCCGAAATGGCTGGAAGTTAAATGGAAGCATTTTTGGTTAAAGCCACAGCTCATCTCAGACAGAAGAGTAGATTTTGAGTCGATTTCTAGATGATTAATAAAAAAGTCATGGTGATTAAAGGCAAAGTGTAGAAAGCTTCCACATCTGGAAAAATAGTTTCCAGTAGAGCTGCAGGAGTTGAAGAAAATCACTTTAGACTTCAATATGAATAAAACAGATCTTGGCTATTACTATATGTCACCTCCACTTTAAAACTTTAATGTTCAGTGTCAGGAGCTCACATCTGCTCTCTTGTGTCCTCAGGTGTTTCCAGACAGACTGACCTCCTCCTGCCCTCCTCGACCACCTTCTGAACCTCTGTTTGAACCCCCCCCCCGCCTCTTCTTCTTCTCTTGTGTGCGCCCGGTGCTCCAACAGGCTGCCTCAAGAGCGGGCACAGCGCCATGGTAACTCACAGCAAGTTTGACAACGCAATGAGCAGCAGCATCTTGGACTCCAACATGCGGCTGCCTCACCGTTACAAGACCTTCACCTCCAAGACGCAGTACCAGATGGTCCTCGGCACGCTCCACAAGCTCCAGGAGAGCGGCTTCTACTGGGGCGCCATCACCGGGAAGGAGGCCAACGCCATGCTGGCGGCCGAGGCCACCGGCACGTTCCTCATCCGGGACAGTTCCGACAACCGACACCTGTTCGCCCTCAGCGTCAAGACGGCGTCGGGCACCAAGAACCTGCGCATCCAGTGCGACACGGCCTCTTTTTACCTGCAAACAGACCCTAAGAACATTCAATCTGTTCCCCACTTTGACTGCGTCCTCAAGCTGATTCATTACTACATGTCTCAGAGCAAAGGGAACACTCGCAGTGGAAGTATCTACTACATTTACTCCGGAGGGGAGAAGATCCCTCTGGAGCTCATCAAACCTCTCTCCTGCAGCTTGTCCACCTTGCAGCACTTGTGCAGGAAAACAGTCAATGGACACTTGGACATTTCCTCTAAAAGAGACCAACTTCCTCATCCTCTGAAGGAGTTCCTCCAGGAGTACGATGCCCCTATCTAGAGGTGTTGGACTTGATGCTCTTTGAAGGGGGCAAAGACTCGAGAGTGATACTGGATGCTTTCAGTACAGCTGACGTCTGGGGAGTTCAGACGAAGCAGAGCCGAGAGAGTCGAGCCGGCGAGCTTGTGAGAAAGGAGCAGTTGAGTGTACTGGCAAATAGAGAAGAGACGTCGGATTGAGGACTAATCCACAAAGAGTGCACTGCTGTAATGTGGTGGTATGAAAGAGACGGGCGATGACGTACAACTTACTGAAAACTGAAGTGAGGCGCACAGTCAGCTGTCTACAGTCTGATGACACACAGGTTCCCTCTGCTGCTAACCAATGTGTTGCGAGGCCGTCGGGCTCACACACATCAGGCCTCCTTTGGATGATAATCTTGGACGTCTGTTAGACACGTCCCTCCAGCATTCTGGGATCTCTGACCAAGTGTACGCTGGAAATTTACAGACAATGGAAAGAGTACAAATGAGTGGACACTGATGGCCTTCTGGGTGAATATTTTGTACCAGCCAAGATGGAAAAAGGGCTGAACCATTTTTTTTTCATATCTGAATTTTCTAAGATGTGTTAAGACTAGAACATGTGGTTTCTAGTATTTTGTTTAGAGGAAGGTTTTATGCCAAACTTGCCTGAACTAACAGTTTGTTGGACCACCAACCTGACTGAATCCTACAGGATCTTACTTGAGAGAACAGTCACATTTTTTTTTGTATGGCCTCAGTGAAGAAGACGTGTATACTAAAAGATGTGCTAGCACAGACAGGATAACCATTGCTTGCAAATGAATGTATTAAATAATGGTATCTGTCTTTTCCTAATCAGGAGAAGAGTCCAAATGTGTCTTATATTCATGAGTTTACATGAGTGAAGATCTGTTTTTTGTTTTGTGCTGTCTTTTATAAAGATGTACTTTGTGCCAGCCGAGCCACTGGCTGTGGATGCTTGAAGAAATTTGAGAAGTTTGACGAAGCAGGCAGACTGATAAGACTTTGCACTTATTTATATTTGTATGAACACTTCATTAATTTATAATAAAAGAGCACTATTTTTCTATGAAATGAGATCTCAGTGTTTGATTCGCTTTGTGATGACTTTATTTCCACAGGCAGAGTTTTTTTTTTTTTTCTCGGGTTTTACTTGACTAATAGCGAAACACACGACACACTACACTACTCTACGAATGGATCTTTAAGTTTGGTTAACATCACATTTGGTTTTGATGAGGTCAAGCCACATGTTCATTATCTTTCCTCTTAAGTTTTACTGTCACCATCTGCCTCCGACCCAGATGGGAAACCACTGCTCTATGTGACACCGCATTTTTTAAAGCTACACTAAAAGCAAACATATCTCAACATGTTATCAATTCGTCATCTATAAAAGCATTTTGAAGTATCAGTTTGAAAGATTAGTTCCCTGGAACAGAGCGAAATAATGTGTCATTCTATCTGAGCTGATCACTTCCTCCTCTGTCAAAGAGCAGCTGCTTCAGACAAAATACTCCAGAAGTGTAAAATAGCGAGCCAGCCTTCTCGAGAAGTCGTAGTAAAGCAACCTTTTATTCTGCTGTGACTCACTCGATTCCCTGTAGGTGTTGGTGTGACAAAACACGCTCTCACATGCACATAATGATGCAGCAGTTTGCTTATAACATGAATGGCAAGCAGACAGATTCTCAGAAATGTCCCCCACCCATGTGCACAAACAGACGCTCAGGTAAAAGTATGTCAACACGCGCACTCGAGCACACAGCAGATCAAAAGGCGAGGTGCATTTGCTTTGCACACGCTGCACCTTATCTATCCAGTAATCGAGCGTGAGCGCTGCCAACTGTCTGCAGCGTGTTCTTAAATTTAACAGGTCTGACATGCTCGGCTCACCTGCACACACACGTCGACTTCAGCTCACAGAAGCCAAACTATACCACAGACTGTATTTAAAGCACAGTGCACGCAGACAAAGCATTTTTATCAGGAAGCACGTCAATTCCCCTCCAGACAGCTGCACTATGAATTATATCAGCTCTCCTCTGCAGCGTGAATTACTGTATTGTTTGGATTATTTTGAGGCCAACACATCCTGTGCTCCTTGGCCTTCTTCCCTTGCTTGCTTTTCATCTGTATTCCTGCGAGTTCTTTTATAAGTCTCCCAAACTTTTCTTTGTCAAATGTTATCTAACAGGAAATTATCTCATGTCTAAGGTTGTCTTTCGGAGATCCTGGGGCCTCTTCAGCAGCACAAAACAATATACGAATAAGCTTGATATTTTATGACTCACTTCAGAAGTCTGTTGCAGAAAAAGATGCATTACTTTTGTTTGGGGTCTTATAGACAAAACATGGTTTTCATAAGTTCTGTATGTGTGATTGATGGTGATAGCAGTCTAGAGTTAGACTTGCATGGCTTTTTTTTTTAATCTGTGCACGACTTTTGTCCATGCATAGCTCATATAATATCCAAACAATGAGTAGACAGACACAGACATTTAAATCAACAACCCAATGATTAGGATTTCCGTAATGACTTATTAATTGATTCCTATGACAGATGTAGATTTATTGCGAAGGCTGGATCTCTCATGTCTAAGAGAGGCCAGGAGCACACGTACATTACTACTCAGACAGCTAAAATGATGGATGAACGGGAATCTGCAACAACCTCCACATCCAACACAATTACAGGAATGAGATCCAGCTCTACCTGCCCACAGCACTTTGCTCTTTCCTCTCAGCCAGTGGGGGTCAGAGAGAGAGAGAAATAAAGGGTCTCGGGTGTGATCTCTTTATTCTCAGTCATTTCTCGGTATCAAACCAAGTTCTTTTGAAATCGGCCCATTTATAAATGCGATTTTTATGTGCAAGAGAAAAACCGCAAGAATCGTTTTGGAAACTCTTTGCTTTCCTTGTTAAACATTAAAATCCTTTGATTACTCTGAAGCAAACAATCGCAGGATTTTGGGAAACATTACGAATCACTTTTTTCATGCTGAATTCACTTGAGGGAGGTGGGTGCATGATGAAGCTGGAAGTATACTGAATCCAACCTTTGTGTGTAAAAATACCAAATAAGTGCAGGCTGTTTCAAAACTGCTGAGCATAAATAAAACCACCCTCCTTTCCCAGCATGCCTGAGCTACATGTTTACACAATATGCAAGAGAAAGAAGTGCAGATAGATGGGAAAGCACAAGAAAACACATACGCATGATTAATGTAAATTTAGCTAAGTGAAACTCCTTTGAAGCATCTGCCACTGATCTAAACTGTAGCTGTGTTACAAGTCAGGTATTCAACGAAAAATTTCTATAACCTTTCAAAGGTATTTCTTCTTGAGCTGTAGCACCTTTAAGGCCTGACAGACAGCTGAAACCAGCCTGACCTTCAGCACAGGGCTATTAAAAGCAGGCAAGCTTGGTGCGTCGCTCAGGAGAAATTCTCTGGTAGTCTCTGGTCATGTGATTCTTGAGAACCGGCGCTCAAAGAGTCAGCACTGCACACACAGGCCATAAATTAGTCATCATGGCTACACCCCCCAGCCAGTCGCTGTGTCGAAGCCAACAATTTGAAACCATTACAGCACCCACATCAGGTTTTTCTGAGGAAGCACCCATGTGTCCTCCGCAGCTGCACTCAAACTGTCGCATGGTTGACACAAAACCGATGAAGGCGGAAGGATAATATTTAGTTTAAACCTTCCACTTTCATCGGAACACAGAAGGATTTTATGTTTATTATCATATAATGCACTACAGTGGTGAGCATGGGACTGCACATTTATGAGTTTAGTCTCTCAGTGTTGCTTAAAATAAAGGATAGTTTATGTCTGTTTGGTAAGTTTATTCAACATTTGAATGCTAATGCTAATTTAATGCTAATTTTCTTTTTGGCTACTATGTGCAAATTACATTTTTGTGCTTTGTTTAAGCTGAACTCTCTTTATTATCACCCCAGTGTTTGTGTGGTGCTTGAAGTGTAACAGCTGTAGGCTACAAAAACAAGACCTTGACTGTATAACAGTTACACAATTTTATAAAGTGACTTATAGAGTTTTATGACGGCCTACCGACTGGGAATCATGGGAAATCAGCCTCTTTGTTGTAGTGCAGTAAGAGGTGGGATTTTGTGGACAGTATTTCCAGTTTGACGTCAACTATCTGTTGAAGTGTACTCTTCCACAGAAGGCAAACTTTATAGGAAGATGAATGATACACAAGTCAAACAAATGCAAGCAGCTCTCCCTGAAAAATGAGTAGTGTCATTTTGGCTGTAATTCACTTATACTTGCTTTTTATACTTTGTCGTAACAAAGTCGATTATTTTGAATGTGGCTAAGTGATCTGTCAAACACTCAAATTGTACAAATGAAATCTATTTTTTTTTTAAAAAGTCCCCATGCCAGATAAATAGTGTAATCTGATGAAATTTGCTGGTATTGAGCAAAAACATCTGGGTATCAGATTTCCCAAAACTTTTGCGACCAAATACTGTGAGACCTTTAAACAAGTGCATGTCTGTTATTGTCAAAACATGAGTCACTCCCTCTATATCTTAAATCTATGATATAAGATCACTCCACTCAGGCCTGTTTGAATATACTTGTAATCCTATTAATCTACTTTTTCCAACACAGCACAAATGGCCAATACACTGAGCTGACACCGACCATGCATTCATGAGAAAGCATAAAAATAAGCAAAAGGTCAGACAGATTTGGATAGTTATATAATCTTTATTGCACCAATATTTGAACTAAATAGTTTGTGTTATCTTTTGGGAAGTCGAAAGCTGCATTCAGTGGAAATACTCAAGTAGAAGCAACTTGAATTTACACTGAAGTACAGCACTTACATAATGTACTTAGTCACAACCCATTGATATGAGGTTACTGATTCAGGCAGAGGGGAACTACTGAAGTTTAAAATGGTAGTTCCCTGGGGAACTACTCCTACAATGTCAAGCGATTCCTCCAACTTTTGTTTGTCTTAAGTATTGATTATTCCAATAAATGAGGAAGATTATAGAAGCCAAATCATTAACTTCAGGTCATAGTGGAACCCAGTTAAATCTAACAAAATAAAGCACAATTTGCTGCAACATAGGGGACATACAGGACATATTATCTTTTCATTTCTGTGTTAACTTTGACTCTTTTAATAGCAAGAACAACTTTCATATAAGATCAAAATCCTCACTGACTCCTGAACCCTGCACAAACTTGCATATTACCCTCCCATTTTGCTACCTTCGTCGCACACTCTGTCACCGTGCACGGGGTCACTTCGCCTCATTTGCACCCTTTGACTCGAGCACGTGTGTGTACAGTAAGCTGACAGCCTCCGCCGGAGCGTGTGGTGGAGAAACAGCAAAAGCCTGATTCCCGCTCGTCTTTCCAGTCTCTCAGTCTGTTTACAATTCCACAACTGCTGGTTGCCATGGAGTAGTTGTCAATGAGCTCCAGATGCCAGATATCAGGACCAATCAGGGAGCGGCAGTGACTCACCACGGCCCGCAAGTCCCACCCTCTGAGGCTCTTCTACGGGCACGCTCCTCCCGTTCCTCCTCCAGGCCTCCAGATTTACTGTTAGCACTCCACTCCCCTGTGCGCTCCTCTGCTGCCTGGCCATAATACTATAAACCTGCACTTCTATCTTCACAGTGTTCTTAGACTCCTGAATCCTCTGCAGCTCTCTGTGTTATACCCCTGCTCAGGAGGAGGGGGATGTTTGTCAGAGCAGGAAAGAGAAAAACCAGATGACGCAGGAATATGAGGGAATGCTACAAAATTAGACCTTGATTGTAAGCCATTACCGCTGACGGGATTCTGCATGAGCGCATCTGGCAGTTTTCAAAATAACCTTGGCTATTTTAGTCGGTAGCACATTTAACAGATCCCTGATTACAAGGAAGAAAAAAGGGACACAAAATATTAGGATTGTGAGAAAAACTTTTAATTCCACTGGAGCCACTTTGAAGCTTTTTACATTAATAAACTTTGGATGTGCTCTTCATGGCCACTGACGTCTTTGCAAAGCTTTTAATGTTCAAACTTTCCAACAGGTGTTGATTCATCCACATGATTCAAAGTGAGAGACTGTGGGCCTCCTCTCAGACAAAGCATCCAATTCCTGGAGGTCTGTGGGATCCTGACTGTTATTTGATCCCATAGACACAGAATAATAGAGCCAAGATGACCTGATATTACTTTTGACGTGATTTTAGACTCAGGCAAAGTGGGAAAAACAGTAAAATCCCCCAGAACTACTGTATCTCTTTTACCAAATATGTTTTATTCTGTGTGTTCCCCTTTTGATACGGAATAATGCCAGTAATATTTTTTCACTTCCACTCACTGAGCCTCCCACTTTGAAAGCCCCTGATCTACATGTTGAGGTCATAGTTGGTGGTGCAAAAAAAATAAATGTTTTTCTGTTGTTCTTCCACCCTCGTGTCAATGTACACAACATTAGAAACACTTCTCAATATAATGTGCTCAACCAATCTGCAAATTTCAACCTGAATAATAAACAAGTAGTTGGTTTAACACCTGTGTGACAGTGCCAATCCAAACTGTTTGTAAAGGTAGAATTTATGGCTGAGGCATTAGATTTTAGATCAGCACCTTATAAAGTGCATTTCTATTTTGGTGGTTTTTACACAAGTTGTCAGTTGAGAGTAAGATCATGTAGAAGCACTTTGACTCATCCAAGTTCTACTCCTACTACAGCTCCTATTGTAGTGTGAAAACCTGCCTACTGTTTTACTGGAAACCAGCCACACAAGTACTGACAGGCCACCTTCAAATATTCACATGTCTTTAGTGATTTAATCCATGTTACACAATTTGTCACCCTTGTATTACAGATGCTACTTTGAGTCACACGGCAGCTAGAATGTGGCTCCACACACCTACACGGTGAGCTAACAATAGCTGTCAGGTGATGGTGAGATTCAACACGCTGGCTAGATTGATGCTGGTGCACAGGTGCAAGAACGAATTGGAAAAAAAAAATGTATTGCTTTCAATTTAACAGAAGTCATGAAGTTACAGAAATATGGTCAGTTCAGGTAAATCACTGGTAGTTTTTCTTTCTCTTCTGCATTGTCTGAAACCAAATGATAGTTTCAGTTAAGAGCGATTGTATTTGTGAAGCAGATACTAAATGTAAACAATGTCAGCTGAGGAGAAATCCCTGACACTCCTGCACTGCCTGGAAACACCCTCTGAGTCACTGCTGCAAAAAGCAGCCTGGTAGGCTGGCCCTGGAGTGAAATGACGTATTTCTGGTGGACGGTTACAGCACAAGATACTTCACTACATTGTGCAAACACAGCCTTCATTAGTTACAACACAGGGACAACACAGGACACACATACATATTTACAAGCTGCAGGAAAATTGTAATCAGCTCTGAAATAACACAGAAGAGATAGTGTGCGAGATCTTTAACAAGCCTGTTGCTGTGCACCGCTGTGGTGACACCCTGACTCACTTCCTGATCATCTTATCTGAGTGGAAAACACTTCAAACAATCAACATTTGTTCACTATCTCCGTGATCGTACATTCAAAACAGCAGCAAAGGCAGCAACACTGAATACTGCAGCAACGCTTTAAACCATTAGATTAAAAAAACAAAACAAAAACATTTTTCCTGTGAGTCATGAACATCTTATTTCAATATACATGTGTTTAATGTTTTGTGTGTGTGTCTGACAACAGTGTGTGTTCACAAAAGCAGTTGAACAATTTGCTCCAAAAAATGATTCATGTCATTGTTATGACACTTGAACATACCGTGTCTTTTATTGGAACAGGGTGTGTCAGGAAGCCTGGGTCCGAGTTGTTCTGTGACGTAACTGGTAAATGCAGCACACTCGTGTCCCAATTCATTGTGCAACACCGGTCGCCATGGGAACAAAATAATACACTATTTGTATGCGCCGTGTTTACTGTTTGTAGAGATGTATGCTGCTTACATTTACCACTAATGGGACTTTTATAACAGCACTTCTGTAACGTTTCAAGAGAGGAGTGATGTTTTGGTTTTGTTCACATTATTCGGTGACAACATGTGTGTCTCAGATTGGCAGAAGCTGTGCCAGGAAACGTTTGCATATTGAATAGTTTTGCATGTTTTCTTGCGAGGCCACATAGTTTGGCAAGAGAAGCCAAAACTTTTCCCCAGAACTACTCAAACACTTCCATCGATATTCCAGGGAATTTATCTTTAACCCTTCAATTTCCAAAGAAACAATAGCCACAAGATAAACAACTTTAGATCTTGTGCAATCTAAAGATAACAACTGTCTGCACCTACAACACCACCCACACCTCCCTGCAGGAGACTCCAACCTGCCTACGGCTGTCTGTCTGTCCTGAAGCGTATTGTAACAAGCAGAAAATAACAGCTGGCAAACGCACAATCAGCACACGGGGCGTGACTAGTGGTTCCTCAGAAATTTCTTTGGACTCTTTATAGATGCCGTCATAACAGAAAATAAATCAACAGAAACATACTGTTCTCTTTCACTTTCAACGTGCATAGATATGTTTTTGCTGATCGGCATGATGGGATATCTGTTGAATTCACTGATGTGCAACTTTTAGACACACTTCCAAAAACACAGTGCACAACCCATAGTACACTAAAGAGCATTAACATGTGCATTTAACTGTGTTTTATTCACTGTATTATTTTGTTGGAAAGAGTCTGCTTTAAAGAATAAGTGTGGTTTTATTCTTTATTATATTTACTGTCCTCAAATTCCATGAAAAGTAAAAACTAACAAGTGTTGTCTGAGCTTACTCTTCCGTGCCAACATTGTTGTCCAAAACCCATTAAAAAACACATCCACGAGCCGCACTGTTGCACTGTTCCTCCACTACGACGAACATGAGCTCCATTATTCTGACTCGATCCCACGCACACAGTCCTGCAAATACTCACTTGTGTCTGCAGCTGAAAACAGCCCCCGACAAATGCGCTATTTATTCCTGTTTGACTAATGTTTGCTAAAAACTGAAGTGTCCAGCTGTTTGAGGAAATTACCAGCAGTGGGCCTTGGGCTGAGTGCCATTTGTGATTGATTCCCATGTGCCACCTGTTGCTTTGCCAGCCTTTATCAGTCGATGGGGTGGGGGGAAAAAAAGACTAAGCGTTTTCCACAGAACAAGTAATGAGCTGCTTGTAAGTCAAGGCTAAATTAGAAAGCTCCAGGTTCCTTCTGACACTATCTCTGTATATGACAGGTCATAAAGGCAACATCATTAATGTGACAGCTGTGAGTGATGTGTGGGTATAAATTTGACTTCTGAATAAAACCTTTCTTGTTGTGAAGAATCGGGTTCTTATCCGGTGAATGACATTTTACATAATGAAATGACAAACAGGGGAATGATTGTCCGGTATCGGTGGAATATTCCTGCTAAACCTGTCATGTGTCGAGATAAAAGTGAGCGATTGTTAAATTTATTTGCTTCAACTGTAAGTGAAAGTTGAAGGAAAGTGGACCAGCAGGAAGAGACACGGGGGCAAGTGAGGTGAAATACAGTGACATACACAGACATTCAGGTTCATTCACTTTGTTTTGATGCATGTAAGAAACGTGATCCCTCTGTAAACATTCTGCATCAGGTCGAGGGTAAAGATAAACAGTGGCAGATTTCATCTGAAGAACCCAGCATTTATGTAAACTCTTCTGTAAATGCTACATTTTGAAATGGAGTTTCGTGCATTTAATGGCAATAACCCAGGACAAAACAGTTAATGGATGGGGAAGGAATCTGCAAGTAAACTTAAAATTTTAAGGATTTGTCACAAAAATCAGTTTGCATCATTTTCATTCTGTTACACAAATCAGCCGGCAAAGTGTCTGATTGTCTAATGTGGATGATGGAAATCCATGAGAGGACACTAGGATACAATCAATAGAAGTAAAGCAACAATTTAAAAAAATTGACAGCCACCTTTCATTTTAGGATCATTTGTAGATCATGAGGCAACAGCAGGAGCTTTCCTGGAAACTGTCTAATCATTCGACACACACTTGAGTCATTCAATACATCAAGCTACTTACTAAGCACACAATGACAGCTGTGTGTGTGTGTGTGTGTGTGTGTGTGTGTAAGAGAAGAGAGAGAGACCAAGAGAGGACTTGTCCGTATGCATGTGTGTGCATGACTTCTACATAGAATTGACACTGTATGTGCGCATAAGGGCTGAGCTTTATCATAAGAGAACAAAAAGCTGAAAGCAGCGAGTTTAGCCAGGTGGAGTCAGCAGGTCTTTCCAGTAACAGGGGTCATCAGGTGACCAGAAGTGACCCTGAATGGCCTCGAGGCGTGTCGGGATAGTGTGTCCGCAAAGAGTGCAGTCAGTTACTGGATGTCTGGAAAAAAAAGAGCCAAAAATAAAACACACAACACAACAAAAAATCTAGAGTCAACAAGAGTTGATTTTACATGATTTTAACATGGTGGACTCAGATCATTCTACCAGTGTTGAAATACTGAAATATATAACATGTGTGTATATAAAAGTAAAAGTACAGGAAGTATTATATCATGCATCAAAATACACTTTAAGTATGAAAAATAAAATGCTGCATTATGAAGAAAGGCCCATTTCATAATAATATATTACATAGATTACAATTAATGATGTGCTTTTATGTTGCAGCTGGTGATGGAGCTAATTGTTATTACTCTATGTGCTGTCAAGTAATTTAGTCTATAAAAAGCATCATCATTTATTTGTTGATTGTATTTTGTATTGATAATCTGGATATGTGCTTCCCAAATCTGGTGCAGTAGAAGTCTGAAGTAGCACAAAATGGAATTACTTATACCTCAGAACTCTACTACTTGAGGAAATGTACTTGGTTACTTCCCACCATGGATGCACAGTATATGTATTGCATGGAATAGTCCGGTTAACTATGTAAATTAGACTCGTATAAGGAAAAAATAATACATGTCATGTTGTAAATTTCATGATTGAGATGAATGATGTCAAAGGAAAGAACCACCTGATGTGACGGTGATTTCTACAACCAGATTCATGTAAACCTTTCAAACACATTTGAAATTAAATGTCTCTCACTGAGAAGCTATTCATGTATTTCATTTCACTGGTTACTGAGCTCAAAAAATGCATGATTATATTGGCATTGTGATTACTGTGTCTGCACTGTATGTGTCCTATAATGGGTAAACAAGCAAACAGTATTAACATACACAGCCCACTGGACAGCAAGACATGATGTTTTAACTGTTATGGTCTGGTTCTCTTGTGTTTTACTGTTTATTTTCAGTGTCTTACTCCAGTGTTTTTGGTTTTGTCTTTTTGTTCAGGCTTTGCTTCAGTGGCTGGAGGTGTGGCCTGCAGGTGCTGGGTCCCCTCTCCCTTCTCTCAGCTGTCTCTCATTCCACCTAATGACTGGCAGCTTTTAAAGCTCTCTTGTTCCACCTTCAAGCTGTCAGATCGCCCCTCAATTCCTTCCCTCAATCTCTTTGCATGTTCTTACCAAGCGGCAACCTCCGGCACTGAAAAATGAAGCCAATGCGGAAGTGCAAAAAAGCTGCAGTTCCTCGAATAACCGCTAGAGCAGGCTGCAGAAGTGAGTCAATTACATCTGAGCCGATCTGAGCCTCATGTTAAAATGTCCGACTTTACGACAGAAAAAAACATATTTACAGCCTGGTTCAAAACATGGCTCTAGGCTCATAAGCTGTTTTTCTACTCCATGACAACTCTGGGGGGGGCGAATTTTTTTATAAGGCGTTTGTTTAAAATATACAGCATACATCATTATGCACAGTTCATAGCTGTCAATCTAAGTGGTGCCACTTTGATTGACAGCTATGAACTGACGGTCTAAAGGGCGACACCCCGGCTAATTCTAGTCACTTAGTTTGGGAAAGAGATCGTCGTGGGGTTAGCCGGCTAGCAACGCTATTTAGCATTTAACCTAGCTGGTTAGCCGTAGCTAGTTTGATTATTTCGAATAAAGCGGCTTTTTTCAGCGGCTTTTTTTCAGCCAATAGCGTTCATTCGACGCGCCTCAGCTCCGCCCTCGCTCCACCTCTTTGTCCATATTTGGAGTAACCGGAGGTAGGCTACCAAGATGGCTACGCACTACGATTTGCTTCATTTTTGCTCTTCAGAAACCTATGGGTGACGTCACGGACACTACGTCCATATTTTATACAGTCTATGGTTCTTACTGATTTCTTGTGCTCAGTGTTATATGTAGTTCTCCAGTGTATTCTAGTGTCCCCTTTGTTCTCCAGTGCTCGGTCCTCACCTTCACCTTCATGTCTCCGCCATCCAGCCTCAGCACCCACCTACCAGCCTTCAGCCACTGAAGCAGCTCCTCACCACTTGGTCTTTTCTTAGTTTAACTTTTTCTGTGTTTTTGCTCTTGGGTCCAGCAAAAACTTGAATTCGTGACATTAACATTATACATATATGTATGTTCTACTGTGTGATAACATGCACGCATTAGAAAGAAAACAACAAAACAAAATGACAAAGGACACAGGAAGTGTTTTTCCATTAAAAAGCAACAGTGGATGTTATGGATCACAGAGGGCGTCCATGTTAAAGATAATTAAGTCCCAGCTGTTTCTTTTTGAGCAGTGTTGTGCTGTAGTCTGACCGAGAACTACACTAGATTGTTAAAAACCATAAACCTGATTCAGTAGAGTGCTCAGCATCTGGAGTCCTGCTTCGGTCTCCTGCACCGTGTTGGACTTCATGTTCTCTCTGTTTGCAATGGTGCAATGGAGTGTAGGTGTTCAACTGTGCGTATCGTTTTCCTTGACATGACTTTGCCATAGCAGGCCCTCACTTGTACTTTTTGAAAATGTTATGCAACTCAGGAGTTTTTGATGCCAAAGATTTGTACGTGGCATCCAGAACATCACAGACTACGAAACAGGACCTGAAGTTATTGTCGACACAGGAGAATGTTCCCACCTAATCATGAAATCAAACTCTGGGCTTGAGTACCACACTTTGCAATTGGATATTGGACTTCCTCACAAACAAGCCACTGACTCCACGAATTGGTTGTCACGCCTCCTCCACTCTAGTTCTCAACACCAGAGTCCCCCAGGGCTGTGTGTTCAGCCCCCTCCTCTTTGCACTCTACAGCCATGACCACAATCCCACACATTGGGAGTCCATTGGGAAGTTTGTGAATGTCACCACCATCATCGGCTGGATTTCAAACAACAATGTGAACTCATATCAGGAGGACATCAACAATGTGAGCAGTACACATAGAGGAACTTCCTGCTCAACATCAACAAAACCTATGAACTGATTGGTGATTTTAGAAAAAAAAGTAGGCAGAGACACACACCTCTGTATCAATGGAGTGGACTTTGAGGTTCTCGGGAATCAGCATCACAGAAAATCTGTCATGGTCGTCACACATCTTCACCCTGATCAAAAAAGCTAAGAAGCGACTGTAAGGAAACTTAAGATGATGCCAGGTTTTTGTTGACTTTTACAGAGGACAGCAGGGCTCTAAAATGGGTGATTAAAGAAGGATAGTAAAAGACAATACCGACGCCAGAAACAGCCTATTCACCCAGCTGTCCTCTGACAAGCGATACAGAAGTATCCACTGCCAGGCTACAGAGCAGCTTCTGTCCTCAGTCTGTGAGACTCAACTCCACCACAAAAAGAGATTATTTTTGTTCTTGTTTTTGTTCATCTACTTATGAAATTTTTATTTTGTGAGTAACATAAAGGAAATACAAGTTAGATTTTGTTGTACAACCCTGTGTTGTAGAATGATTAATAATTGAACTTTGTACCTTAATTTCATGTCAAAAGAGACAAAAAAAAAATCTGGTGTTGTATTTCTAATCCTTTCTGGAAAAGTCAACACAAGACTGAGGCCGGGGGGGAAAGTGTAGGCAGACCCCTGTGCTCTGCTTTCAGTAGAAAATTCCTGTCAGGACATGAAAGGTGTCCCGGGAAAAACAAGCGACTGCCATGGAGATGTCAGCTGAAGACACTCAGATCTCTCACGTCACAAGCAAACCTCACGGCACCAGAAACCGCTGCTGCCACTCCCATGGAAAGGCAGCACAGCGAGCGGCAATCTGATCCTGTACAGTGTTGGCTGTGTCCCGGCAGGCCTCACGCAGCCCACACACACACCGACTCCCAAACACGTCCTGCCGCACGCTGACTCTCACAACACAACAAACCTCAACCTCAAATGTCACTGCCATGATAATAAAGGACACTATTATGGGCTCACTGGCATGAAGAGGAAATAAACTTTTCAGTCTTTTTGCCTGTTTCCTGATGGGAAAACCCTGCTATAAACAGCTTCAGTCCTGGTGCTTTTCATTGAGTGTGTCCAGTCATACAAGTTCTAACATCAAAAGGAATCTTTTTTACGTTTCCGTGCTTGCTATTTAAAGCTCACATTGGTCTGGACTTTACGTGTGTTTTTGTGCTTCTGCTTGAATCTGAAATAGAGTTTTATTTGTCTTTATTAAAAGTGCAGCTGTGGTAGAGATTTATACCATTATTTGTTTAATTTAAAAACAGCGCAGTGTATGTTAATTCAGTGTGAAGCATGACAGGGTTCAGTTTCCAATTATGCTTTACAAGGACGTGCTTGATTTGAGCTGCTTTGAACATTGATGCCTGCCATGCTGGGTCAAGTAAATGGGACTTTTGCACACTGCTGTAGCAAAGGTTTATTAAGTATGGTACCATCCATTACAAGCACCCAGCCTAAGAAGTAATGTAAGAGAAAAGAGAGGTTTGCGTGCATGGTAATAGCAGCTCAGGATAGACAGACACACAAGATTGGCCTTTCACTTTGTCTAAAAACAAGAAAATGAGGCAAACAGCATGATCACCAAACCTGAGCGATAACGGACACGGCTCAGTTTGACGTGAGCAAAACACAAAATCCGGGATTAGTGTCGCCAGGTGTCAGCGCAGGTTCACCGGTGCATGGAGGGCTTTAATGCCACTGGCTATGTGAGGTCCTTTAGTAACAACAGAACCTCATTTAAATGTCTTGGCATGACTGAACATTACAGCCGGCCAGGTGCAGGACGCATCATGTGATCAACTGAAAAGACTCTAGCACAGACAAAAGGCTTGTTTGAGACCTGCACAATTTCAATCGCCGTCTTGCTGAGTGCATTGCATGATGGTTCACAGGATGGATGGACGGATGGGATGGTACATGGATTTTGACTGACTTTTTCTGGAAGCTCCATTGCTTGACACTTGGAAATCACGCGGGACAGACGTGGGCGAGCTGGACCTCACAGTTTCTCTCCACAAACTGCATAAGAAAAATGTTTGATGGGAAATTTTACCCCAAAGCTATTGATGAAATTCTTCGACTGGCTATGTTTTACATCACCTCTCTCAATTACAACCCCAATTCCAAAAAGTTGGGACACTGTATAAATGTTAATAAAATCTAAATAGTGCAAAAACGACAAATCAAGTGTTGAAACTGAAATATTTTATTGTTTTATGAAAAAAGTACATGCTAATTTTAATTGTGATGCCAGCAACAAGTTTCAAAATTTGGGATGGGGGCATGTTTACCATAGTGTTGTATCCACATGAAATTGAGAAAGTGTATTTAATGAGTAGATTTCTGACGTTAACAATTTAGCACATTGATGCATTTTCTTTAAAATACAAACTGGTCAAAACTACTGACTGAAGTTGTTTGGAAGAATATTAAGTGGTTATGTCAGCAGTTCTATTTCCAGCAATTCTTGTTATTGTAATTATTGTAATTAATAATTTGCACTACAAGATATGCAAAACATAATTACATCCATGTTGTAGACATAAGTGCCTGCTGAATAATTCTGTTTCACACCAAGAGGAACAAACACCTCCATCTAACAACACAGCAGAACGGTGTTCAGTTCAGGCTGGGAGTAAAGACGCACGCAAGCAAACATTACATACGTTACTATTCAACATTGTTTGGTTTCACCGTTTTTTGATTTTCGCTGTATCTCTGCATTTTGTTTGTTTTCTATATCTGTATTAAGGGGGCCAATACTGTCAAATGTTTCTTGCTCTAATGAAGTGACTTCCATACTTCCATGGATAGTGTTTAACATACATCATACAATAATAGTGGGATTTCTATTTCATTCACTTTATCAGAAATGAACACTGCTTCTTCCACCATTGCAAGTCGAGCTGAGCCAAGTGAGCTCTTGGACTTCAGGCACACTTTTTGATATCTCACTGCAATCGACTACTCTCCCCTACTTTCTAGGCAAGCTGCAACTAGTCTAAATCAAGCAGAAAAAGCCTCTTGGCCGGAGTTTTACAAATGATCGCTGGCTTTTGTGTTTCTGCAATGGACTGTTAACTCACCAGGTACCAGTGCAACACAGACTTTACAACTGAGGCGTAATGAGATATTTGCAGCATGACTGCCGCAGAAGGATTCATAAGAACTGCATGAGTGAACATTAGGATCTTGTTGGGCATAAGCTTCCAAGAATTTGGCCTGTTCTGCAGTGGAAATGGGGCCACATGTTAAGTAAACACATATAGGAGCGAGGTACATTATGGAGCACAGGGCGAAGAATATGCACATGCTTTTTAAGTGGCGTCATGTGCATTAATGCAGGAGAGGAAAAGTTCAGACGCGAACACTCCTTTTGGAAAACGGTGATAATAATAACAGTTGAACTGGGCTGACTCACAGTGTTGGAAGGTCTTGCACGACAAAATGTTTAGCAACAAACTGAGAGAAAGTTAAAAAAAAGTACGGATGGAACCTCAGCCGTATGTGTTGAATATTCAAACTCCGCTGCATGTCATTTCCATGGCTGTGATGGTAAGTAAACACACACTTTACAAAAATGAGCTCACGGGTCAGCGGAGGACAGGATCCACGCAGGCAGACTCATTTTCACCGGGCTGACTCATATGTTTAATATATGGAGATTTAGAGGAGATGGAAACTTGGCTCTCCCTCTTTATCTGTCTCTTTTTAAATCATATTTTTCAGCACGGCGACCATTTTCTGCATTTATTACACTGCCATTAAAGCTCAAGCATTAGGTTTGTGTTATGGTGTTGGAGCTTGTTCCAGCTGCTTCACAGTCACCAGTTTGTCACAAGTGCACAGTCTTCCTGTTTCTTAGGCAAACAAAACCACTTTTTTCACTGTGTATTTACCGCAATAACATCCATCAGCTTGGGACTCAGCTAACACAGAACACCAGCGTGGACTGAGTGTGAGGCGTTCTTAATAAATAGCTCCCTGAGGACACTGTTAACAAGGCTTCTAATGGGTCTGTGACTATACTTGGTCGAGTGATTATTTACCACAGTCTGAGGAAATGTTTAAAAGCAGCACATCGAGATATCTCTGAACGTTTGAATGAATAAAGGTGATTATTAGGTTCCTGCAGGTTGACTCACACTGTGACTGTAATGATCACTATTCCCATCATCTGCACACTCACACACACATCCTGCCTGGATACATATTGTCTCGTGTTTCATGCTGCTTTGTCTTGACACCCAAATGCGTGTGCCATCGTAATAAAATGTTCTGAGTCAGTCGTGTTAGGTCTCGTCCTTGACCGTAATGAATATCCAACTGGGAAGTGCAACTACAGAGAGACTGGAACTAATGTAATACATGCGACATTGGTCAAAACAGGAAAAAAAAAACAACATTGCTACATTGTGTATTTGCAGTACATTCCGGCACAGAGAGGCCGAAGATGTACAGTACAACCTTGCAAAATGCCTCTAACTAGAAATGCACTTGCACAATTTGCATACCAGAGGAAGTGCAGAAATAACTCTGTGTGTATTAAGTATGAAACAGTGTGTGTGTGACACAGGTGGCGACCAGCAGCGAACACATCGCTGAGAAAGAGGGGCGACTTACGGGGAAGTTCATTATCAGTCATGCACGCACAAGTGTTGCACGTGTGTGTGTGTGAAGTTCACTGTGTGTTTTTAAAGCTTTCTGACACCAAGTCCAGAGGAGGGAAGTGGATCTTTTTTTTTTCAGTTGATGTGGCGAAAGAGTGCAAAAAAAATAAAACTATTCCGCAATGGTCACTCGGTGCTGATGACGCAGTAATTAACTGGAAATGGAAAATTGTGCTATAGTTAACCTGCCCTGCATCACTTCTATTCTGATGAATTTGATAAAATGGAGGCCGCTTTTATGATTTGGCACAAAATAATCTTTAACTCAGAATGTTTTTTTCAAAGGAACAGGGTGTGTTTGTGTGATAGTATCTGTATCACTGTTATCTGCCATCATGATTCATGTTAGTTGTTGCTGTATGAACTGGTCTGGAGTGGTGGAAAAAGTACTTTTATTCGCAATACAACAGTGTAGAAATACTGTATTATGAGATAACTCATTACGCAGAATGATCCATTTTACATAAATATATCATATCATTAGAATATAATTGATGCATTAATGTAGGTATCACTTTAATATTGTAGCTGGATGAAGTGTGACTGTCGTTAACTAATATGCTGCTGGGTCGTTTCATCCTTATTCATATATCACTCACTGATCATTGTTTATTTGTTTTTGTTGATTAGATTTTGAATTTTAAATCTGAATCTACAAAGTAACTAAAGCTTTAAAATAAATGTAATCGAGCAAAGTCTAAAATGTGGAGTAGTAGAAGTATATAGAAGCATATACTGGAAATACTACAGTATTTCTACAGTATTTGAGTACCACAACTACACAAATCAAATCAACCCTAGTTTGTTGGAAAAATGTTATGGGGCAGTAAAAAAAAAAAAGGCTTTCATCTTACTCACAATTTTTATGGTAAATCAGTGGGTAAACATCATGATACAAGTCACAGAAAAGTACACACATACCAGAGTTACAGTTATTAGAAAAGCAGTGAGACCTTTCTTTCTGACATGAAGGGCCAGCCGCTATCAGAAGAGCCCGTGTGACGCACTGCGCATGAATGAGAAAATGACTACCATAGATAGAAGAATGGGAGGAGAAGAGGGAGGGGAGGGGAGTTGCTCTCTTAGTAACAATTCAAGGAATTGATTGTAGCCTCTGAGAAGTGTGACTCATCCTGTGTCGTATCAGGAAACCCTTCAGATGTGCATCATGCCTTAAGCAAATGTGACCACATTTTATGCAAAACGCTCCTCTCGCTTGTTCCCTTTTTTAAAATCCATTCTCAAAACTTACACCATCTATGCGTGGGCACGGCACACACACACAAACACACAATCTGCCCTGATTCTCCCCACTACAGTTTTACTTTACTCGAAATAATCTCACGCAGGATATTGACACATGTGTGATTGGAAGTGGCAACACAGAAGTCAAACTTTACATCCCAGACTGTTCAAAAACCTCGTCCCCCGTTTCCCATAACAGGCTCAATTACTGGTTGAGCATTATTTACAACCATTAAGTAAACTGTGAGACATGTAAAAGCAATTTAAATTGTGCATTGCTCAACAACAGCAACAAAAAATTTACTTGGAAAGAACAAATGAATCAGGAATCGGCAAGTCCGGCCAACGCTGAATCACTCATCTGGAATTTATATGTAAGCCCCTCAGAAGCTTTGACCAAGTTGCAGTCTTTTGTTGAAAATGAATCAAATTTACTGTTTAAACATTTGGCTATTTCTAATGAAACACCGGTGTTGAAGGAGAGAAAAACCTCCCCCGAATTTCTTTCAGGGTGACATCAGGCCGACCGAGCAGAACCCCTCCCCCCTCCTCTTACCCACTTCAGTGATAGGAAGTGATTCTGCCGGGACCCTCGTGTTTCAGCTGCGGTGATGATAACACCCCGATGCCCCCACTCCTGCCACATGATTGGTTTCCTCTAAACTCTGCGTCTTCACCACAAATGTACTAGTGTCGTGTTTAGTCACATAAAGGTGAAGGCAGTCAGATTGAATGACTCCATTGCTTTGTAGTCGGGTGGGCAAGTGAATGTGAGCACCCGCAGTTCCTGTAAAATTTACAAGACATCTGACGAACAAGAAGCCCCTCACTGTTCTATTTCTGCGATTAAACACCAATTCTTTCCACTATTGACTAAATTACTAATTAAAGACCCCCATACGGTGACATATAATAAGAACGCGCTCACGGCCGTCATGGAAACGTCTTTGATTTACAGAGTATCATCTATGCATGATGTGTTCAAGGAATTGTATTGAGTCGTAGCACACACTTTGATAGAGCACGTTATTCCAAGACAGACAGCAGATGCACTCATTTCACCACACCGACCACGTCTGGCACAGTTTTTCTCAAGTATGCTACTTCTTCGTGTGTGGTTGTGTGTGTGTGTGTGCGGTGGGGGAGGCAGAGAGCGGAGGAAAAAACACAACAGAGATGGCAAGAGAGAGAGAGAGAGAGAGAGAGGCAGCGTGATAAAGTCAGCGAAAGTGAAACACTTGAGGTTTTTGGACATCAAAGACGTCGAAGTCATATCTTTCTGCTAATCTGACCCAGGTGAGCTGTGTTAAAGAAGTCCTCTCCCTGCTTCCTGGAACAGTCAGTTGCAAAACGACAAGAGTTTTTCTTGACACATCAGGTAACCAGAAAACACGAGCTTCCCATGAACTAGCTTGCAACATCACACAAGCGCTTGCTTCTCGTGAAAAGAAACAAGGCATTCATTAAATGTTATGGTTTTGCTTTGTACTGAAGGAAGACTTATTCAACTCTCAGCTGAAAATGACTTATATAAGAATACTGCTTTCCCTGATCTGGCCTTCCTGGAAATCAAATGGATAGCCTTATTTGGAAGCCAAATAACACAGGCCCCATTCAAATCATCATTTATTCCAGTAATTCAGATATGACATAGGGAAATGCCTCATTACACCCCACTGCACATCACATGTAAGCTCCTGTGTTCAGTGTTTCCTGTCATTCACTAGTTTGGGTATTTGAATATTTCCCGTTACCACATGATCTGTAATTCACACCTATTGTTATAGACATCCATGACAAACTACAAACAGGTAGATTATGACAAAGAGATTTTTCCTGTCATATTTTCTTACTTTCATATTGTCACCTCCTGGTCGGCTTCACCATCCAGAAGCTCCCGGGCAGATGGAGCAGCTGCTCGTTTAATGAAGTGTGCAAAAGGGGAGAACAACATGTAAATGTTTAACAAATGGGACGCGAGGGTCAGCGGACTCTCATTTTGTCTCTGCATAAACACAATTTCAATTATACATCTACAAACGTCACATCTGTCAGGCTGTCTGTCTGCAGAGGCAGAGCGACTATCTGCAGGCCTGCGCTTGGCTTGTCTTTTGATTCGTACGCTCTGAGGAGTTCTGACTTGAACTCATTGTACAGGCATAACTTTAGCAGCCATGTTTTCTGTCTGCATGTTGAGAAAGACTGCGAGACTCCTCAAATATTCTTGGTTTACCTCCAACTAGTCTCGGTTCACTTTCAAAGATCAGGCCAGCTTGAAATTCTCCCATGTGGGAGCAATAAATCTAATATTTATTTTAGATAGCAGATAAGGCCCCGTCCCCCCCTAACACACACACACACACACACACACACACACACACACACGAACATGACCCTCAGTAAAATAGTGCTTTTTGCTCTCATACACAAAAAATGTCCACACTGAACGTATTCCCATATGACACACACCATTCCCAAAAAAGATGAGACTTGCGAAATTAGGGAAACAAAGGAATGACTGCTTCTTGCAATCAAAAGAAACTCCCATCATGCACAACTCAAAAAACTGAGCATTTGTTTAAGGTGCTTGTGGGAAAGGATCTTAAACTAAGTCATAAGATTTTCCGTTAACTTTGAGAGTGAGGCCAGACAAGCATGAACACACACAAGCAGCTGCAGCACATTACGGGGCTATTTGTCTCGAATTTGTCTCATAATAAGCGGTGTGCTGCTAATTTGTTGCAAACAAACACTAATTTGTCATTCTGTAACGACGCATTTGGCTTCACATTAATATTGGTAGCATGAGTTCACCCAATAAAAGACAGCGGGCGACTTAGAAGTTACAGTGACGGCAAAAAAAGAACTGTATGTGTGCAAAAGTGCAGCTTGACAATGATCACATCTTCTGTGGAACAGTAGAGTGGTCAGAGATGCTTACTTCACTTTTCTTTGTTATCAAGGGGGAGAGGTTTATTACTAAGAAGTTACTGGTGTTATCAGTTCCCTTGAAGTTCATCTGCTTAGTCGACAAAGCATTACTTCACATTACTTGCCAATGACACAGTAGCACAATGGTATAAACGTAAATTTTGTGAAAAAGGAAGTTCTCTGGTTGCTTCCTCGGTAACACAGAATTGGCTTTAAAAGTCCCGTAAAAGTATTTCACTTATTTTCCTGCACTGGTGATTTTTTTTCCGGGTGAGGCACCAAAAGGTCAAAGTGTTGAATTTTGGAGTGAATCAGGAAACAGATGCCACATACGGACACCGATCAGGTCAGAAATGGACCACAGCACCGCCTGTCAGGACAGCAAGACGGTGATGGGGGAGGGGGGGGGGGATACATGGAAATCAGCTGGACACAAAAGGAGAAAAAGCAGAGAGAGAACATGAGAGACAGACTGGCTGTAAAGAGAAAACAGACAAAGGAAGAAAAACTGGCTGAACACAAGCCCTTGAAAAGAGAATGATTCTTCTCAGCCAAACCCTCTGGGGCTGTTTGTGATGCAGGATATGGATCTGTTATTCCACTCTTTACAGGAAAAGGCTGACCACACTGCTGTTACCATGGCAACCAGGTGACATGACACGCGCCGCCCTCATTCGCTGAGCAAACAGGCCCGAGCGGTCAGGCAGCCTGACAGGGTACAGGGACCGCTGTGCCCGACCCCGGACCTGAGCAGGATTGACAGTGACGCCAACCAAAGCCCCACGTGTTCACCCATCCGCCTCCACTGACTCGCTCCAGCATTTAGAGTCAAATTAGCTGCAGATACAATCATGCACACACGTACGTACAGAAGAGAAAAAATGCACGCAGGAGCAGAGAAACACACTCGCACAGCTGGCAGCAGCAGAGGTTTGTCACAGTGGAGCAAAAACCTCCAGCTTGTGTAGGTCGTACAGGTCAGTGGACAGAAAAACAAACATCCAATTATCAAATCGTTAAGGTTTTAATTTCCGGCCTCAAAAGCACAAGTTCTGCCAAGAACATGCAGTAAGGATTGTAAGGATTGATCATTTATTTTGTTTACTTTAGGTTTTTTTATACTTTAAAAATTGTCACCTCTCCACACACAATCAAAATGTTCTGGGTTTTAATGTATCTATTCATTATCAAAACAAAATAGAAATAATAATACCAAGCTGAAAACGTCAATTCCCCACCAGCATCTGAACATACCAACCTGTACTGCATTATAAATCAGCCTGTTTTTTATACTGCATCACACTGCAACAATAACATAAGATTGAAAATACTCACTGTGCAATTTGACTATTATTATTATTATTATTACAAGTAAAAAAAAAAAAAAAGCAGATGCAGCTAAAATAACTCATCTCAGTACCAGAGAAATTTTTCTATTAAAGAAAGTACAGCACTGTATTATTCAGAGCCAGATAAAGATGACTGTATAAGATACAGTTAACAATCTTTGAGCCCATTTTTGAATGATCATCTGGGGATGCTGTGGATAGTGGAGAAAGAGCTGCTGTTGCACAATGAATGGGACAGACTCCATTTGTCCTGCGTCCACTGTGAGAAACTTAAGCTCCTCCGGTTGTGAGGTAATGCCATAGTGTGTGCAGACGGCTGCACGAGTGGATCAGATGACAGCAGGCGAGAAACACTTCCATTTTTAATCACCTCGCCAACACACACGTCCTCACTCTCTCTTTCATGTTGACACACGGTTTTATTCCCTCTGCTAGAGCTGAAAATAGCAATAAAGATCCCATCAAACCATGCTCCGGCTCCATAGATCAAACTGTTTTATTTTGTCGGGATGGCAGCTCAATCTCGAAGAAGAATTGTGTTTGAAAATGTGTTTCACTTTTTGTCAGCTGTCAGGCGTCAAGAGGAGTTTTTTTGTGCCGCCGATTGTCTCCTGAGCGAACGACAAATTGAAGAATTGAGGAGCGTTAATGGAGAAAAGATGAGATGAGGAGTGCAGAAACAGTGACCTCTTCAGAGAGCAGGAGTGGACTTGTAGTGAGGTTCGACTCTAAGTGGGTTAAACACATTGATGTTAGGTAATACTGATGTGTAAAAGCAACACACTCTAGTAAACAGTAAATAAAACTACTGAACTACAGCACAGTAAATATTGTACAGCTCCCTCTGGATATTAGATACCAGACTAGATTAGCAACACATAAGAGAGAATGGGTGGTGGGATTTGGTGAGCACACACTCATCTGAGCACTTCACAAGAAACAGACCAAGACTTTTCAGTCATGTGTTGAGGAAATGTTACTGTAAAAGGTGCAGTACAGTGAGGATGTGCTGTCTGACTGCATCACTCTGAATGGTGACCAAAGGGCAAACATTTTCCACATTATGTGGGAGGAAAGTAAAATGGAAATCTAAGTGTGTTTTAGTGTGTGTGTGTGTGTGTGTGTGTGTGTGTGTGTGTGGCCAGGTTCTATCTGTATTCAAGAGAAATGACTATCGACAGTCCCCGACCTGATTGCAGTTTTAGGGTTAGGAGGATTATGGCCTCTGTATGTACAGTATGAGCTGTTCTCACAAACATGTGCAGGCTTCAAATGGATCATAAAATAGGGATCATCCATTTTAAGCAGGAGGGGATAAACTACTCCGACCATCTACTTAAGCAAAAGTAGCAATAATACCCTGGAAAAAAAAAAATCCCTTGCAAGAAAAAGTCCAGTTTTCTAAATGTAACTTAAGTGAAAGTACAGCAGAATTTCCACCAAAATAAAAAAAAATTAATACCGATACATTAAGTTACTGTTATTTCAATGTAGCTTTGGAGGGTGAAAAAGTAGTGGAGTAGTACTGGTAACTTACAAGTACAAGTAACATAAGCACAGTACTCAGTTACATCGCTCTGGTTTATAATCTGATTGTTTAATTAAGTGATTGTGATTAAAATAAATAACCCTGTGCTAGAATATGCCCCAGTGTTGAAGACTCTTTCAGACTTCTTCTTTATTGTGGAACTGACCTTTAGGGAGATCTCACCAACCACACTTCTGTTTAATTTGAGATCAGATAGCTTGTACAGTTGTGGCTTTAGTTTACATAACGCACTCGGCGATTTCACATGAATCATGGCCACCTTCTTAATAAGAAACTCTAAAGTGGAATTTTGTCAGTGACACAATATAAATGATTCGCTCTACGCTGTTTCCTCTTTCCCGGTAAGCAAATGATGTACGACAGATCCAGTGTCAGCAAGAGCGGCTGACAGGTTCCCACACTATCGGGGTGAATTTAGCAGAAAGTCCAACTGTTAATAATTAGCTTCTATCATAATATGGGATCTGTGCGGGCAGGCTTGTGTATCTGAGCTCACTGGCTGGATTAGATGTGTGAGTCAGTGAGGGATTGGTACTCGTGTGTGCATAGCCTGAGGTAACCTTTACCCAATAAACTTCACTCTCAAAGGTTTGGGTTGCACTCCAAAAAAGACTGTCTCCGTTCCTCTGTCTTTGTTTTGACCCCCTCGGCTGTTGTGATATTTCAGTGCGAAGGAGTGTTGCTCCACACACAAAGAGATTACAAAATCCAGGTCAGGCTTACTCTGTTTCCTAGAAGAGGGAGAAGGGATGAGAGAGGAGAATTAGGAGCAACTTTTTGGACACATGTGTGGAAACTCTGGCATTCACATGTCTGCGCTCTAACACCTGGCTGCAGCATGAGTTCGACTAAAGCCACTTCGTCTAACCCAAATCCAGCTCGTGTCTGTTTTCATTGCACGACTGTGGAGCTGGAGGAGGAGGAGAAGGAGGGGGGCACATGGAGGTCGGGTGTGTGTGTGTGTGTGTGTAGGGCAGGAGGGTTGGCAGGAGCAGCAACAATGAGCTCATGCTGGCCCTTCCCATCTTGGCTTGACTTTCAACAACCAGGGGCCAGCAGCAGTGTGTATGCTTTACAGTGAGGTGTTTAGGGCCCCTTTGTTGAATCGCTGTGGGAGGTTTGAGGGAAGAGAGGGGGGGGGGCATTGCTAGTGGAGGGTGCAGGCAGAGAGGATTAAGATGCTAAAGGGCACATAGTGACCAATCCCGCAGCACTGTTTGCTTTGACAGCAGATGCATGTCTACGGGAATGAGCTTCATCTGAGCCGAGCCAGACTGATGGCGCTGGCTGGATCCAGATTTGGGACGCAGCAGTCAGCAGATGTTAGCTGTGTAAATGGAAACGAGTTCTATCCTTGGAAACGCTGCATGATTGTTTGTTTGTTTGCCGTATAAGTATATGACTCAGGGCGGCTTTGAGAGGGAGATGCTGTTCACCCCCCCACACACACACACGCAGCAAGAAAAGGCCATAATGTGGGCCTTTGTTCTGCATCCACATGAAGAGATCAAAAACGGGTCAAGAAGGCATTTCAAACACTAAACAAAGGAATGTTCCTCCTACGAGACATGGGCGTCGACAGCCTCAGCATGAAAGCCCCCAGTCAACTTAAATTATTTGAGCCAAATGCTTCTGCAGAAAGTGTTTAGGACAAACTTCACAACAATAGATCCCTGTTTAACAGTGACAGATTTCGCAGTAATTCTCCGAAAAAGCAGGAAGAGAAAAACAACTTGGAAACACTGCATGATTGGGTCATTTGGGTGCAAACCACTTGAATATACAAAAAAAAAAAAAAAAAATGAAAAAATGTGAGGAAGTTTAGCAAGTACAGAGAGGGTTCACATCCAATGGTAGACAATTTAAAAGCATCTGCATCCGCTCTGCCTGTTGGCAACTCTATCCTGAATGCACATGCAAAACACAAGGAAGCTGCCATTATTTACGCAAAGAGCTCTCATTCAAAGATAAGAACTGTTTGCATAGATTTTTGCTGCAGGAAACTGTCAGTAAATTGTCCACCACAGGACGGGGCACAGGACCTTACTGTAATAGAAGAGAATAGGAGGAAGCAGTGCCAAGACACGCACCCTGTTGGGCCTTACTGGAAGCACGATGCCCTCTGGATTTCCTCCCATGACACCCGTGTGTCACTTCTTGCCAGACACGAGTTAGTGATTGGCAGGCAGACAAGAACAGACAAAAGCTTGTAATAGATGCCTTAACACTGTCACAGGTTGAGTCGGAAACAATTGATTAATCTATTAAGCAATTGAGGATTATCAGCGACGTAACCGTGACTTTGAGGTGACTGCTTACATCCAATGAAAGTGAGTTTTGGATATGAGGTAGAAAAACCTGAGGCTGAATGTGTTGGACTTACTGTAACTGCAGTTGTGCTCCTATGATGTGATTTCACTGTAAACTGTGGCAACGTCTTGATCGCTACCACTGACATTAAGACAAAAGTGTGTGACAGGACTGTGAAGGTGTGTATTTGGGTGAACAAAGACATCATTTTGTGGCCAGCCTGTGCAGGAGGACCTGTGCAGAGAATGAGCGAATGCTGACACCTAGTGGATCATGAGATACCACCTGACCAGAGTCCAGAGGAAGGTGACCGATCAATGTGACTGTCGCCTACACTTACTGTGTCCATCTGGATGATTAATTACCAGCCTGCAGGCGTGTTGCATGCATAATGAGTTTGTGATAAAGCTCGGGTAAGCGGCTGTTTATCACAAAGAAATCATTAGAGCGCTGGCTGAAATAACTTTGGATGGATTGTCATGAATTGTAGTCGGCATTCATGGTCCCTGGAGGATCTCTCCAGCTGAGAGATTAGAGGCTGAAATTAGCTTAAATACTGTACAATGGGGGAAAGAGATGGTTCATGTCAAAGCTGCTTTAATCCATATTTTTATACAAGCAATTGAAAATGTGGGAATTATCACCATACTCTGCAGCTCCACACAACCTGGACCATTTTGGCCTCTTTCAGCTTATTGTTTTATCTCCAATAGTTCTACTATCTGGGTTGTTTTGAGACGTGACGGCCAAGCAACTGTTTTGTTATCTATTTATTTTTATCTATTTTTTTTATTGAAAATGCTGTGAACACCGACCAGCAACAAACTGCAGATAAAGTAAATGGAAAGTTTGGTGGAAATGTGCTGGAGCTTTGAGCTGCTAGAAAGTCAGGTATTTCCCTCAGGAGCCAGTTGAGAACAAAAAGAACAGGAGAATGAATATCGACTTAAGGCCTAATCACAGCTCCAAATGAATGCTAATGTTGCTCTGTGTCTGCGGTGTAAACATGCAACTATAAGGTGTTTTCTACTTTATATGTGTGTTATATTATTTTCACTTCAGTTTGATTTGCACGATCAATTGAAATATATCATGATGCCCTTGTTATCAGCTAACGGAGATCCAAATAATGCTGTATGTGGATTTAGGTGCAAAAATTAACAAAGGAATTATTTTGTCATTTAGTCAATAGAGATTCCTGTTTGTGCCTAAAGTCTTTACAGCCACACAACCAGCTATTTGTCTTTCATAGCCTTCCTTTTTCCTATTTATTTCCCATGGAAGCCTCTGGCCCTTCTTATTTAGAGAAAAACAATATTTTTCCAGGTTTACATAAGCTTAAAGAGATAATGTCATAAGATTCAGGTGGTGTCCTGAATCAAATTTGGGGCCATGTGTTTCATGGTTTATTGCGTTATCACGTCTCTGGAAGGTATGACTCTATTCCAGCTGCTGCAGCAACCCTGTGTGATATTTCCAGCAGGGGACATGAAGCCTGTTTCTCACCGACAATTTACTTCACGCCCTCTTTAGATTATTTGTCGGCTTCATTTAACCTTATTAGCCTCACACTGACGCTGGATGCTGGCGCTATGAAGGAAGCTGCACCGTGGAGATAAGAATAAATTTAGCTTGGGAGGGAACAATTTGTCATTGTCCACTGAAATAAAAGCAGCGAGACGGAGAATCTGGGAGAGAGACGGCGACAAAGGTGGAGGAAAAATGAAGCCATTTGTGCGATGCATTCACTGTCCTCTCTCCTTTGTCCTTTCTCTTGGGTTGTGGCTCATCGTAATGTGCAGCTTTCATCAACAGGAAGTGGGACTATTCTATTCACAGAGGGAAATATGCGATCCATCTTACTATTCATTACATTCTTTCAACTTCTGTTCTGATCTTCCTGTCTGCAGCTTCTGTTTACTCCCAACTCCCAAAACCCACCAGGGAGGATTTCTTCTTCTCTTCCTTCAGAGCTGAGACCAAAACTTGCATTTAAATAGAACTGAGCCTATTATTATTCTGTGCAACATTTGGCTGCCATAAAAACAGATACAGTAAGGAGACACACTTTCCTTTCTTTAAAGTTAAATAGGCACATAAGCTTGACTAATGCTGGCTATGATTACTCAGTGCATATTGTTGGATAAGCAAGTAGGAGCAGGCAAGAATCAAAAGTTCACAAACAGGCAAACTCAAAGAAAACTAAGCAAAAACAAACAAACAAACAAACAAAAACAGGTAAAACTGATCAATAATCCTGAAGGTAGGAAACACACAAAAGCAGGAAGTAAAATAACTGAACACACCTGAGTATACTCTCTTACAAATAAAACAGGAAATAACTAAATTAAAACCCAAAACCATTATATGGCTACAGGTTCAACATTATTATTAAATTTGCAAAATGAATCAGACACTTTTAATTGGAAATATAATTGCAAAGACAAAACATGAAAAGCGTACACAATAATTCTTAATAATTTGAACGCAACTAATCTCAAACTTTCAACAAATAATTGTTAAAAGTCAAAAGTTAAAAGCAACAGCCAGATAAGTGTGCGCTGCATTGTAATAAGCTGCTGAGAGACTTTTCCAAATTTTCTGAGGGTAAAGGGAATAAAAAAATATATTAAACCATATATTCAGCTCTTCATTTTATTCCACTGAGTGATTTTAATTCAAGCCTGATAATGAAATATATATTCTGTACGGCACGACTTATATATAATTCAGGATTTTACTGGGGAAAAAGGGATCAATCTTTTCTTTCAAATCTCAAGTCCTCATGTTTAAGAGTTGAGTGGAAGTCTTTCTGCAGGTTTCACTCGCTCCTCTCAGCATTTCCATTTTGTACTTGTATTTGCGCATCAGTGTTGCATGATTTATGCACTTATCCTTGTGTGAGCTCTCCCTCTCATTTCATCGCTCACCTGAATGGCCCATATTTTCATCGCAGGAAACAAATGAAAGCGAGATTCGCGGAGTCTTCAATTTCCGGAATGCTCCCATTACTATTGGTGCTCACTGAGCAAGGGACAGGTCTAATTAACTTTTCGAGTGGTGCCCAGGTAAGATAAAGCACATCTTAGTCACGTTCCTCTAGGGATTGGAGTCCCTCCTCGCTTTATGAGACCACTCAATCCTGAGACATCAGCTCCGAGCGCCCCTCGACTGCCGAGCTGAAGCCATGTGATGTTGTGAAGTGTCCAAGCAGGTTAAAGATTTAAGTAGTTGCCACAATATGGAGAGAAGATGGTCTGAATCTAATGTGGAGATGTGTTGGAGAATTTAATCATAGGGACTCTTGCTCTTGCCGCCCTGGGAGGAGAGGGTGTGAAAAGATGAAGGACATATTTTACATAAATATGAGGGATATGCTTGATTCCTGAATGACTGGGCTTTAAGGTCTGAAAGCTGTGCAGAAGCTCTCCTTTACTTCCCTCTTCAGGGGTCACTTATTTGATCATTTCTATCATATAGTCCACAGTGTGCTGCATCCATTAAGAGTCCTTCACGTGAGAAACACAGACTGGGTTTAAAAGAAGAATCTTAGTGCACATACAGAACAATACTGTCCTTCTGATAATCCATTTCCCTGCGGTCTCCGTGGGACCCCTGGATGTCATCAACAGCAGCAGCTCAATATCTATTATAGCATTTCATATGAAATGAAAAAAAAGTCATCAAGTGGCCTTCACAGTTACAATAGCTGTTCCTGAAAATGTGTAATCTCTGGTGTGATCTGCTCTTTTCAAAGTGTTAGGAAATGATAGGATGCATTAATGTAATGCCTTTAACAATAGCTGGTAAAATCAGAAATCAAAGCTGAGGGTAAAAACCTTGCAGAGTTCAAACTAAAACATCTCAGGGTTTGTTTTCATTTCTCCTTCTTTACATTCATTGTGCTGCTCTTGAACACGTTCTTTTGGAGAGTCCATCACTACAGCAACATGACTAACAAGGGCATCTCCACATCAGCTTCTCCTGAGAAACTAAAGCACAGATTTACATAAAGGACACTTGCACTGAGTTTGTCTATTGTATTTGTGCAATACATGAACAGCATTCAACCGTCACTGGCAGTGTGGAGAGAAATGGATGAAGAGAGCACCCTTGGACAAAGGATGCTACATGTTCAGTGGAGTAAGTCCTCCACCTTCTCCTCCTCCACCCATCACCGCCACCTATTGGAATGACTGATATGAAGGTCAAACGTTCTCACTTTAATGGAGTCATGTGTAAGTGGGTGGATCACTCCAAACAAATCCCAGTCACTCACACAGGAGGTGGCGGAGGAGGACGGAGGAGGTGGCGGAGGAGGACTTACTGCACTGAACATGTTCAGCCGTGTGTTAATCCAAAATGTCCAGCTTGTCCTGAGTGAGCGGCTTACTCGTCATGATGATAGACCATCTGAAAGGAAGATGACGACACCCTTGTTTTTACAGTAAATCAAAAGAGGAAGCTGTTTAGTTTATGTCCCAGCATTTTCATCATTCAGTCATTTGCTCGCTCGCTACCTGATGCTGTGTGTTGTACCGTATACTGTTAATGTTAATGTGCATGGCCATATTGCAGACCAGTTAACTCTATGAGCTCCCACACTGCATGTAAATATAAGTAATATTAACCCCCTTGATGGCAGCAACATCGACTGGAGAAACTGCCCATACACTTTTGTTGAGCCAAGCACAATGGACACCACTTAAAAATGAGAAACTAAAAGCCTAATTAATCTTCGTATCATGGACAGTTCAAAAGGCTCTTTTGCTATAAAAGTTAATTTCTAAATGTGTTGTGTGATTACATGGGAGTTAAAAAAAAAACAAAAACAGGTGCCCCAGGGGTACGTTTGAGAAAAGTGGCTCTGATAAAGAAAAAAAAAAAAAAGGTTGTTTCTTCAGTGATTTGGGACACCGAGAGTGTAGAGGTTGCCCAAAATTACTGCACTCTTTCAAGGACAAGGACACAAACCAAAGAGTAATGGCTTAGCACCAAGTTTGGTGTTCTTCTGCCAGAGCGGATTGAATTATTATGTTCCATAAAAGTTTAATGGGATTTCAGCCGGCCTAATATATAAAAGGGGGGCTGCGAGACTGAGTCGCTGTGCTTCGGCCCTTCCTTTATAGCTCCCTGCTTTCTGTACCATCTGAGACAGGATTACTGGGCAGGAAGCTGCCAAACAAACAGCTGAGTGGACACAGTGTTTCATGCTCCGGATTTTGATTCACTGGCTGCGGCACATTAAATCACGCAGCAAATCACATTTAGGCAAACATAAGCACACCTTTTAATGCTATAGCGTCTGCCTCTGCTTTAGACATTGCTTTTCCCATTACAGCGCCGAGCAGGGTAATTTAGAAGTGTGTTTAGTGCAGGTCCACATCTTAGGGTCAACAGATCCACTTATAACACTATTAGTCCAGAGTGCATCTCTGCAACTCCTAAACCTTTTCACGTGACTTTTTTCCCCCCCTCGGCTTTTCTCAAATGAACAAAATAAACCATTGCAAATTTGGTGAAGAGCTGAGCCGTGACAGGCAGATCAACATTTTGATCCTCCAGTGATATCTGCTGAACAGAGATTTAATCCTGTCGTTACTGTCAAACCTTTGAGACTCAATCCAAGACAGCTGAGTATGCTATCACTTTCTTGGTGGTTATTAGTTGTATAATTCCTGTAGAACTGTCAGGAAACACTTGTGACATACGCTGCAGATCGTTCAGCTGTGACAAAGTTGTCAGTGAGGAAGCAGGCCCTTGCACTGCAAATGTCCTTTTCCAGCATAATCAAAATTGCTCAGTGGTCCTTAGTGCACCTTTATGTTTGCCGCTCGTAGCTATATTCTCATTTGTATTTCAGTGCTGCATTCATTTATGAGGAAAACATACTGTATAGAAAACAACTCACTTGCTGTGGGTTTTAAAAATGAGCTGTGATCTGTGTGCAAATTCATGTTGATAACGACAAGCGATCAAGCCTGGATTTCAGGGATATTCATGTTATTGGAGGATGGCGGCTGTTTAATGAGCACTCTGTGGAGTTTGCTTTGTAAAGAACTCTTGTTTTGTATGTGTTTGTTTTTGTCCCTTTTAAATGCCCTTTTTATTTCCAAGAAAAAAGACGTTGTAAATCCTTCTTTGGATGCTCACAACGTGCATCACTTGCACTGCCTTGCTCTTGTCTTCTTCACCTCCTTTATTGCCTTTCACAGCATATTACCCACATAAAAGGCAGTAATGCGCTCAACATTATGAACCCACTTTTGTGTTAAATTTCCCTGTTGCCACAACATCTCCAGTGGTTTGAATGTGCAAATATGTTTTTTGAATAATGTAACTTTTATACACAACAGCGTCGCAGCATATTGGTCAGAGGATTATTCTGAGGCTGTCTCTGGCAGTTCTTCACAGATTTGTTGTTCTGGTCTGACCTGACTCCTGATGTGCTTCATTTACATTCAGCAGCAGGCATTCCCAATTTATCCTGGCGAGGTATTCTACTAACTGCAAGACGTCTTCTCTCATTGTATTTTATGTGGCACAGGCAAAACAAATATCCACTCCATGAAGGTATATAATCATAATGCTTTAGATCTGTGTTTCCCTGACAGTGTCTCCTTCCACATGCACATATACAGGCTATATATAAAATCCACCTGAAACTATGAAATTCTCACCACAGGTTAATGAGAAAGTTGTGCTTGAGAGGATGCGTGTAATTCGAGAAATCATTTTCCTCACACAGTCTGCACCTGCATTTTGTTTTCATGCTTGTCAGAGCCGAGAACCTGCTCTCACATCGGCACGTGGTGGCAAAGGGCATCAAAGTCTTCACAGCACGATTGCAATTGGCCAGTGCACAGTCCAGTCCAGAAATCTGGTCGAGGCTTCTGACAGATTTCAAATTTCATGATTCCGCTTGTTGTAACATCAGTGAGGGTCTCCTGTTCAGAAGCCGGTAAGGTCGCAGGTGGCAGGAAAGGTAAAACAAATCTGTCTGACTCGGAATGACGGAAGGTTTTTTTTGTTGTTCGACCAGTTGAACCAGGGCTTCTTTATCATGGCCTCAATGTTATCTCACCCACTATGAGTTCGCAGAGAGCCACTGTAATTCAAGATGCTGATGGAGATATAAGATAAGCTTGTCATCGTGCAAGCTGTTAGACAGGTGAACTTCATGTGTGTAATTATTAACAAAGTTCACCAATTTCACTGTAGTGTCCAAAATGTCCTTTCAGCTTTGTCTTGGCAGTGAGAAGCTCTGGGTGGAGGCTGCAGTGTATCCAGCACTCTATTATATCTCTCGGTCATGGTCATTGCGCCATCTGTACGGACGCCAACACACTTTGACCGCATTCAGTCCATTTGTTGTTATGAAGGTGTCCAACGTCGTAAAAATGTCCTCCCCTCTTGTCCTTGCTGCCAGTGGTTTACAGAGGAGCGTGTCCCCCTCACTTGACCCTTAGTGAATTTAGGAGACATAAAGCAGGAGCTGCGCCAGGCCATCTGTCGACTCATCCAGCTGTGATGCAGAGATTTGACTGACTCGTATGCAAAGTAGTAGCTGTTTCAAAACGTCCTTAAACCCAAACGGCCGCTGATGTGTGATGTGTTATATGATGAATGCTTGGTCTGTGTAGCTTCTCCCAGCCTTATCGGAGGCTGCAGGGAGAATCCAGTCCTCAACAAAAGTGTGTGGCCTGATGGTCTTATACACTCCTTAGCTCACAATATAGGACACTTCTAACCCCTTCTTCTTACTGGTATCTGTTCCCCTAAAAAATTTAAAGATGCATTTATTTTCATGTATTCCCTATGCTACTTTGTGACCCCAGTTTCGGAAACTGTGTTTTAGGTGATATTATTGTCTCACAGCACAAAAACCTTCAGGACAATTTGATTACAGAGTGTGTTAGTGACAGCAGTTGATCAATGTGGCCTACATCCAGTATTCCTGCCACAGCTGTATTAATGTTTCATTGCTGTCACAGTTAATAAAAAAGTTAAGTTTCTCAGTTATGAAAAGCAAGGTTTGTTATGACAGTGAAAAAGAGACAACACACTACATTTCAAAGCATTGCAATGTGCTAAATGTTGTATTTTCACAGTGGTCATTTTACTTCCAGTACGCAGAGAGGAGAAGTCTCATGTCTACAAATGGACAGCACATACAGAATATTACAATATCTAGCTGTTAACAACTGCAAAGCAAGCACCAACGCATGCACATATTCTGTCCAGCTGAAAGCAGCTTGCAGGATTCCCCAGAGTGCACTTATCTTCAGCCCTGTTTTCCATGATTTATGCATCTATCAGTAGGACGGAGACGGCAATAAAGTTTGCACACAAGAGGCTAAAGCTAAACATTTTTGATGCTTCTCTAAAAGTCACAATACTCAGCAGCCGTAATTGTCTAAGCTTCTGCATCATCAACCAAATGCTAGCTGGGTTTCAAAAGCTTTGAAATGCAAATTTCTCTCGCACATGAATCAACAATATAGCAGCTGTGAAATATGCCAGTTGTGGCTGTGTGCTCGAGTCTCGGCGGCTCCATTGCCTGGTGCTTTTCTGCTGCAGAATCAGCAATGTTTTCGCTTGGATGAAATACCCTGAACCACTGATATGAACCGTTAAATACAGTGTAGTGTATGGATGCAGAGGAGGTGCAGGAGTCCGCATCAGATAGAAAATGATCCCATTCAGCTGAAGTTTCGCCTGCGTTCATATCGCAGGGCAGCGAATTTGCAATTGGATCACAGATGACGCTATTTTCTGTAAATTGCAACCACATTTCAAGGCACAACTCACAGCAAACCTACTGCTGAAAAAAACCCCACGAACTGTTACAGAATTGTTTAAGGACTATATATAAGGACTGGACACACAAGGAAAAAACACTTCAAAAAACAATAAATGAAAAATACATACTGCTAATCTATGCAGCAATTACTTGTGCAATTTGAATGAGTGACCTCATTTTCTGTAGCTGTAGTCACTGTGGACCCGGACAATGGACAGAAATGAAACTGAGAGGATGAAAGCCAGCGAAAACAATGAAGAAACAGATGTTCAACAGCGCCACTTATTCAGTATCTGTGTGTGTGTGTATGGTTGCAGTTATTCAAAGCCAGCTTGCATCTGCATTTTGGTGTCTTGGCCCTTGATCTATTTAATGACACTCCAATAAATTCAGAGCTTCTTTTTCCTCCAAAAATATATACATACGTAACAACAGCAATAATATTCCACTCAAGATTCACTTCATAAAAACGCATCGACCTATAACATGGCGATGACTACACCAGAGTCATAGTGTCCCTTCATGTGTGTTATTCTGGCAGCCAGCATGAGCAGCAGGCCCGTGGCCACCTCCAGGCTGTAGGAGAGCCAAGCTGCAGCCAAGGACCAGCCGAAGGACACATCCACATTGGCGAGGTTCTCAGGGGACACGATCCTCTGGAACTCCTCCATGGCGTGGTTGGAGTATTTGATGTAGATGCTGACCCCAGTCAAGGTAAAAAGACCTGCAGAGAAACAAACAGATGGCACCATTGGAAAAAAAACAAACCTGAATTCCCTTGCACCTGGAACATGGAAATGGATCCATCCTGACAAATTAGGCATGAGACCTGTGAGTTGCCTAATCACACACCATAATCACCATGATTTATTAGGCTTAACCAGTTTTTACAATGAGCTCATTAAGGTAATAATCCATTAATTAGCAAATAATCATTTTCTAACATAACTGTCTTCTCATACGTCAATGGATGGCATTAGATAATATAGACTTGTTAGCCCAATAATGAGAAACACTTAGTATGATTTCAATGCATTAAAGATTTAAATCAGTTTCAAGCATAACATTTTTCTCATTGTGTCCAAATTATTCCAGCGAGGTGCTTCTAAATTTAATCATCGTTGACTCTAGAGGAGGAACCTGTGATGCAAGTATGACGTTACTATGCTTTTTTTCCTTCTTCTTCTTTTCTCCCCAAACAGACACATTTCACACAACAATAACTGCAGAAGTGGACTGAAAGGAATAACACCTCACTGAAGGTCAAACCCAAAACCATTTAAATATCGAGCAGTCACCATTACACGCAGAATTCAGACTGACCTTTAGTGTGGCAACATGGAAGGTAGAGTGACTACACACTGCTCAACCGTGGGCTGCAATTAACCTCAGTTTATTAGTGATCGTTAAAAATGACAACAGTGAGATTCTCTCTAAGTGTCTGCTGAGTTGTCTGCTTAGTTTGCATGTCTGCACAACAGAGCAGAAGTAAAGGAAGATGGGTAAGAACAAATGTCATGCTAAAGAAAGTACAGCGAGTTCTGCAAACCATTTTCACAGGCTCAAACCTGTAGTGATAATTGGAGTCTGTTGCAAAAACACTGGAGGAAATACCTACACTGATTAGAGCAAGCGCTCCTGAACACAGTCTATCTTGAAATCAGATGTCCGTGGCGGATGATTAGACCTCCCACGTGGATTTGGTCCGACTCTATCAGTTCTGTATGTGCAGTCTCACGTGTACAGTATGAGATTTATAGTCCCTTTGCACTTTATATGAAGAGTGAAGTGTTACTGCACCAATGCCACATTGTGGATTTAATAAATTGTGCCCAATTAAAAAAGCAAAAATGTTAATGGACTGAAGGCTTTTTAAAACAACCTTGAGTTGCAGAATCAAAGAAGAAAAAGTGTCCAAATTGAAAATGCCAGTTTTGCCAGATCTAATATTCCCCTGTGCAAAGTCCACAGAGACGGATTCGTCAGTCGAGCATCAGTATGTTACGTGAGTGTTTTGACACATATCTCCCCAAAAAACATGTGTTTGGATGTGCTATCTCCAACTTCACACTTCAAACGCAGTGTGCTAATGCAATAGTAATAAGAAGAAAGGATAAAAGCAGAACAAAATCCTGAAAGCCATTACCCCCCTTTTTCTGTTTACCTAATGTCAAAGGTGGCTTTTGAACGTGGAAGAGCTAGCAGGTGTTTTGATGCAGGAGATGTAGACAGGACGTTCGGTGCAAAGTGTGAATTCAGCCGTCTCTTCTGAGTGCGTCACGGGAGGCTGGGCCCGTCAGCGCAGATGACAGAGTATATAATAATACCTCCTGTTTTTTTTTTTCCTGACAGATTCATACATTCACTCTCAACCTCCTCCGGTCAAGATACAAGCTCCTTCCTTTCAAGTTCACACCTAATCAGATGAATTCTTTGATGGATATTCTATGTCTTCCGTTGCTGTGACTGGTCAACAGCTGAACCCATCATATTGGAGGAAAAAAAAAGCAATCTTTCTTTTATTGTTGTGCTGATGAGAGCGTGTCCATACGCTGCTATTTAAGAATCCAGCAGATCGGGTCTCCTCACCGTATCGACCAAACCTAAAGCATTTCTGCTGAAAGGGGGCTCTTTCTTTCCGCTCCTACTCTGTTGGATTGCGACAGACTCAGACTGTCTGAAACGTTGTGGTGCATTTCTGATGACATATTTCCAAACTATGTATAAGATTAAAAATGGTTTATTATGTGACTCGGGTTTGAATTTAAAGATTTCAAAAATATATGATACTGCATTGTGTTTCTCCATTTTAAATTTAATAGTAATAATAGCACTAATAACAACAAAGCAGGGGCTTTTTGCTGGCTTTTTTTTTTCAATACTCTTTTCTATGGTATTACACATGAGATGGTTAGCAATAACAATTTAATAAGAAAAAGAGCCTACAGCAATGCCAGCAGTTGTGAGGCAGGACAGCTAAATACTAATGCTATGCAATGTCAGCATGTTCACCAAAATAATTACAATTTATCCTGAGGGGAACATGACTGTGTTTACCAAATTGCACGGGAATCCATCTAATAGTGGTTAAGACATTTCGGTTAAAAACACGTATGTCGACTACATGAAAGGCCGGGGATCACTGAATGAATGTGTGTCCAAAAAAATGGCAGAGATATTTCAATCTTGACCAAAACACTAGGCCGAAAATGCAACTGACAGGCTGACATTTCCAGCCACAGGCTATAAAAAAATGCTCATGAACTCAGTAGTCCATCAAATGTCAGGGCTGTGCACCGTTATAAGATCACAAGTACATTTTAGGAAGATGTTTGTTTGTGGTTTCCAAGATCATTGGGACAATACTGTGTTTAATCTATCTCATCACTCAGTTTCTATGAAAAAGGAAATGAAAGTTTGCTGATATTTTGAAACTTAGAATGAAATAAGAAAGAGCCCACTGATGATTTAGTCTGACTCAATCTTTCAATCGTGACCCAGCTCTTCGGCAATTTTGTGCCACTTCATCACCATCAGCAATCACTTCACACACGGTGATCAATGTTGTTAATTATATCCATTTGGGATGTTGGGTTGTTTGGTGTCTAAAATCATGCTCAGGCTCATCAGAAACCAGCTTGTCATTCTGTCTTTTTTTTCTGCAAATGTTACTGGCAAGTGCTGAGAAAAAGCATGTCCTCAGTAAATCGTTACCTTGGACTATTTTTATTCACACATTTCCACAGCATTGTAGTGTTTGGGGAAAAAATGTGTCAAAGCTGTGATTTAGCATATGGGACTGAGTGTTTCTGTAGCTGCATCTGAAAGTGACAAAGAGATCGAACAGAGAGATTGAAATCTTGCACTGTACACTCACACCAGTATAAAGGTGTTTTTCCTCCTTATTTCCTCATAAATCCCCCATCTCCACCCACTCAAATAATAGGGTGAGTGAAAGATCATTACCTGGCTCCTAAATTAAGTCGAATGGGATTCAGAATTTAAAATGAAGCTGTGGTTCTACCTATAACAATCTCCTGCGGTAAACTGCAAGATATAACCTCTACACAACATTATCGCTGTTTCTCATTGACCCTCAGTCGGCTCCAACACGCTGCTATAATCTAAGGGGGCTACAACGAGATTTTAGCCTTAAGTCACAAGTGAATCAGAAATGAGAGAGAGAGCAGCTGAAGAATTTCCGAGGTATTCTAGTGTAGCGTAGTTACCACACACACACAGGCACCTATACGTGTATGATGTGCCGCCCACATGTGTGTTCTTGTGCTGCACATGGTGCACACTGACATTACCGAGCAAAGGTTTCGCTTCAGATTGACCTACACGACAAGCACATGTGCAGCAATTGCTACAAGCTCGGGAAGAAAAAAAAAATTGTGTGGACTTACTGCAGAAGAGAAAGTAGGATGCTGATCCAGCCAGCAGGTTGGGACTGCTGGCCAATGAGCTGACGAGTCCGATGATCCAGCCAAACACCAGCAGGACCAGGCTGAGGGGCAACATGATGACCACCACCTTGTGCAGGCCTGCAAACATGCACACGTGCACGCACACAGACACGCAGTGGTTAACTGTGCTTAAAGGATTTTAAAGGACTTTGTTTGGCGCCTTCACTACACGTCAGCGAGATTTACAATTGCTGCTGAGTTCAACAATTTGCAAAAGCAGTCAAGACTTTCAAATTGATTTCTGCAATCGGGGGAGCCATCGGTTTTTGTTCTCAATGTCAGTAGGGTATGAAAATCAACTCGCAGCATGTTGAGACCTGCTTAAGCAAGCGTCTGTCACAATTGACAGTTTCATTGCGTTTTATTGTCAAAGTTGCACACAGGGACTATTTCACACTATCCTCTGCAAAATGTTCATGTCTGCTTATTTCACGACTCCTAGATTATATTTTCTGACAGCAAACTGTTGCTTGTAAATGTTATTTCTTCAGCGGCTGACTTACTACTTCGAATCCACTTTATTATCACCTGATAAACAAAACCAACACTCACCAAGAATGTGCCTCTCCGCCTCTGACAGGCTGGACATATTTGCTGTGAAGGAAGGGATGAATGAGCTCCCGTTTGCTCCTGAAAATGTCAAGGGAAAAGGTCACACATGGCGGGACGTGCGGAGAGAGACGCAGGACTTTGCAAAATTGTTACTGGATATCAAACAGGGTCAGTTTTGCACAAATGATGATATTTAGAAAATTAACATTGCATGATTAATAAAACCATGCAGATCACCCCTATATGACACGTCCATCCTCAGACCTGCATATGTGCCAGTGTGAGTTTTGCACCACATATTTGCGCATGTTCCACTTTTGCCAACATGTACTGGAAGAATTGTGTGTGCCACCAGCCACAAACTGGACAACCTAAGCTGTGCAGCTAACAAGCGCATGATGTTGCAGCTGTGTCGAAATATCCCTTAGCAGCTCTGCAGCCTCCTGTGTTCGCCTCCAGTCATCTCCAGGGGGCTGATACAGATGTGAAGGGTTACAGTTGCTCCAGTTATTACTAAGAAAAGGGAAAAACTGAGACAACCTATATCTATCTTTTAGTCCTGTGTGGTTTATTACCCACTGAATCAAAAGTGAGATTTCAATAATCATATTGATGAGTAAATAATTCAGCATCTGGACATCAGTCATTTCTCCAAGATGAAAACACATTTCCCAAACAAACCTGTGATTCACTGCAAGCAGTTTGTGCACCTGAGTTCTCAGTTGGAGTGATGCGGAAAAAAACAATCAAGGCAAATATTCTGCTGCTGACAATAAAACAGAGCAACACGGCGGCAAGCCATGATCCACCAACAAGGTTAAATCCCTCACAAGCATCCCATATTAACCCACTACATTGATTTTCCTTTCTCGCCACCACCAGTTCAAACATTGCAGAGTCTTGAAAAATTGCAAGTTTATTCTTAAATAATAAACCATATGATTGAATCTTCAGTGTATTTACGCACAGATATGTTGATGGCACATAATGAAGCAGTGCAAAAGTTATTCAGGGAAAATGAGACCGACCCTCATGCAAACTACAGATTATAATGTGCATGCTTTAATTGCCCTACCTTCATTAATCCTCCACAGTCCGGAGTGAGAGCTCAGATCATCTGGACCTGTGTGGTTGGGTTTATTCACATCGATGATATACCAGTAATCAGTGCCAATAGCCAGGGCGAGGAGGCTGAAGCTGAGCAAACCAGTGAAGCCAGCAGTGAGCACCACCAATCCGTACCTCATTATCTCAGCACGCTTACTCTAATATCATGTGAAGCTTTTTTTTTTCTATTTTGCTACACTGTGATTTGCACCCAGGCTCCAAATTGCGCGATGCGTAAAAGCTCTCCAGCTGGATGCGTCCCCGCAGCGCGCAGCCTCTCCATCACCACCGCGCTCCTGTGATGGACTTTAGCATGGTTACTGAAGAAAACAAACACAATCCATTAAGTGTTTCCAGATTAGTTTAAAAAGCAGGAGAAAAAAATAAGAGAAGAGAAGTGAGTCTCTGTTGGCACCAGCCGCTCACACACTATCTCTGTAAATGAGGCTGAGACGCTCCTGGAGTAACCCACAGAGTCAAGTTCAGAGGAGTGAAATACCTTCACTTCCGCTGCTCAACTTCAAAATAAAACCATAGATGACTGCATGTGATGTGAAGGTGTTTTATTTTGTAATGCAAAATCCGTCCACAATTTGGTTATCTGACTTGACAGTGTTGTTTTGTAGATGCTACTGTGACCAGAAAAGGTGGTCTATAGATGTGGTACGCTTAAAGAAATGTAGGGTCACTCTTATGTGTTCTCCCCTTCCAATATTTACATGTAAGTATTATTTTAGTAATTGTGCCTACTTTATTTAAGCTATTTGGATCTAGCATACTATTCCGCAGCGAGTCTTATATTAAAAGTAAATATTTACACATTTTATTGTTGGGTTAAGAATTAATTTAGGAGGAAAATGCAGAGCGGAACCAACCAGTCCAGGTGTGGTTGCACGTAGCGCCTTAATTGGTGGACCCCTCCCTCTTCCTCAGATGAAAATTGGGAAGAGAAACAGGTAGTCCATGTCTTCACTCTTCTGACTTCTCCACTGTGTTTACAGGTCAGTATACGGTGCAAGTAAACAGAATAACGACCTCCTAAAGCTGAACATAACGTGACTGATGAATCTGTTGGTAGATTTGGGTGTTTAAAATCGAGTTTAGAAAGACGTTATGAGAGCAACGGCGGGATTTTTTAAAATGGCGTCCGCTGTTTGCGGCACGAAGCATCCCGTTTGTGTGTGTGTGTAATCGCATAACTGAGTGTAAGGTGATTGTGCGCAGTTTACAGTAATTTTTGCAGTTTTACGACCCTGAACACCTAATAGATATCTTATAGATAGCACTGATTAGACATTCAAAGTACTACTGCTAGCTTAACATGCTAGTTTAGCTGATGAATGCTAATTTATGCTTTTTCATTTATTTAATGGCACATATGGAGTTAATAGTTTGTAAAGCTTAATAAATAATATTTGATTGCACTATGGTGTTAGTAGCCCTGTAACCAGCATTGATGCTGAGGAATTACACTTGAACAGATAAGAAATGTTTAGTATGTTGTAAGTATGTTGAAGCTGATATGTGAGAAAGAAGGACAACCCTACTGATGTGTTTTAATAAAAACCAAAATAGGGACAGTGGGCAGAAAATGGACATATAAGGAAGGACATTGCACTAGGGAAAGTGGTTCATGTCTTCACTCTTCTGACTTGTTTACAGTGTTTTGGGCCACAAATCATTTGTTACTGCGATAAGTCATCTTGAGACCCGTAACATAGACACCCCACCCTGCTGTCACTTCTCATATAAGAGTGAATGAAAATGCACTCCAACCTGAGATATGATAAGCAGACGTCATAAACAACAATCATGCACTTACACTCAATAAACTAAAATAAAAGTCCCCCGGCTTTTGACAATTGCATTTAAAAAGCTTGCTTCAAACAATTATTGTAAGTGCTTACCTGTACTTTGTGACGAGGCTGAGTCACCCGTCACACTGGAGGGGTCCTGCAGGTGGAGCAATTTAGATAATTGATGGTGTGGGTCTGAAAAAGAAAAGACAGCATCAAGGCCGGATGCTCTACAGTGATTTGTTGCTGCAGGTTTTCAGTGCAAACAGATGATCAGTGTGTTCAGTGAATCATTTGGGAAAAGAGCTGCCTTCACCTCATTCCCCTCAAACCACCTGAACACTGGAGCTAACTTCAGCTTCAGCCTCTGAGGAGACTTGTGATTCAGTTTTTGTGTCACTTTGAGTCTTGTTGCAAATATTGCCAATATGCTGAAAAAAGAGAACTGTCAGATTAACCATGAAAAAAACGTACATTGGCTGCACGTGTTAAAATCACGTTTACTGAAAACGATTTATTTTGTGTTCAATTCAGTCTTATTTGTTAAACTGACATGACTTTTTTTATGTCAACCTAAAGGACTTTTATTATGTTCAGTATTTTCATTTCCTACCTAATCTGCTCAAGTAGGTCTTATCCGATTACGTTATGAAACTCTTACATGGTTTCTTAATCAGTTCTATGATTATTTATAGAGTCTGATTTCTGATGGACGTATTTTGTACAGTGTTATAAGAGTGATTGTACACATTTCAGTCATTTTAAAAGATAATGACAGAAACAACAATTTGCATTCACGTGACCAATACCAGATGTTGTTTTGTACAAATGTGATACAGCTTAGGTAAATTTTTACTTGACAAAAGTAACAAGCAATTGAGTTAAAGATAGTGTAAACTTGTAAATTGCTCTTTTTTTAAAAAAATGTCTGACAGTGTCATTATTAATATGTAATTGAAAACATATTTTGTCCTTTATGTAAAGAAAAAAAAACTTCATTTTCTATTTCACTTCTCAGTATCATCAAACATTTTACAACAGTATAGCTGTTAAAGAAAATTTAACTCTACGACAGAGTAAAATTAGTACATTTCAGCTGCTTTATCACCAACATAAATTCTCTTTATCATTCATTGTCTCCAGTTGTGACAGATATAGAGCTCAGCGCCCTCGGTACAAGCCTCATGGGATGAGTGCAGACAAGAGAGACGCTGCACCCACATTTACTCAGCAGGCATGAGCTCAATGTCTCCCCACACACCATAAACTATTGTCAGCTATATTTAGCTCAACTTTGAATTGGTTCTTCTTTTATTCCAACAGATATGTATGTTAGATGTGCACATTATTGTTAGCTGACCTTCACATTTAATGATCAAGTTATAGCTTTATTAAAATCAACTGCTGCTTCATGGATCATAGTTGCATACCAAGTTAACAACATACTACCAAACACAAGTAAATACTTTTTTCTTGTTTGCAGGAGGAGCAGTTATTTAGCATCACAATTTTTAAATGGAGTTTGGCAAGCAGTTGTCTTCAAATAAAGAGGCTATATGGGGACGTGGCAAAGTTCACAGTCATTTAAAATTTTCACTGCACTATTAAATGTCCCTCTTTGTAATGTCCCTTTCATAAAAATACTGCAGTTTTATCAAAGTTAAGCAGGACAGTATAAAGAAAGCAAAACTTAACATCTGGCAAATATGGGTATTGAGTTTGACTGGAAAACACAGTATTCGTCGTAAGGAAGACCGTGTTTTTGCATTCAGGCTCTGGGTGAACTTTTAGTCATGAGGAACAGTGCATGTCTAAAAAGGAACAACAAGTTAGGTATCATACAATACAGTCCAAGTCCATGTGAGATGAACTAAAGTACATATTCACAACCCTTTTGAATAAATAATACATTGAGTAATCTAGTAATGGACATCCAGTGGAAGGAGCAATGATGCCCATAATCCAGATGACAAGCACAGAATCCTGCATCCTGTCCGCTTCGCAATTACACATTGTCAACAACTCACTTCACAGACCTTGATACTGATCCAGGAGAGTGCGTTGCTTTCTTCATCCGTCTAAGGGGTTTTAAAGCTGTACTCAAGCTCAGGATCAAACAAAATGGCTACCTCAAATTCAGTTCTCTGTAATTCTGCAACACTGTCTTGCCCACAAGGACACTCCTGATGTCCACTTGTGGATTTCCGGTGGTTGCTTGTTTGTCGAGCTTATGAAGCATATGGAGCAGGAAATCTAAGAATACTAAGGACCGTGAGTCTCATCTCTCTCACTCACACTCGAACACTATTGTGTTTGACCTCTCTGTCCTCTCTACGAATATCTTCAACAGCTTGACAGGTTGCACATCTGCCTGCCGGAGAAATGTAGCACACATTCAGCATTTATTTGAAAATAAGTATAATAACAGGCATAAGAACTCCAAGCAGAAGCAATTTATTACGGCATGCAAAATTAAAACGTTAATCACCAATTAAGCTACTATAAAAGCTGCAGTAAAACTGACAGCAGCAGAATCATTTCACAACCGTCTCTATTACTTGAATAGTTTATTTACTCATATTAATTTATATCGTAACTGTGCAAGTCTGATTAACCACTTTGAATTATTTGTTTTCCTGCGAGTGTAACTCCTATTTAACTCTGTCCTGATGCAATCTATACAATAACACATTTAGTGGTTTTTTTTTTTTTTTTGTTTTGTTTTACATCATTTTATTTTTCCAACTTCCAGCATCCACTGTATGTGAATCGGAAACAACCAATTCAAGTGTTAATTAAATAATCTAAACAGGCATGTTAAAAAAGTCATTTGAACACAGCTCACCGTCTTCGGTCTTTGGAGGACAAGGTTAATCAATAACCCCAGCTGGATGAACACTAAGTATTATTAAAATTAAAAAAAAAAATTGAATTGATTTTGTTTTCCTAACTGCTGAGAAATGGAAAAGAGAAATAAAAAACTTTCAAGAAATCTGGAGATTTCCCACAGAGGGAAGAACCATCTAAGCAATTATTGAACCACCTTAAAATGCATTTAAAAATCAAATAAAATGATTCAGTATGAACACACACAGCTACCAAGAAGACTCACTCAAAAGCAAAGCAGAAGTCAATCAATGCTCTTGGCTGGAGGAGCATCAGATATAGATAAAAAAAAACGCAAAACACCTATTTTTCACACATCTTCAACAGACTGTGACTGACTGACCTGTTTGCCTCTACTTGTCCTAACTTGTCACGCAGTGAGACAAAGCCTCCTCATGTCCAACCTGAGAGAAAATGTTAGTTTCAAACTGCACACATTTCATGAGGCATTAATGATAACAGAGGTTTTAGAAGTTATTTGAGGGCTAAATGAACAGTAACTCACATTTCTAACAAAAGCTGTCAGGCAAACTGGATAACAGCTCAGTAAGAAATCAACCATCTTTAACTTTGAGTTAATAAGTTTTTATTACTTGCACTGTGTCGAATGATATGGAGATTCAAATCCTCTGACTTGAAAGACAAAGTTGCACAGGGTGTAATAGTTAGGTCGCGCCAGCTGGACGTACACCAGCTGGTGACGAGCTTCTCTGGCCCTTTGAGATCGGGCTCACCCATATGTTTGTCTGCCACCCAGCAGGAGGCCACACACACCAAAGAGAGATTGGTGGTCAGGTTGTGTGTGATGCAGATATGAAATGAATTGATGGTGGTGGCATGGTGGTATGGGTCTGCCCATGCCCATTATCATGGTTAATGGTTCTGGCTTCTTATTGTTACTGCTGAGGCATAACAATCACATCTTGGCACACTGATGCCTCATTTACTGTCAAACTCAGAATTTATATGACTTATTAACAACAGGACATTTCAAATCCACATTTAGCTGAACTGAAAATTTGCTCAGGTTTAATTCTAATGGACTCTCATGTGTAGAACTGGAATCTAATAATTATTTACAAGGTGAGGCAACATGGCAACACAGAGCTCAGGTTAATCTCCTCGTGGCCTCAGATTGTGACTCTGAGAGCGAGCTGGTTGCAATCGAAGCGGCCCCAGCTGAGAAAGGTAATTCTGCTGTCGAGGGAAGCCAAAATGTCAATGTGTCTTAGGGGGCGCACAACAGAAATGGTTGCAACTGAAGCGGCACAAACTGGGCGAGTTATAACTATGATTACGGGGATAATGGAGACTCTTGTGATCCCGATGCTGAGTTTTATTTTTCTCTCACTTATCTCTCTCCTTATCTGAGGATTTGGCTGCATGGCCCGCTGCCACAAACCAAACAAGACGCGGTTAGGAGGCTGCTGAGAGCTTTACGATCCCGTGGGCATAGACTTCCTGAGGATGGCAGGACATTATTGGCAACCTCCTCAGTGACTGAAATAAAAAATGAACTTGTCGACACAGTTGGATAGAGGTAAGACTGCTGAAAGTTGACAAGTTCTGCTAAAGTGAAAAGTCGCTTGAAGGATCATTGACGCTCTGCCCTTTCTCAAATCAGTTTCAAAGCCAAGGAACTTAAAGACAAATTTTGTTTTCTCTATTGTTTACCTAATCTTTTGTTAAATCGATTTCGCTCAGCAAGGAGAAAGTTAGTGCAGCAGGTTATGAACTCCATAGACTGTTCATGAGACATTCACAAGGCCCCAAATTAAGATGAACTGGATGCCTTTTAACACCTCAAGGAAGACAGGGAATATATTGTCGGAGACAGTTGGTACAAACTGTGTGCGAGTATTGTACCGTGTGATATCTATATTTTTGAAAAGCTTTTTTTTCATCGTACTGCAATGTTAAGTAGCTTTTTAAGAAGCCCATAAGGACTTAGATTACTGCATAGATAAATACAATAACTTTCAGCCTGAGACTTTCATAGATTTCTGAAGACTAGATTTAGTCCAAGCTTTTCACCATAGTGACATTGTGTTGGGTTTTAGTTGAGTTATTTCCTGTTTTATTTTGAAAGACTGTGGTGTGTTTTCTTTGCTTCCCACCTTTAAGATTGCTGATCAGTTTCACCTGTGATCCTCCTTGTGTATTTAGTCTGTGTGCTCCCAGCTCTCGTTTTGCCAGTTTGTCTTTGTACCTTGTGTCCAGCTGCTTCACAGTGCTTATTCCTTGTGGTCTCCCAGTGTTTTTTGGATTTTGCCTTGTGTTTGGACTTCTGTTTTTTTGGCCTGCTCCTACTTGGATTTATCTGCCTTACCTGTTTTTGACCCCTGCCTGTCTGACCATCCTGTAAGTCTTTTGATTCTGTGAATGAAAAATTAAGCTGCACTACCTCTGCCCTTTTTTTTTGGTCCTATTATTTGTATTTCTGCTGCCTTGCTTGCATCATTGCAACACTGTTCTATTCTTGCTTTTTTGTTATAGTGATATGATGTTCTTGATATACCTAGGTAGCACAATTAACAAGAATTGGAGTTGCCACCTCTGTTACTGCAACATTAAAGATAATGATTTGGTCTATTTCGTTGTAGTGACTGTTGCACCATGTTGCACTCAGGGTGTATAGTGTATATTTATATATCTTTTTTCCTCTTCTTGTGCTGCTTTTTTATAGTAGAGATGTGCATGTTTTCATGATGGCTCTCTGAAAGTTTCCTAGTCCATGTCACAACAAATTAAATTGTGTCCAGGCACGATATCTGGTGGACTAATAATAAACTGGCTTGGTCATTCAGGTCATTCAGTAATGAATCTCTCCTATTTTCTAGTATTCGTCAAAGCAAAACAGCTTTTCGCCAGCCTATTATTGCAAATCAAGCTGTCTCTCTAATTAACCCATGACTTTGTGTGGAGCTACAGTGGTGTCATTGAGAGGTTGAGATTGCACTTGTTTTTCCCTCATCTATATTCACGTATAAGAGAAGTCTGTTTTGCAGTTAAACATTTGGTGGGTTCCATGGATTGACATTTCTAGGCTGTGTACCCAGACTTGAATCACTCACTCCGGTTTCATCATTGCTTTGAACTTTATTTTTTTCAAGAATCCACTTGTGTATATCAATCAGAAAAACAACAACAACAAAAACACAGAAATGCTTGGTTGGAAATGTGCACTCTAATTTTTTCGCTTTCTTGGCGTTGCCAAATTGTGTTTCGGCTGTTCACAACATGGCTGGTGGACACTGCAAAAAGACAAGTTTGCACTCATGCTTGTGGTAAACGAGTACACATCCATTTGTAATATGAGAGTGATTTTTCTGTACTGTACTGCAAGTCCATTTCATGCAGTAGGACTGTCATTTTCCCTTTTTGCTTTTATGACCACTTGCTATTTTCATAATGCACAAGAACACTGTGCTCTCTTGAGTGATTTGCAAGAACATGGTAAACCGCAGTGGAACAATAGTGAGGACGCAATGACGTATAAAGAACATAAAGTGCCATTCAGTCAGTTTTCATTTACAGCAGAGGTGAAACAAATGCAGTAACCCATGACTCTAAAGTCACATCATTTGATGTGGAATTAGTGTTTGATGGCAGGTTTCAAGAAGGTATGGAGCAGTGCTGTAATTCGTTCTCTGTGTGGCTAAACCTTTGTGTATCATCTGTGACAAGTCAAAATGGCTGCTGTGCAAAGGGCCCATGCCGAAAGAATTAACAGATCTCAAGGACCTGTTTGTTTTGCCTCCTCGCAGATGCTGTGAAAAGATTCGAGAGGGAGTCGACAGCTTATAACATACAGCGTGCCAGGGGGAGGGAGAGGGAGGGAGAGGCTGTCAGTTTCTTTTTGATTAGTTCAGTGGATTGTTCTACACGCATCAAACTTAAAGAATGTTATTGTGCCTCGTTATTGTCAGGAGTGTCACATATTCAGCTTCTGATGCATACTTTCATTTGTTCATTCATTCTTTCATTCTCAGCGTACCCATCGATGTTCTGTGGCATTGAGGTGGCTGTGGAGGAAAGTCCATGATAGTTACGTCATCTTTGCTCGGGCAGTTCTTGCAATGCTCTGCGATCGTTATCCAGCTGTAGTATATGAGGCCATCTTCTTCAAGGTGCAAACCAGAGGGTAGAAAATGTCTTTGAAGAATGGATTAGTAGTCAAATTGTTGTCCAACACCAGAGTAGACAAAACATAATGTACCCCCCTTTGGCCTAGATGCTCTCGTCATTTTCACATTTGAGACAAGATGTTCCCTCATCTTCAGCATCCTTCATGTCGCCAAACACAGCACCTGCAGCTATTCTAGCATGTCTGTTTGTGAATCTGACCATCTGCTCTCCTTCCTCTTGTTTCTTGGATGTCAAAGGCAGAAACATTCCTCTCATTTTCTTTTGGTAACTTAGAAACAAAAGCTGTAAAATTAGTGGGATTCTCTGTTTCTTCAGGCTGATTAATGTCTTCTATTGCAGTGAGAAAGAGGGAGTAACTATGAAGAGTCTCTGCATGATCTGGTTTCATTTGTGGCCAGTTAAATGTTCATGTAGGCAGTTGCCGTTTTCAGTTTGTTACCATAGTGAAAAATCATTTCCCTCACCGTGGCCTTGATGAGGACTCATGTGCTGACAGTTTCCAACTGAGTCCCTGGGTTCACCTCTGGTAAACTGCTCGAGCTAATATAACCTGACCCACTTTATGGTCAAATGCCCTTATGATTGATTTGAATTCACCACTGAAAATAGGAACCTGGCTTTGGCATAAAACAGTCTAACATCTTTGTGATTCCATTTTGTTTCACCATTGCACAGATTTACATGTTTATTAGTTTACTATTGACATCACTGTTTGCTGTATGTTATTTTCTTGTTTGGCTTCTATTATTTGCCTTCAACTGTTCAGTATATTCATAATTTACTTCTGGCTGCTCAGCTGCTGAAAACTTATTTTTATCCTTGCCCTCATACTGATTTTCCCACACTTGTATTTTGGCTGTAGAGGCAGCTATGGCTGTCATGATCTCAAGCTGTTCCTTTTTGCCTTTCATTTGCATACTTCAGTGTCAGTCTCTTGTTTCCGGGATGCTGCATGTGGAAGTAAAAAAGCTGCACGTTCTGCTTGTTAGCTCTGTCATACAGATGATCTGGATGAGACTCGTGAGAATAAGCTGCTAACTAACAGAATCTAGATTTCTTTGCTGTTTGGACGTCTTGTCCTTTGAGCAGGTACAGTTTGTCGAAGCTGCCTGCGGTGGTGAAGGCAGGTCGGGATTCTCTGCAAGAGATGCAACTTCATTAAAATAAAACTCGTAAATTGGTGTACTCCGCACACCCAGGGGAGACAGGTTTATTACTATTACTATTTATTAACATACTAATTCAAAGAGGCTATGTTGCCTTCATGACTGGTGTCTGACGAACTTGCATTAGATGTGAAAGTCCTCTTCAGCTTCACCTTTTCAAGCTCAGCCTCCTGCCCTATTGGGAGTTTTTAAGCAGGCTACCCTGGCTGCCTGGAGAAGGTCTTTCTATTTCTTCACTTCACCAAACTGTCGGACTTCCTAATCCACTCTCTGATATATTGACTGCTGCTGTTATCACCTGCCAGACGTATTGTTTTGTCTTATTAGTTGTGGCATTGTTTTGCTTGCAGACCAAAATATGCATATACTTACTGTAGAGTTCAATAATTGTTCTTGTTGAGTAATTTAATTTGTTTATGGCTCAGCAGTCACTTTTAATCTATTCGCTTATGCCAATGAAAGTTTCTAACCATTGCAATGTGAATGGGGTGGAAACTATCACTGCTGTAGAATATATGGACGTAGCTGCACTTAGTCGCAGTTTTAGATGTAGGTGTAAATATTTATCACAAGGCTGTTTCAACACCCAGTTTTTGTATGTCCAGCTCCAACTGGCCTCTTGGCTGTTGTTGAACCTGTTTTTAGGAGGTTTCCATTTTGAACGAAACCTAACTTCTTCCATTCATCTCAACATGACTGAGACTAATAGCTTTGAGATTGAAAGTCTTCTACAAGACTGACATATGTTTGAAAAGGAAATATAAATAAATCGTGTAGTGTATATAGTAACAGTATTTTTTTTTTTTACATTGAATCCACCATCTCCCATTTCTCAGAGTGCAGTATAGGCACCTCTGGTAACACTTACAGCCCTGGAGTCTGTGTGGGAAGCTCCATCAGCCGCGCACATTTGGACAATACGTTTTCCACCCATTATTCCTTGTAAAACTGCCCAAGCTCTGTCAGGTACCAAGGGGGCCGTGAGTGAAAAGCAATTTTCAATTCCTGCCACAAATTCACAATTGGACTGAGGTCGTGACTCTGTCTTGGCCACTACTCCAGGATATTCTGAAGCTCTTCCTGTGTAGTTTTATGGCTAAACAGTGTGTTGGGCGTAGTTGTTTTGCTGAAAATGATTCTGTCCACTTCTATTGCAGACTGCAGCCGACTCTTCCTCTGTGTTTACAAGAAAGTCTGGCTGCGATTTTATTTTTAACATGTATTCTTTTAATGATTAAGTTCACTGTACTACACTCGTGGGCGTAATTGTTTTTTAATGTTGAGTAAGATTGAAGACAACAAGCAGATTTTAAAATTGAACCACCCAACAATTAGTATGGTTACTAACACGGAAAGTCCAAAATAAGTATGAATACATATGTATATATTGACTTCAGAACTGGTAAAAACAATGGACATGAAATCACAAAACTGAGATATTAAGTTGCTGTCAAGACAGGGTGAAAGATACAACTGGACACAGCAGATTATCATTTTTGAAAACAAGTGATATATAGTGCTTGCTTTAGCAACGTGATGGAAAAGGATGACGTGTGTCTTGTTAAAATCCACAACCACTATGAAGCCACTCAATATAGAGCACATGCTCACTGGTGTCTAAAAGTACATCAAGGCATAATCGTTTGTTCTCTGTTGATTTAAAGAAATAGGTGGACAAAGAGAGAATTACTTCCTACATGGCATGTTTTGTGCCTGATTGTGACCGTTTTTATTAAAAAAAAACAACCTTATTCTATACATTTAAATCACACATCAAGGAAGAGGAAAAGAGGGATTTATCAAGTGTAGGGTGGCAAATGAAGCCGCTCTTAATCACTGCAATTTTCCATGGTATCAAAACTTGGAGCTGAATTGCCTTTCAGTTCTGTTTTGTACAAATGCGTCCGCTGTGACGTGAGGGGAAGTCGGAGCGGTACATTGCAATCAATAGACCTGTGCATTGAAATAGAATCTTGTTTCTGTGTGTAGCTCAGAGCGCATAGACTAATCATGTCTTCATGATGGTGACCTCTGTGACATGCAGATGCTACATCTGCAAGCATCCATCATCAGTACTGAGTGGACAGTCTTTTATCAGAGTAATGTTCTGTTATAAGAGGAGTTTTTTTTTCTCTGTGTAAAATAAAGTTAAAAGATTTACGACAGATGAACACACAGATTTCAAAGACATGTTTTTATTGAGAGGAGAATACTCAGCACAGCATAGATTATGTCTTGCATTGGAGACATGGCACAAATATTTTAATCAAACACTTTTACAAATGCAGCCTGCACCTGTAAACCTGTGTTAATCTGCAAAGTCTCATTAGAATTACTGAAATGTCATCTCGGGTGGAAGGCAGCAATGAAATGCCAGGAGGTGTCGGAGTTGCTGCGGCTCAGTTAATTATTTAATCTTTTGAAGTGCTCTTGAGGATTTTCACCTCGGAAATTAGTTGGTGCAAACACACACCAGGTTTGCACCTCATTTTGAACCCTTTGTTAACAGGTTTCGAGGTGAAAATCTTTGTCTCACTTTAAATTAACAACCATTGTAGGACAGAACATTATAGCTCAAAAGCTTCATGCTTGGTGCAAACATCACAACACGACTGCTGGCTTATGGTTATTGTCAGCAAGATGAACTCTCGAATCTGAAGCACGTGTTTTTTCACATTTCCAGGTACATTGCACTGGCTTTAGCTTTTTGTAGAGTGACAGGTCAGTTATCAGTTCACCAGTTTTCACACCATCCTTCTCCAATCCATGTCATCCATCAGCACATAGGTGTCATATCACAAATCCACATATAGAGTATGTTTAAACTAGTGGACACGTTGTTTGAGGTTTGCCTTGCTGCTATTATTCTGTTTGCATGTTGTGCTACAACAGCAGCTTTTGCCCACAGCTGACCTCGGAGCAGTGAAGCATCGCTAATGTGACACAATAGATCCAAAAGCAAATAATGTTCTGAAGCATGTTGCAGGTCACTAAGTCTTTTCTGTTTTTGCAGATGCGTCTGAGGAATGCAGAAGACACTAACTCAGTCACATTATATCCAAAGTGTGGAGGACAGTATGAAGATATGTGAGCAGCATGATGAAGCAGCAGAGTGTCAAAAGGTAGGAAAAGTCAGACGTTCTCCTTGGTTCTACGAACAGACCCAGCTCTTTCTTCTGTTCACTTTCCTCTGTTTACACCAGAAAACAATGTGTCGCTTTCAGGCTGTCTATCTTGTTGGCGGGACTGAATATGGGTTCCACTGTTCTCATTGGCCAAGTTGTGATCATTCATGCCTTAGTTGCTCACAGAGCCTGAATAATCTGACTCGTTATTGGCTTCAACTTTTCCTTCTCGTTGGCTGTAATTTGATTGGTGCAGTTTGTCTAAGGTCTGTGCTGAGGCTGTGCACTGTCCATGAGCTGAACCTCCAGCTCACTGAAACGTGTTGTCTCCATTTTCTTCTCTGTGTCGCTGTATAACGGCAGGAGCTGGCCTCATCGGCTTTAAGGTGTTTGTCAAATTATATTGCTCTTTTTTGGATCCTAATTGTGAGGAAATTGGTCTATTTCAGGGCTGCATCGATTGTGTGTTGTGTTTCTTTGGACTCCAAGTACTGAATGTTCTCACCAATTTCGGTTGGGTGTTAATCCCATTTTCAATAGCCTTGTTTTGTTGTCATGTCCCCACACATCACCGTGTAATAAAACTGGTCATGGATTTGAATGTTTGCTGCCAGGTTCAGGTTGGTGCTGAGATTATTTTATGGTATAGAATGTCCTCCTTCCTTTTGTATTTCAAAATGAAATTGAAAGTATTTACATGAAAGTAATTTTTGTTCATTAATATCTACAATTATGCTTTGAGATCAATAAAGTCATCAATTTTATCTTAAACTAATAACACCATATAATAACATCATTTGTTCGCTGGTAATCCCTTTGCTCTACATATCTAGGACGTGCACAAGATTTAAGATTAAAGGTAAACTCCCCCGATCCATGGAATAAACAAGATGACATGTCTGATTCATCAGTTTTGATTCTTTTTAGCTGCCCATGATGTTAACAGTTAAACATGTTAAAGCAATACTAAATCAGTGGAGTATTCTTTTAAGATTGAATAGGTTCTGCATTGTGTTGCTGAATTTGTGTCTCTTTGGGTTCAATGTATGACATCATGGCTGCTGGCTTTCCTGATTTTATGGCCTTAATTTCGGTTAATCCTCTTTGACTCTTCCGCTTTTCCTCTGGCAAAATGTCACATACAAGCAAAAAGCATAAAATGTCCATACAAAGCAAAACTGTCCAGTTCTGCAATGCATCTACATGCACGCCTGTGTATACTCAGCCGTTCTGAGTGTGTTTTTGTTTTTTCGTGTGTGTTTTACTTCAATACAGCAACTTTTGAACTTCATTCAAACCTGATTTGCATAAAAGAGTGTCTAGCCAACTGTTCAAAACAAGCACTTCCCTTTAATCCAAAAAAATCAGAATCAGATTTCTGTCTATTTATATTTTGAGATAACCTCCTTGGCTTATCTAATCAAATATTCATCTGACAACCTAGAAACAAATAAGCCCTTTTCTGTATTGTCTGTCCAGAACAAGACTGGCTGCAGGCAAACTCAGCCAAGAGGAGGACACAGTGCCAGAAATACATGTTGTCCTCTCGACGTCCATTCTCATCAAAGCTCTAGAGTTCTCCAGTTCAACCACAAACAGACAGAAGAAGAAGAAACTCGGGTCAGGAAGTTCACTTACTTCCAACAAAGGCATTTAATTTGGATTCAGAGTTCTTTCAGACCTTTTTAGCAAATGTTAAAAATCATCCACATCCTCATTGGAGACATTTCAAGTGCTTCGCCAAAAGTGTGGTCCGTGTCACGTCAATGGCAAGCTAATCCATTAAAACATGTCCAGTTCAGTGGGTAGTGTGTAATTATCAGGGCTGGTGAGCAGAGCATTTATGGGCTGTGATTCTCAAAGAAAACCTTTGTCAGTGTAATTATAGAATTAAACAAGCGGAGGTGTCAAAGTGAAATGCGTGTGTGTGTGTGTGAGAGAGAGAGTGAGTGTGTGTGTTTTTTTTTTTAAGGGAGACAACTGAAATTCTTAGATATAAATACTATAATTAGGTCGGGATAAATGGTTAGAAACACGATGACACTGTTGGAGAAGGCGATGACCAGAGAGAAGAGGCTTGCTGTGCAAACTGTGTACAATCATGTCTCGTTCTCTGAAGGCCGTATTGTTTTCTACAAGTGACAGCTGTTGCGTTGCAGAATGCTTACAGGTGTTTGTCCTGATTGCGGTGGGATTTGTCCACATCTATTCCTGCTGAAGAGAATGAACTGAGAGAGGTTAGACACTGCCACCCAGTGTAGTGAATAGGAAAATGTTTTATTTTTGGATGAACGCTGACAAGATTGGATTTTGATCTGGTTGGGAAATTAAAATTCACAAGCCAAAATAGTCGAGAGTACATCTGAGTATTTTGGTTACAACTGTTAAATACTTGTAGATACTGAGTAGTTTATATTATATTGAATATTTACTGAGCTCTGGGGCCTTTTCTGCAGACATTGTGACTCAAGTGTAACTAATAACACTCACTTCCATTTACTGTATGTCCCCCAGTGAGCTAACGTGCTATATCAGGGCCCTGGAGCGAGCACACATACGCTGAATATAGTAACCATTTAGTCATCAGTTATTAATTACACCACTTTTCTCGCTGTGTCAAAGTTTACATTGCAGTAAAAGGCTTCTATTTTCTATATGACATTTCCTGTCATATTACCGAGCCCTAACTATAATAGACCCTGTTCATGCACAGCAGGAAAAGCACAGGTGATAATAATATAAATGATGGCTGTAGGCTTCAGTTTCAGGGTTCCTGGTGTTGTACATGCTGTCACACTGTCATGAGTGAGGTAGCCACTCTGTTCAAATGTCGTGCAAGTTTTAGCCGAATTTCCAGATAATTAGAAAGAGAAAACATGAAATAATGTGTGTTTCCATTCACTACCATTATGCAAATATTAGGGGCTGAGCGCAGTGAGATAAACAGCTGGTGATGCTAATTCTCCAGTCAGGTGCCATTAAACCATGAGGGTGCAATGAGGTGACATTATTAAAAGAGCACCAGTCAAACTGTAGAACACCATGTAGACAACATGATGCAAATATGGCTTTCATGTTTGTTTCATGTGTTCATTCGAGGATGTGGCTGAAGACGCTACAATTACAGTTTTTGTTTTTTTTTTTTTTGTTTTTTGTTTGTTTTTTTTACTGTTCAAATTGACACCGGACATGGAAACAAGTGACTGACTGACCATGTTTTCAAACTTCCAAACCCATGTGTTCACTAATGCATTTAGACAGAATTTTGATTCAGTCTGTTACAAGTAATCCAAGGGGCCAGGATAACCGATTATTAAAAGCAGTTAATGTGCTGTCAGAGAGAAATAGTCCCTGAATAATGAGGTAAATGTACTGTTGATAGGCCACTTCTGAATATGTATTTTTATTGCAACCATTTAATTGACCTTTTCTCTTTCAATGACTTAATCACATACATGTTGAAACAAATGACAGCTATTGCTTAAGAACAAATATGAATTATGTGAATTATCTGAAGAGATGATTGCTGCGTGCATGCAGAGCAGAGATGCAAATATTGAAGCACAAGAATGTTCCCAGGATTTGATTGAACATGTGATGGATTTTTTTTGTATCCATCCTCTTGATGCTAGGCTCGATACTCAAGACAAGATATTGTGTGCATCAATGCTTTCGGGATCGATCCACCCACTCCTCTTATGCACGAACCATAGGTGTTATCATCAGAATGGGAGACAGTCACTGCAAGACTTAGCACGCCTACCAGGGCCACCTTTCAACACCATGGGTGCCATGAACTCAGCATTCTCTTTGGGAAAAACTGACTCTCTGCAGCATGACAGCTGACAATGGATGTAAAGAGAAAAAGCCAGAAAAGCCTTTGATATTCTAAGAGTCACTGGATAGCAACAGCCTTGAAAATTGGTAAATTGACAAACATACAGACAAATCAGTGTTGAATTAAGATGAGATAAACCTTTATTCTTCCGACATTGGGAAATTTGCAATTAAGACGTGAGGCATTTTATATAGATTATATATAGATTTAAAAGATTATAGATTATAAAGAGTAGGACAGAATGTGATAATGTGATGCGTCAATGTCAGCACTGAAAGCCAGCAGTAAAGTTTTTATTTAAATTGTGGTAAAAACTGGAATAATTTGATGGTGGATGATGTTGAAACCCAGATCATTTTAGTGTTTTACAGATATTTGTCAAAGCTCAGGACATCCAACTTGAATCCAAGGTAATCCTGGACTAACAGCTGTTCACTGTATGGATATGAACATATGATTTTTAGAGGGACACAATCAAAATGTCTGCCATAGTAGAGGCCGAGTGAGTCATCTCTGTTCCATGTCTGCGGTAACTGAGCTGAAAACATAAGTGGCAAATGATACACTGATTTTATTATACTTTACATTATTATGTTTGTGGCATAATACTGACATGACATTGCAATAATTAGGCATTTGGACACTTTGTCCAAACATTCTCCTAATTATGGGTCAAGGACACTTGATCATTGGCCGACCCCCCTCAACCATCTACTGAATCATAAATGTCTTTAATATTTTTATAGCTTTGCATAGAATTCTACTCCCAAACTCAAAAAAGATATTGTCAAGTTTTATTTTATTGTCATCAACATTTTCAAAAATCATGTCAGAATACAAAGATAGTAAAACATCTCTCTATATTAAATACATTCTAAAATATGGCTGGAGGCTCTCTATCGAGCTGATACGGGATGCATAGGTGACCAAGCCTTTTAGACCTTTTTTTCTAAAATGTTTGTCTATCATTTGCAAATTGCATACATCACAAAACCATTGTTGTAGACATTACACTTGAACTACTGCAGATTGTATTTCTCCCTGGGAAATAACTGACACAAATCTACAGGATAAATTGTACATAGTTTCAGGTTGTCCTCTGTGCTGCACACAAACATCTGGGCCAGTAAAGTCTGGGCAGCTTGGGCCCTTAGTGATTTGATGGGTGTCAGGAGTCTGCAATCAATACAAAGTTCCCTCTTAACAGCATTGTGCTGCCTATGGGCATCCTAGAGGCTACTGATCACATTTTACAAAAGCAGTGTTGGGTGGTTGCTGAAATAGAGTTGTTTGCTGTCACATCCAGAGTTTGATGAGATGATTCATATCAGTTTCAGTGGGACGTTCTTGGTCTCGCAAAAACTGGAAGGTGAGGGAAGGCAGACAGCCCAGTTCTGCAATATGTTTTTCAACAACTCCAAAGCTGCCTGAAGGGACGGACACGTTGGAGCTGGGTTTGACCGACAACAACTGGACGAAGGGAGTGCACATAGCATTCATGATGAAATTCATGGCATCCTCTCAGCAATACTCGGAGATTTCGTTTGCTTCTGCATGTTTTATAGGACGTCACAGTTGTAATGGCCTAATCTGTTATTTTTATTCCACTTTTAAGTACTCCAGTAAATCTAAATCCATTGTAATTTCTAATTTTTTCACCCAACTCTGAAGGTGAGAACAGTGTATAAAGGGATATTGAGTGCAGTATGGTTTAAGGCCCCCAGGCAGAACACCAGAGCACTTTCTGAGTTCACACCCGGTATATTGAAAATGATGTATAGTCCATCAAATGCTTTAAATGTGCTCCCCTTTGGTTTCCTGATTGTCCCTGATATGGATATGTGACATTTCTACATAAGATATCCTTTGTTCCTAAACATGCCTGATCTCTGTAATTCTATATGTTGCATGTCTCTCTATATAAAAAAATCCATTTCAGTGATCCTGAGTTAAGTCCTGTTGGAATGTACATTGCTCAGCTTTGCAGAGGTGCCTGAGTGCAATCTGTTTGTTTCAGTCTGCTTCATATTGTGCTTTTATGGAAGCTGTAAAAGGTCTATCAAGATGAATGAACACTACTGGCACCAGCCATTCTTGTCTTTGAAGACGCCGGTGCATTTACCTTGGTGACATCAGCCACTTAGAGTGACATCAATGCCTGTTCTTATAGAACATGTCAGAGAAAAATCATTTAAAAGCTGTAAACAAACACGGTGGGAATGTTGACAGAGGTTACACAAGTACAATCCAGCTAAATAATGAACTAAAGTTTAATCACCTAAACCAAATGAAGTTAATGTTGTGTCTATAAGTGAGTGTCCATGTTTCTTTTTAAATAAACCAAAGGATGCAGCCACACTGATCCATCATTGTCTATGTTTTTCATCGATGTGCAGCTAGAGTGTGAATATTGTTCAGGACTAATGAGTCCTTTACGGCCTAATTTGTATCTGTTTTGACAGAGAGGCAAATTGGCAGAGATCTTGTCTTTTCTTTTCCCTTGGAGATAAACAAAAAAGGAAAAAAACTGGGTGGAGAAACAATGAATGCAGATCCTTCCACACAGGTGGACAAGAGGGTGACTGCATGTGTGGCTACACAAAGAGAACAGTACAGGCCTGAGTGCTTGACCCCAAACGCGACCCCAACAGTGAGGAGATCCGGTGGCCCTGTTATGCTGTGGGGGGCATTTTGCTGCCATGGTTTGGGTCCATTTAGAGGAAAGTGTCACTGCAGATCCATATAAAATTGTTGAGTAATCACCTTTATCCTATGATGAAACATTTCTATCCTGATGGCAGCGGTCTCTTTCAGGATGATTGTGTGAATCAATGAATAGTCAATGAATCCTGTGCTATGGCCTTCGCAGTTACCACATCTCAAACATCTTTTTGGATGAACATATTAAACTCTCCACCGCCACTATCAAACCCCCAAATGAGTGATTCTCTTTTGAGGGTGTTCATCCCTGAGTAGAGTTCAGAGACTTGTGGGATCAATGATGAGGAGCATTGAAGCTGTTCTGGTTGTACGCAAGACCTTGCTGAGACACTTTATGCTGGTTTTTACTTGCATTTGTCTGTATATTGTCTATTTAGCCGGTGGAATTTAGCTGCAACAGAGGGCCCAACATTCCTTTTGTTGACATTCATGGCCATGTTTTCTGAATAGGCTGAAGAGAAAATGTGTCAAAGGCAGTAACACTCTATAAAATTTCTCTCTGATCAGTGTGGCTGCTCTCAAAGATATTTGCTGCTGTTCCTATTTTGAACAAAACCGTCTTAATCCGTATTTGTGAAATTACACATTTTTCACTCAGTATATGTTGTTTGATGTTGGCATTGTCATTTGAGAGACAAAACATGTAAAATTTCCAAGAAAAAACACACATAATCTTCCTAAAGTGTTCACTTCTTCCCAATTAAAAAACAAAACATGTTGTCGGGCACCTTGCAGCTGGTATAAAAACAGACAGGAAAATGTTACCCGATCAGTCCGCTTCATCTGAGGTGATGGAAGCGGGTCCTGCACTCCCGCCTTCTCCCCTGATTGAAAGGTGATCAGTACTCCCAAAGAGAAGATACATCGACACTTGTACCATCACCCATAAGCGTACCTCCCTGGTCTCCACGAAGGTACTTGCCATTGGAGCACTTGATGGCCATGCGTCCATGTTCCAGGAACTCGAGGAAAAAGTCCTCAGGCTTTTCTCCATCTGAGCACACGAGGCCACAGCTGGAGACGTACCAGAACTTTCCATTCACGCCTGCACAAGGATATCATATATTTTAGATATTGGTTTAAATGAACAACCATTGCCACGAAATTTACTGTCATGCACTCTTGAAAATACTGTCAATAAAGTCAGAAAATACTGACTTTTTACATTGTAGGCGCCGTCGTTGAAGATCAATGAGAAAATATCATAGACGGATCTATTTGCGTCAAGAGTGTTGGAGGTCTTGTGGTGACACACGAAGCCGTTCTCTCCGCTCAGGATCAGCATCGGGCGGTTGATGAGTTTCATGAGGAATAATTCATCATCACCTGCAACGAAGGACAAATGCTGCTTATCCTATGCGCACAGGTCAACGAAGCTGCACCTGTGGCGGCTTATTTAAAAAACAAATGCAGCGCAGACTCTTAACAGGCTTCTCTCAAAGCACTTACCCACTGTATCGCTGACGGCTGAGAGCTGCCCATTCTTCTTTGTACACACATACTTTCCATTACTTGCTTTGAGTGCCACCCTCTTCCCTCGCCACTCGATGTCAAACATTGTGTTGACCTCTCTGGGGAATAAAAAAAGACATGGCTGAACATGAAGTTCTGGTAAGAGGTATGTGAAAACATGGACAAATGCTCCTCTTTTAAAGCTATTAGAGCCACTTACACTTCTGTGGCAGTGGACTGGATCTCTCCGTGAGTCACTAGAGTCCAGTATGACCCACCGTTGGTCCTGAACATAGACTTTTTGCTCTCTTTATCAATCTCCATCTGGAAGGTCTCCATGTCCGTCTCCACATCCTGATTGGCTGAAATACTCACTCCTGGTAAAAAGAAAAGAAAAGACAGCCTTTCTAACTATGCAGTCGAATTAACGGTTTACAATGCTGCGTCCTCTTGAATGTCAATCGTCTCCTCCTGAATGTCATTTACTCTCTCAGGCATTGCCAATGACACTTGTGTGCATAATACATATTAATCCAACATTTAATTACATCCATGCCCTGTCTGTTGTCACACCACATAATAAACTTGCGCTACCTACAGTGACTCATCCAAGGCTTCTGTGTCCTCATATAGGCAGCAGGGATCAGATGCATAAACCCTAAAGCAGATTCCCAACTGAAACTCTGTGTTCGCACAAAGATAAAGGGATGCACACACATTCTTTCTTCACAGATTGTGTCGCATCTGTGTGGCTCTTCAACAACACCATGTCATTAAGCATGCCTTGTGCCTATTTATAGCACCCGTGCCACTAATGGCACAATGGATGATAAATGATTCATTTACTTAACAGACTTTGGAAAATGTTTCATAATTCTGGACAAAATTAAAAGATTAAATATAATAACAAATAACTTAGTACATAAATGTGCCTTTGGTTTGACATTAAACAGAACACTGTGCAGAAATATAATAATACCATAAGTAAAATTACCAAACAACCTAAACCAACAAGGTTTGTTAATTACTGTAAGATTGCATCTCTCACTATATACTGGGTCTCCACCTTATCACATTGCTTTCAGATTCTTTAAACAACTGCGTGCACATCTGGTCTGAAGTCTGTGAGGTGTCCCCCCCAATTGTTCCTTTTTTACATACCTGCAAATGAGCAGGAAATGGCTTGTGCATACTTTTTTGCATATTTAGAGTTTACACGTCTAGCTCAACATCTTGTTAGGTCACATGTCATAATGCTATGTGTCTATTTAAGTTATTCAGTGTTACAATGGCTTCCCACTCTATAGTGGAGGTGCCATCATGTGCACACGTGTGGTGCTTTGACATGTTGCTTCAGGGCCCCTGCTGCGCTGATGAGCCTCTAATTTATGATCTCTTCTAATAATGCAATCATATATCCAAGTGCAACAGCAAATGCTAACATATTTGATGACTCTTTGACCCAGTTCTCAGTGTTACTTTCACGGATTGGTGGCATTTAATCATCTCATTATATTATGCTTTACTGCAACTAACAAGATAACAGCTTGTGGAAACTTAATCTGAATTTCAAACAGAATGAGATCACAAGTCGTTCTATAATATTCATTTTATAGGATGTTTCAAATCTATTTCACCTTTCATGTCTATAGGTTGTACAGAGTGTTTCATACTCAGGAAATTGATTTTGAGCAAAGGGTCACTTTAAACAATGAACCTGCTTTGTTGCCATCTGCAAGCTGTGGACGCTTTCATGTCACGTCTTGTGAACTGTGGCTCAGCAAATTTTTAATCAACTAGTGTGATCTGTTTTGCATAAAAAAATAATCATCTAAGTAAACCAATACAGAAAAAAAAAAATCATTGCTTAAAATGATTTCTGGCTGGTCGCTTAGTGCCCCATTCTCTAAAACCGATTGCCTCACTTTCAGCCATTCTAGTGTTATATACTTAATCCATGTGTCTTAACCCTGTCTGGTAGAGTGTGTCAGGTGGTGGAGAATACACAGACACATATAACTTAACTGTGTCTGCTGTAGTTCAAATTAGATGCCACAGAAATATCCTTCAACCTTTCTCTTAAGCCTGTTACAACCCTAATCCCCCACAGTCACCCCTCCACCCTTCGCGTTCATTCGCTTGCTGTAATTCCCTGAGTGGTGAAATGCAAATCTGCACTGCAGGTCCCACTAAGCAGCTTTCGGTGCCTTGTTCCTTAAAAAACGTGGAACTGCCACAAGGCTGAACACTATGGTCAAAAATTTAATTCTTTGGCCTATATTATGAGGATGAAGTGCCAGGTTTGTTGCCCTTGTAGCGACCTTTTTTAATGCACAAATTTTATTCATGCATAGGCAAAATAAAGACTGCAGAGCCTCATCCCTCTGATATGCTATAGTACTGCATGTGCATTGTACTACACTTGCAAATATACAGTAAGGCGTGTAACAACTGTTTCAATTGAATTTTAAAGCTTTATAAGCTACAACAGAACTCAGTTTGCTTCTCTGTTCTCCCACATCGTTGCTTGAATAATTATACAGAGACAAGCAGATCACATCATGCAGGCAGACGAGAGAGACCTTGTAACCGATCTGTCTGGTATGGCCGGCCAACTGGTTGCCACGCCAGCTGACTATAGATGCAAATAATTTGTAAAACTTTGCTCGGTGGATGATGGTAAAGAGGGAGTAGATGCAAGGCTTAAAAGTCCATTGATGGTAATTGACACCCATGGGGCACAGATCTGCCCTCGAGTCATTTGCACGCTGCTTAATCTTCAATGGACACACAGTGGAAATGACAAAGCCCATTACCACAATTACCTCTGCAGAATGCCTGTCAACCGTTCTGGATCCAGCATGTGGACAGGAAAGGCAGCGCTTTCTCTCATTCGCTGATGAATTTCACAGATTTTTTGGTCACTATAATGAATTTACTTGTTGTCCACCAACACCCAGCAGCAGCTGCATTCAGGAATGTCCTGTATTCTTAGTTGTTACACACCATGTATTCAACTGTGCTTTAATGTTTAGATATTTTGCATATGCTAAGGCTAGACTTACTTGACCTCTATACCTAAAAAAACTAAAAACAAACATTTATCTTGAGAGTTTAGGATTTCATTCGAAAAAGTGTGTACACTATATTTTTTAAAATAATATAGTGCACTGCTCCATAAAGGATCTGAAAATGGTCTGACTTGCGAACACTGAGGTAAAGTGCACAAAGACTCAGAGCAGCTGAATAGTGATTGCAAAATCATACTGGTGGGAACTACTGTGTCATTTTGTCCAAAATGGTACATTAATCATGTTATATTTCTTTTTTCTCAAAGTGTGAACACAGCATGGAGCCTCTGAGAGTAGCTCTAGCTCAGTTTAGATCACGATTGACATATTGTTTTTCATGCCCATTTTACCTCACCTCATTTTGAATAGATTCAAGTTTTTAAAAATGTACCAGCAAAAAATCTAATCTCATTCTTCTGCCTAACCCTAACCCTTCAACAATGAAAGTCATTTTTGCTTTAACGATTCTTAATGCTGGATTGTGAGCATCATTGTGCACATGCAGCCCTCCAACTAAGTTTCCTTTATGAAACAATTCAATTTTGTAAAAATCAAATATTTGACTATTGCTTGTCGACATTACATATAATTTTTTTCTCTGCATCACAGATTACCTTGCTTGACTGAGACAAATCTTTTATTGGCGGCTTGAAAAACTACTTGTGGATGACTCTCCTCCAGATCAAACAGCTCATCTTTTCCAGGTCTGGAGCATCGGCCAGATCGCAGCGTTCCCGTGGGACCCACAGAGGTCAGGTATTTCCCATCGCAGTCCTTAAAGGCCAGCTTGCCAGATTTCAGCTCCAATGTGAAGCTCGTAGTATTGGTGTTCTCCTTCACCAGTTTGCCATCATTGCTGAGGAAGCGGCTATCGCAGGTCTTCAGGCTGTACTTGTTGTCCAGGTATACCAAGGTGACCAGGGAGTCCACTCCCCAGGGGATGTTGCTGTCCACCGAGATCTCTCCATCTGAAGCGGACAGGTGGGCATAGCGCTTACGTGCCACACTGAGCAGGCTGGCCTGTGGATGTAAAGCCAAATGGACGGCCCACAGCTCTTGTTCCCCGATGGCTTTGGCGAAGCAGGACAGGTAGTCAGCCGAGCCTCCAAAGTAACGCTGGTGAGGCTCTGACTGCAGCGCCCAGCGACCGTCAGATTGGGGCACAATGAGGAATCGGCATTCAGCGTCTGGCGTCTCTGCCCCACATGTGATCTTCCCATCTTTATCAGAGGCCAGGTAGCGCCCCAGGTGGCTGCGTAGAAACACCACTTGGTCATCCTGCTCTAAGGTCCAAATCTGTTTCTTCTTCATGCTAGTGCCCGATGCATTCACCTTGAAGCCGAACCCCTCAGCCGTCAGGTAGCGGTTCTCATAGTTGATGAGGCCAAACTGCAGCTTCAGGGCCTTGTTAATTCCGTTTGGGGGCATGCTTGAACAGGCCACGCGTAAAGATTGCAAGTAAAGAGGTTTAGGACAAACAAGGGAACGGGTAATGAGGGAAAGCAGGCATGAGAGTAAAAATCCAAAATAAAAATGCTTGATTTCTCCCCTCTTCTGCCTCTTAAGCTGTAAAATCTCCACCGATCTCCGTTTATAGATTGTGTAGTGCTCGTTCTTTCCCCTGTCACTTTCTCTCTTTCCCCAGAGGGTTTGCACAGGCACTTGCTCTCTGTTCCTTAATGAGTTAGGATTAAAATCAGCAGGACACAGCACCTCAATCCAACAAGCCGCTGACGTCACATACCAGTGCACCAACCGCGAACCTCCCCTCCTCCCTCTCTTTCTCCAGGACACACTCAGATTCATTCTCTATCTCTTCCAAATCTTCCTCTTACTCTCATCCCTTCTTTTTTCCCTCCACCCTTGTCTTCTTCCCTTGTAGCTCACACTGAGACTCATTTGTCAAACTGATCCCCTACTGGTTTTTACTTTCATATTTAGGTTCATATACTAGTAGCCACGCCATCCAGCTCTGGGATTATCCAAGCTTTGATCTGCTGGCAAGCCACAGCCTAATTGGAAAATGTCCAGAGAGAAAAGGTGCTTTTGTGTGCTTCCCACTGCTTCTACTTTTCAAACTGATTACATCAAACATTAATTGAGTTTTTCAGTTTGTGTAAATATAAACTAATTTTAAATAACATTTCTTATCCATGAATAAGCATTGTGGTTATTAAAGGCTTGATGTAAAGATTAAAATTGTCCTCACAAAGAGCCTCTTTCACATTGCATTGGATCAGGGTTCATGTACATGCTTGACTGATTTAGAAGCATAGTCTTAACTCCCAAAGCAGTACAAAGATTTCTTTCTGAAAGTTATTACCCCAGTTTGCCACATCCACAGGACCTATATAACAACATTGTGTTCGCTTCAAGTCTTCAGAGACATTTAAATTTGGGAAGTCTGTGGGTTTAGCCAAGAGGTATTTGAATATCACCCATTTGAATGTGTGAGCATTTGCCTTTCCTCCACTTTGGCCTCGGTTGAACCTTAACCTTATTCTTTCTAATCCTTCAGGTACCCACCTTTCTTGTTCTTTCAGTCAATTGATAATAGAGGACGAGACTCGATGTCACATGACCTTTGTCATAGTGCACGCCGATCAACCTTTGTAAGAGCATTACCACCCTCGATCACGAAGGTTCCTGGGGATGTTGAGGGTAATGCCAAGGGGAACATATTGTAAATACCAAAACCACAAAAGTGTGCGATTCCAACTGTAGTACAAAACATCCTTGGGGTGTTATTTCTAGTTGGTAATCTTTAAAGGCAAGTGCTCTCAGCTATTAGCCTTGACAGTTAAGAGTGATTAGCATAGTGATCCCCGACCACCTTAGGGGGTTAATGCTCTGATGGTAATCAAAGGACAAAGGTCGGTAATAGCCCAAAGCTAAAAGAAGCTGTTTGTTGAGCATGAACACATGTAGGATGTTGATGGGTGTAAAGTAGCTAAAGGACAGTATCTCTTTTGTTTGGATTCGATTGTCCGTCATTCAGTGTGTTAGATATTCAGAGATATCCAGAAAGAGCAGTCGTCTTGAATCCTTGATCTTGTCCTGTTTGTCCTGAAAATTAGACTAAACCTGAGTTTTAATAATGATGATTTAGACACTGTTGTCAATGTGTTTCTTTTTCCAAATAACAGACTTCACAAACAAATATAATTCATTTTTGTGTTAAATTTCAACTTTTATGTGTTTCACTGTCATTGATATTGAATGTAATGCACTGGAGGCCACATCCACCATAGTCACCTCCCATGTCCCTAATTTCCCCCATTATCATCTGGCCATCCTTAATGTACAATAAGAATAAACCTCTAAATTATAATCTGTAATCTGTGTTGTGTAAACAGAATATCAATCTTCATACTTAATGAAACATTGGTTGGTCGATCTGCCTTGAATTGCGTGATCCAAAAGCCTCCTTCACTCTACTTTCTTATCCATGTGTTTTCACCCTGTGCTCACTGGATGGCAGCATTGCCTTGTACCAGTACACAACATGCTTCACCGTTACCATTAATAGAGTTCTAAATGAATGTAATACAATGTCATCTTGCTGGTGTTTATTTGTATTGCAGTTTCAGGATTCTTCCTTTTATCTATCGGTCTATATTCCCAACTTTGTTTATTCCCACGGTGAAATAGTGAACATTGATAGGTCATATTGATAGGTCAGTCCATGTTTATTGAATTATTTGCAAATACTAACCGAGCTACCAGATGTCAGATGAAATGCCACAGAAGTTTAGGATCCAGTCTTGGTGAAGCTTTTTGAAAGTCATGATACCTCCATGTGGTCGCATTGATTTGGACTATTCTTGTTTTTAAATCTGTCTCTTACAAGTGCTGTACCTTTGTGGGAGTTCAATAGTAATCTAACAAAGTCCCCTTTTATTTGGCTGTCATGAGAATTTAGTTTACCTGAGAAGATTGAAAAATACAATTCACCAGCGAGATCACAATCAATACTGTAATTAATCAGTACAGACACAATTTAAGTCCCTGTGTGAATGATATTTGCTTTTGGACGCCAAGTATGACACTCAATTATCTATTTTGGGACACGGCCCAGCTTTCAATTAACTTTGTAGTTCTGTGGATATGTGCACCTGTGCTTCCATGGCTGTTACATTTGATTCATGTCCAGTAGGTGTCAGTGTTGACTACAAATTGTAACATGTTTTCTCTAACAAATTTGGATTCCTGTGTTCACTGGGTTCTGCTGTGAAATGAGAAACATTTCATGAGAAGAATGTCACTCATCTTCCTAAGCTTCCTAATAGAAAGGAGTTGCTCGGCTGGTTGAACACAAAGCAAAAGCTGAATTAATTCACGACACAGTGCGGCAAATTGATTTCTGAGGGTGTATAGAGGAGAATCTCTGCGTTTCTTCTTTTTTTTCTCTTCCTGGAAAGGACACAGTGTCTGAAGAGTATCAGTTTGAAGTCACCTGAGCAATTTTGTTTATTGATGAATGGAAAAAAAATAGCATTGCAACTTACCAATAACTGTTTGAATGTCATTTATATTTGAGATAAAAGCCTGTTAAGTGGCAGCAAAAATCAGGAACAGTAGGACAGATGATCAAGCAACAATAAGTTGTAGCATTACAAAACACATCTGTGCCAGCTGTTTGGGTTCCAAATAGAGGAATACAGATGTAACGTCTTACTTGAATCATAAGAAAAATATGAACAGATTTATGTGTTGCAGGTGTGAAGTAATTAACTGGTTTTAAGATCTTTAATCCTGTTTCTTCTTGCAAACACAAAACAGAAAAAAGTGTTGTCAGGACATGTTGCTGAAAGGCCAGGAGTCTCTGATGATGGAAATACTAGTCAGCAAATGAAGACGGTCTTTCTCCTGTCCTTTAAATGCCCTCTCTCTCTTGCAAGTCTGGCTTTCCTGGCACTCCGGGAACCCTATGAGCAATAACTGTACGTCATTGAAACTGTTGTGGTCCAGTGGCCGTGCCAAATTGCACATTGTGACTTAAATGTCTTTAATTTCTCTCCCTCTCTATCTCTTTCCTGGTAGTCTTCCTGTCTTTTGCACTATTTGTCACTCCTCCCTCTTTCCCTGTGCCACATCCCCTGCTGGAGTTCCTGGTTAAAAGCAAGTCAGAAAGAATAATAAAACCTTTGCTGTTGGCTCTAAAAGGAAATGATTGAAGGAGGGGAACAAAGGGAAAAAAATGAGTGAAAGAGGTTGCTTGCAAACACACAGAGACATGCATGCGCACGCACGTACACATACTGTGTACATGCACTCACACACAGATCAAATGGCAAGCTGAGGTCTCCCCCCAGGGCATGAACACGGATTAATGTGCCGAGCGCGATTATTTCATTTATAACTGTCCTGGACCTTTTCAGATAAGACCATTTTTCAGGTTGCCATCCACTAGCACCTTTAGACTGCATCTATTAGCCTGCCAAGTACTCAGAGCTCCATTTAAAGGGGCAGAACCCTCCCTGTTTGTGAGCTTGCATTGTAAAGCACTTTTCAGAGAAGAGTCAAGGTTGTCAATGATAAATTAAGCCCAAACTAGCACAAACAAGTGAGGTCCAAATGTTTTGACTAATCAGAAAAATGATACTTTGGTTGTGCCTGAAAAACCAAGTGCTGAAGTGAAAACTGTCCAACTCTTCGATGCATGGATGTATGGTTACACACATACACAGTTTACAAGTACTTTATAGGAGAATACACTAAAAAACTACTGACTCCGTAAGTAGTGTGGGAGGTTGTCCAATATTAGTGTAAAGTGTTTGTGCAACATAATCCAAAACCAATTCAAGTGAGATCAGTTCCTGACAAATTCAACACTCTTAACATTTGTACAAATTACTGTACATCAGCATAAACCTATTGCAGCTCCTCTTATGGGGTCGTGTCCTTGAAATGGGGTTCATAAAATCATGACTGTGTAACTAGCACCCTCACTGCTCATGTCCTATATATGGTACCCAAAAAATGTCCTTTCTTTGCTCTGCCATGCACCAACCCAGCCCCCCCAGGACCCTCCTGCTGCCCCCTCTAAAACCAGCAGAGGAAAACAGTCCATGAGACATGCAGTAAAATTTAAATGTAAAATGGCTGCCTTGGCTGGGATTCTCCTTCATCAGCAGCTCGGTGCTCGCTGACCCCATTAATCCAGGTGTTCATTCATCTACAGGACGATCCTCCCACAAGGCCGTTAAAGGCTCACCCCACTGTGTTTGCCCAGCCCCAACCCATCCCTGCCCCGGCCTTCTCCCTCCTCCGGCTCTACCCGGCGTAATGGGGGCTGCCAATGAGCTAAGTATGGGCAGCCATATAAATGAGCCTTGGTAAATGTCAAGCCTTTTAATACTCAGTTGTAATGCCACATTTGTTTTGTAGGCTGTCATTTGTTTTTAGAGTGAGCCAAACTTGTTAAGCCCCCTCACCCCACCCCACCTCCCCTCGCATGCTCATTTTCCAAAGAGTGAAGACAGAGAGGTGGTCATGCAGAGAGAGAAGGTGGTATAACTTCATTGGAGGTTACATCGCTGTCAGTGCAATGCATTATTGACAAAGATACCTCAGCTCTCGTGGAAGGCTGCCTGTAAATAGGTAAGCAATAAAAAGCAGTTTCTCATTGATTAAACTGCAGACGGGTGGACAGCCGTCCTCAGACTGGGCTCTTGTTTCAATGCAGACAGGGTGAGCTTTAAGGGACAGCCGCGCTCATGTTAATGTCATCCTTTGCTCACTGGCTCTGACAGCAGGGCTAATATGAGGCCTCAGCTTCTGCCATTCTGACAATTCCCTGTCTCTTTCATATAAAGAGAAGGATCATGTGAATTGCAATGACAGGTATGTGTGTCTGTCTGCAACAATGTGCTTGTTTGTGTGTGCGTGAGCTAATGTCTAGGTGGATGTGAGCTCGCATGCGTAGCCAATACTCACCATCCTTGCGTGCGTGCGTGTGCATGCATACATGGTAATTTATGTGTAAACACATGTGTTTCGGCGTCTCCACATGTTGGCCTGCCCACTCTGAGGTTTATAGACAAGCTCTGCCATTCTGTCAGAGCCAAGCATGCGTCGTACTGCATTTCTCCTCCCTCTCTTTTTACTGCATTCCCACACGCAGAGACTGTAAAAGAGAGTGATTTACGCACAAATGCCAAAATACTGTGAGCTGGCAATACAGTCCATGCACTACAACTCCTCCCGTGCTGATTCGAAATCTTCAGTTAGTCCCAGGTTTCCTTTAAGAGGGTCAGAGGATCATGTTTGTTTTAGTGTTCCAGCAAAATCTGCTAGTGGATTGTTAGGACGGCCGCCAGGGGTAAGAGAAGAGGAATTATCCAAAAAGAGTGCACAACCTTAGGGATCATCACTGGTGTGTGTAGCAAAAAAAATTGTCACCTAAGACAATTACAAATGGGGTTACAAAGTCAACTCTACGGTGGCTGCTCGTGGCATCATGTGAGGTCAATGTTGGTGCTGTGGAGCTGAGTAGAAGACAGCAGCAGGGACAATGTGTGGGAGGAGAGACAATGACGGAGAAAGGAGAGGGAGCCCTTATTATGTAGTGTGAACTCAGCCAAGCTGTATATCCAACGTCTGTCTCCATAAGCCCTGAGCACTTGCTATGTGTTCATCTGCACGGAGAGATGCCATTTGTCCTCACACACACACACACACACTCACACACATTCCCCTCAAACAGACTACGGTAGCTTGTCTGACAAATTGAGCACATTTGTTCACTGGAGAAATTTTCATTGAGCAACTGGGTCTCCTCTCCGTCTCCTGTTGTTTCTCATTCAGAGGTTTCCTCCCCTCTTTCTCCGTCTGTGGGTAGATTGTTTACAGCAGGAAGTGCCTGGCATCCTCTCACTTGGCATTGGGAGACAGTGACTTGGCTGGTGCTGGTAGCCCAACATCATTCACAGTCCCAGTGCCGGCTTCAGTGTAATTCATGTGCTTTTGGGAGACATCCTTACCGGAATAGAGAGCATTTTTGTTGATTATTCCGTCTGTTTTTGATTACATCCTGGCTGGTCTCTGCGAGCAAGCGGACAATTTAGCTATCATTCCTAGATGGGTTAATGGGGCCCAGGCTGGAGGTTTATGTTGGGGTTCAAAACAGTAGGTTGGCTGAGAGTTTCAGTTGTTACAGCAATGATTACTGCGTTCAAATATGTGTGTGTGTGGTATGTCTTTTCCATGCATGTGTGCGGACATGCAAGCTCTTGGAGGTTGACATTTGTGGTTGTAAGTGAGAATGGATGGATGGGCGTGAAATTTGTTACATGCCTTCATGACCCTTTAGGGATGAGTTGTAAAAAAACTGGTGATCCCCTGACTCCTCTAGTGCCAGCATCAGGTCAATATTTCAATTTGTTGTAGATTTTGACAAAATACCTCCTAAACTAATCACATTTCCACCAACCTTGGCTGCACTTTGCATTTAATCAGCCAATGTTATCACACTGACATGCTAAACTTAGATGGTAATTGTCGTAAACATTGCACCTGCGTAACATCAGTATTGTTGGCATTGTCTGTCATTACATGATTCTTACATCGTGCCCGATCGGCCCTGTGCAACGCCTGACCAATGGGCTATTCGAACTGTTTCCCAACAAATTACGGTCTAGATCCACATTTTCGCACATGTGTAGAACAAACTGAGTTTCCGGTGCAGATCAGCCAGTGACAATCATGTTAACATGTTTGTGTTTGGTGTGGCCTTCAAGCACAGAACCACGAGCACAGCTTTAGACTTGTACCCTTGTTTTGACAAAGTCATCAGATGTTTAATCCATCTCACAACTGTCTGGCCAGAACAATCCTTCTCGATGTCAGAGACACTGTAAAAAAGAGGATATTGGTGTCTTCAAGGTGCAAACAGAATCTGTGCCCTTTGACCTCTGAGATGGATGTTGCATGGTCTGAATAGTGCTAGCTTCTGCATAAGTACTCCAATTGCTCTCTGCTGAAGTGCTAAGTCTACTGGGGCTGTTTGTGCTGGCTAAGCTTGTATTTCCTTGAGCATGCACCACCTGTCAGCAAGCAACTCGGCTATGTGTGGATGTGTGTTTGTGCGTGTGTTTTGACGTTCATGTATGGGCCTTGCAAGCACGTCACAAGCCATGACTGGTGGCACAAGTCAAACCCATATGTTGTTTTTCTACTGCCACTCTCTTATTAAGGAGCTTTTAGACAGTGTAATTGTATTCCAAAAGCGTTTGCGCTAGTGTGTGCTTATGTTAGTGCATAAGCGTGACATACAACTTTCCCATGGGGCTACCTGATCCTATTACATTATCCAGTGCACATCAAAGGGTTAAGAGCTGTCTGCCTCTATAGTCATTAAGCCCTCTCTTAGCCACAGTAAATCAACGCTGTGCCAGCAACAGCTGCTCTGATCACCTATTAAAACTTCCATAATGTGCCGTGTGTACAGAGTGGGCCCTGTAAGCTGACACTGGCCAATAGACCCCAGATAAAGGCCATCTTGAGCCTCTGATCTGGCTCCTATGGTCAGGATAGTGAGGGAAGTGGAGCCGAGCGGGGAGAGATGACAGAGGAGCCTTGCCTTAGGGCTTGAAACCATGCAGGATTCAAAACAGATATGCCCTGTACTGTAGATGTATTTATATCTCAAGGCACCAGACTATAAGATGTTATCAAGCCTTTAGCCCAGTTGGTTGAAGTCTTTAAAACTTAATATATTCAAAGCTGGAGATTTCCCAGGCAAATGCCTGGTAGCAGCTGCAAAAATACTTTATCTAATCTGAATGGGAGCTATACATTAGAAGTGAGTGAAAGAATGCATCGTGCATGTGAAACGTCTTTAAAAATACGATTCAAAATGAATCCAAACACTGATGAGAACGCAGCTTTCTCCAGTCATCCACACCGGTTTGGTTTGCAGCAGAGGTCTTGACCACAGGCGAGCTTTTTCCACTGATCTGGTCGGGGAAATAGTGTGGAAATCAATAGCAGAACTAGCTGGGTGGACGAGCGTCAGTCCGTACAGAAGCAGACTCAGGAGGCTTGTCTCCATAGAGACACAAACAGGGCATGAGGCTGCCCTCAGGTGAATTCTCTGTGTGGCTCCGCCGGCTGAATTGGTCCATTTAGGTTTCATTTTCTTTCTTGTCTACATCTTTCTCTTTCTCTTTTTCTTTCACTTTCTCCCCTACCGTTCAGCAGCGGGCCCCGAGCCCTGACTTTTCTGTCTCTCTCTCCCATTCATTCACTTTCTCTTTCTCTCCCACTGACAGGTAGCAGGGCCAAAATTCAAGAGAAGGTATAAGGTGAAATTGGGTCTCTGTACATAACAACTGTCACAGGCCATTCAGGGGATGGATGCTGATTTGCCTCTGCCAAGGTTGCAGAGATGTTTGTCAGTTGATCTCATAGCGCGGCACCATGCATGCTGCGCTCTTCCCTCTCGTCACCTTTTTTTTTTTTTTTTTTTTGGTCCTCACCTCTCTTTCTCCAGTTTTTCTTCCCCACTCACACACGCAGATTGTTTTCCAGCCTCTCACCTCGTTATTAAACAGCTCGTATATGTCTGTGCCTCTTGTCTCCTGCATCACAAGGTACATTTAGTGCTTTGAGTTTGTCTCGAATTTAGCACACCAACCCCAATGGATTTGTTTGAAGAAAATGAGAGATGTCTCCAAAATGTCTGATCAAAGCCTGGCTTAGTTGCCCAGGGGCTTCAACTCATGTTGATAAGATGTCCAAGTGCCAGTCATGGAGCTTATGACTGCCTAGTATCTAAGCAGATTGTATATTTTTAAAGTGCTAGATATATTCAAGGAGGAGAGGGGAGCAGAGCCATCCAGCGAGGGACATGGATGTGTTTAAGGGCTCTGGCACCCGGCACTGGGGGCCTGGCAGCTGGGCAGAATTCTTTTATATCCTGCTATGACTGGCACTTTTATACACACACACAGGCATGCATGCATGAGTTCATGCTCTGTCTCTCCCTCTCTCTCTTTAATACGCTCACTCACCACTCATGCCATTATACACGCTGATATCCCTTTTCATCGTGGGTGAGGCTACTACAGAGCAGGGCTAGAGAGGAGAAAGAGGTTCTGTGTGTGTGTATGTGTGTGCGCGGCTGCTTAAACTGCTGCACGCATGTGTCTTCATCACCTTGAGAGGTTTGGGGTGAATGTGCAACAGTGCATCAGTTGTTTTGGACCACCTGCATCCCAGAATAGGGAAGATTTTCCTTTCTCTGTTTCCAATTCTTCGGTTATTTATTTATTTTTTTATAAGGCAGCTTTCACAAGAGAGATCAGCCCCACCTGTTAATGAAATGTACCATGAGTTCATTCTTTGAGCTCAAAAAACAAGATCTTGGTGACTTTTCTGCACAAATATCCACATTAGTGTAAATTCAAACTAATTTGTTGCACCATATAAATGCAATTAGCTCAAAAGGAATAGAAGAAATGCAGGGAAGCAGGGGTGATTATTTAAGCAATACTTTCACACCAGCTAATCAAAAAACAGGGAGGTGGATCTATAGCCCTTTGGTTAGTGGTGTTGTAGCCAGCATGAAACATGGATGATCTTCTTGGATTTGCACCATATGCTGTTACAGTTTTGCCATTCATATCAATCAGGTCAGAACTGCTGTAGAATGAGATCGTACCAGTTCTTTAATTGTGTAACTCACTGTCGTGCTGACACAGTTAATCTTTGATATTTGAGGAGGCACTCTGTCATGCTATATAAACTTGAGAGGAAGACACACACACACACACACTGATGCCAGCTCCCATATTAGCGCTTGTATAGACGTGAAGGAACATATAGACCGAGACAGGCCCATATTCCTCTGGCCCCAAGCAGCAGCTATTGTATTGTGATAAATGGAGTGTCTCCTGTCCCTGAAGCCACGGGGCCCTGCAGCGGTCCTCCGGGAGCCTGGGGATGCTTGGTGGCCTTTCTCCCTGGTTTCCTGTCTCCTGACTCAGCACCAGCTGTGCACACCAGCAGGAAAAAGAACATGCAAAGGGTAAAAATAATTCAGTGGAGATTCATGGTATAGTGTGACCCTGAGGCAGTCAGTTAGACAATAGTCTTTCTTTTACCTGACAGCATGCCAGATAAAGCATTTTGGAGGAAGGATCATCATGCTCTGTCGGATAATGGCCCCTATGGATAATGTCATGTAGGAGCAGGATATATAGGGTACTTACAGAAAATGTGCCAAAATGATGAAAATGCAGTATGTTTTGTAATTACATACTATGAAAGGCCCGCTTCATTGTAAAGATGCTCGTGCCAGTTTATTCAAGATCATCTGGACATGATTGCTGCTTGTTTAATTCACCACAAAACTGCATCCCGTACAGAGACACTTAATCAAAAGCTGAACTTGGCAAATTTGTCTTGCGGTTTGAAGACAATCTCTGACAGTTGCCCTGGCTGACTCTGTGCCCAGAAGCCACTCTGGCATTGAAGGAGATTGAGCTTTATGGCAACAATGGCTGGCGTGCCAGCGGAGCCAGGCAGTCATCATGGTAGCGACCACGGTGGGCTGTCAGAGAGAGCTGTGTGGCAGCACTGTGCGGTTGAAGCGCCTGCTCTCTCCATAATGGAACAGCTGTTTGGAGCGCGGTGCACCAGGGCGCTGGAGCACAGAGTAAATAGAGGAGAAGAGCAAAGTAAACAGAGATGGGATGGCGGGAGCTGCTTCCCTGCTACCGTGAAAGGGGGTAAACACCCCAGAGAACTACACGGAGGGGTTGTCGACACAGGAATGCACAAACACCACTACACAGGCAGGAAAGAAAAGCGGGTTGTATTGTGAAAGAATGAAACAGTCTACTCCAGCCTCAGGTTCACATACAATACCTGACCTCTATGTTTTTATTTTGATTGGATTGAGAAGAATCCTAATTCAGGTTTCTCACATTTTAAATACTATCTTATGGCTTCAATATCAACCAAATGCTCTGATTTGATTTTCAGTGCAAGTGATTAACTGAGCTCAGAGCTGATCTCCCACCGTAGAGGGCCAAAGGTCTTTCTCTATTATTCATGAGATATGAGCATTTCCAGCTGTCCTACACTTACAAATGGGATTGTATGAAGGGGCACTTGATCCCATAACTTTGCATGCATTTGTTGGGTCAGAAGAGGACTGTGGACATTGAGAAAACAACTGACGCTGTTGGCACAGTACCGTTTTGTAACGTGACGAGAAAGACATCCATACATGTCAGACCAAACCCAGATTCATGTAGGTGTTGCCATTATTTCAGGAGCCACAAGTGACAACAGGCCCCTCTATGGACTGTGCAGACGGGCTCAGTTGACTACTGCTGACCTCATCGTCTTTCCTTTTTTTTTTTTTTTTCGAAAGCCTGGTCATGTGCACAAAATTGAGGCTGGGAAAGATGTGATCTTTTGGATTCAGACCCATTTACAAACAGCATCTATCCCCTGCTTACATGGTGTTCTGTGACTGCTGCCAAGCTGAATAAGTATGTTATGAGTGAGCAGTTCAGGCCAGATACATTTCGGAGATCATTTGAGACCACGTGGCTATTAAATTAAATCCCCCCCTTTTCTCTAAAGCTAAACACATGGGGAACTTACCCGAGTGGCCCATCCTCCTTAAATTTAACACTCACATGAACTTGCTGATTTCTCCTCTCTGTTCATTTCCTGTGTTCACTCATGCCTGGACGCACTAAAGTTGGAACAGAAGGAAAGACTTGGAAAAGTGTTAGAGGGATGAGTTTTGGATAAAAGTCACACAATCTTAACTCGCAGACAAAAAGAGGGAGAAACCCTCATAGTGATTCGTGCATTTGTTATTTTGTCGGCGGCATGTAAACAGGGTGGCAATATTACATCAGACTTTGTGAGCAACATGTGTAGCGAGGAGCAACAGTAATCCCATGTAATACTGTGAAAAGCTCTTTTAGCATAGCTGATACAGAATCTTTACAAGCCACTAATAATGAGCAACAGAGAAATGGATTAGGGGTGGCATGGCTGGATCTGGGCCACGGCAAGTAACACACAGCACAGTTAGAGAAGTGACTGCCTGCTGGCATATGTGTCTATGCAACACTCAAGTGTGCAATAGTCCAGCATGTCCCTGAGAGGAAGTATAGGTATTTGCAAACAGCAGGTGGTTCAGCATTCAGCTCACCTCTGAAAGCCTTTCTTAATGCATGCTGTAAACATGTACACACTTTCAGCTTGTGGAGGTTTTGTGCACTTAAAGGCGTAATATGAAAGATTTCAGGTTTAAAATGTCAAAAAACGCCCAGACCTATGTTTTTTTTTGTTTGTTTGTTTTTGTTTTTTAAATTCAAACCCAGAGAAATCCGTCATTTTATTCAAGGCAATCATGCATTTTGTGTGGTTGCCTCTCAATACCCTTTGTCCTCTCTATTGGAAAAAAACTTTCAGGGAAACACAGAAAAACCTAGATGATATGTCAGAGAGTGAGGAAGGAAACTGAACTATCTAGCCCCTCCATTGTTTACAATTATTTGTAATGCTCACTTGTGATCAAGCACGATTTTTAATTTTCATTGTCAATGTTTAACAATGGAGACAGTAACTCCCATGATCCCACACTGCGTTGCAACATTATAAAAAAAGCTTTTGTTATTGCTTAGATTGAGAAACCCCTAGAAGCAGAAATTACATACTGCACATTTAAAGTTTAAATACTCTTGAATCCATCACTAAACAAAATTGTTGTTTACCGTCAGATCCTCTGAAAGATTCTCAAACTTGTGACTTTCCTTTTTTGCATTTGCACTTTTTATATACACTACACAACTGTATCTCTCTCATCTGCAAGTCTCACTCCTCAATATTTGTATGAATCCAAATGTAGACATCAAAGACATTTTATGTTTTTCACACTGACGCTGAACTTTTGCTCCACTCCATAGAGGAATTACTTGAAAACTTCTGTGTAACTCCTGCATATAGCGTGGTTGAGGTTATTCTACAGTTGCTGTTTCTGCTCCATAATTGATATGCTCAGAAAGAAGTGATCGGGGCTTTAGTGCCCTTTAAGAAAAAGGAGTCAGCGTCTGAGTGATCTGTTTGTCCTGCTCTTCTCTCCCAGCACCTTGTTAAGACCCAGAACCTCACCTCAACCCTACTGCTACACACACACACACACACACACACACACACACACACACACACACACACACACACACACACACACACACACACACACACACACACACACTGGGCTGTCTGTCCCCTGCTCAACCCCCTCACAGTCAGAGGCCAGACAGGGTCAAGCAGAGGGCGAGACATTTATGAGGTGTAGATATTTGTGCAGGAAAGCATTCCTCCTGTTGACACTGAGCAACACGGTCTGGATGCTGAGCGAGCTGAACCAGACAGGCACTGAAAAGCCAGGCAGCCAGACAAGCCTGTCCGGTGAGAGGCAACAGAATCCGGGATAGAGACTTAAAAATGAGGAAAGAAATAAACTCTGGTGCACTGCGTTTTAGCGACTCGTTTGGCCTAATTCAGAGGGCATAATCTGTTAAAAAAAATATCAGTCTAAATTATCCTTATTAGATCCCTGATGAATTGAGGAGTAATGAAGCAAAACCCCCTCAAAACATAATAACCTTAACACCCACTCTTAACCCCATCTTCGACTCCAGTGGTGAGGAGAGTCCCTCCTACCTCCGTGCCGCTGATGCAGGAAGGGCCACGGCTCAGACACGGGGCAGTGGCCATAGTCAACACTGAAGGTTGTGGTGGTAAACAGAGCTGTTTGTGTTCACTGGGCCGCTGTTGGAGATGACTGATGTGCCCATTAGCCCCTGTCTGGGCATTAGGGGGAGGGGTGGCGGCGCTCAGGCTCCATGCAGGACAAAAAGACCCCCGGGCCTGCAGAGAAAGGTCACTGACCCATATTGTGTCTCCTTCAGGCCTAGCCAGTGGTTGTTTCACTGATTCAGGTTATGGAGATTGGTTTTGTCAAAGCTGATGAGCATGTATGCAAATGGACAGATGCTGTAGGTTATGGATGGTGTGGTGGGACAGTGGAATATACCTGCTGCTCATGGCAACGAGTGGAGGAGGGTTTATGTTACTGCTGGCACTTATGTGCATCGTTGTAAAGTATAAATTCATAATCCTAAATTGTGTCTTTGAATAAAAAAATTTGAAAACAAAGGTGTTTTCAGTCAAGCTTGTTGTGTGTGATGCAGTGTGGTTTGTGTTCCACTAGAGAGCGCCCTCCTTTACATCTATCCTCCATTTAAGAGATATGGAAAATGCATATATAAATCCCTTTATTTCCATCAGAAGCAAACATTCAATTTGAATAAAATCTTACATTTTTTTCTTATGGTATTTATTCATTTATAAAAATCTCAACCCTATATCACAGATTAATTTGTAAAAATTGCAGCACAAATACAGAAATTACACATTTACAAATCTTGAAAACATTAACACACTGAATGCTGACAGACTCGTTCAAGGGTTTGGGACAAAATTGAAATTTTAGTTAGCGTTTGGGCCCATCTCTTGGTTTTCTACCACCCCACAGATACACCGACAAAGAACCAATTCATTTTAAAAGAAAATAGGCAAATGTACTTTATCATGAATCACGAAAACTCACATCTATCTCTGAATCAGTCAACATCATATTTACAGAGCTTGGCAGCTAAACCCAGTAGGCTTTATTTGATGCTGTGACAGATCTGTCTCTATTTACTAAGGAACTCAAAGCTCACATAAACTTAGTTCAGCCAGAGACACTTACATCAAAGGATTTATCGCAACAAATAAAAGAATTTGGCAGAAAAAGAGCCTTGTGCTTGATGGTGCTTTACAAATGAATCCAAGTAGCCTCAAAATTCTACGGGGAGCACATTAAAACTCCATAAGGGGTATAAAGAACAGAGCCCAGCACACACATATAAATGAGATATGTGATATACATAATGCACAACAAGGCAAGAGCTGCCATCGCTGCGTCTAGTCATAGGAAACTAGAACAGGTGGAGACTGGGGGATGGTTAAGGGAGAAATCAGCCGTGTGATGTTGGTAGGAATAAACAGCATAACCAGCAGAGGAGGCAGAAATGATCAAAAGAATCCAACTTTGTTATAAAGACTCCTTATTGACTTGTTTGGTGATTATTATAGTGAAATGATACTGATCAACATAAGTCCTCTGTCTGAACTGTTTTACCCATTAACCCAACTAGTGTTAATGGGTAAACTTTTGCACTTCCTATTTTTCTCTCTTTCAAAACACTGACAAATCTACCTTAGACCTTAATGGAAAAAAGCACCAAAGCATGTGGATTGGGTTAGTCTATTCTTGAAACCTTGTCTCTTTGGTATTCGTTTTGCGTCTGTTTGTCCCATTCGAATGACAAGATTCAATGTATGCTTTCTTTCAAAGGCACTGTCTTAGTCACAACTTTATTTCTATTGTCTAGTTCAGAATCCAAGTGGACCCTCTGAAATATCCCACCCTGTTTGTTTTGTAATGGCTTTCTACTGTTTACTCCAGCACATTAAAAGTAAACACATGTGTGCACACACACACACACACACACACGATAATTGGCGAGTGTAGTAAGGATTTTGCCATGTCTGTGTTTAGAGCAAAATAATTGTTTCACAATTTGATAAAAACAAAAATAGTAGTTTGTGCACAAATGCTGGCTTTAGTATAAATGTATTGATGGGCAATAGCAGGTGCAGTAAGATGAAGGTGACACAGCCAGAATAACAGAATTAATTCACAGAGGTTTGTGGATGAGAAGAATCCAGTGTTGCTTTATTTCTTTTCACTAGATGGCCTCTACAAGACCGGTTTTATTTAAGAAATGCAAATGCGACATCACACCAAGAAAAACAATGTCACATTCTCATAAAGCGCTCTTGGCATGAACAAACAGCAACATTGACAATAAATAAAATGTTGGCGAACAAAATAAAACTTTGTGAACAAAGAATACTCAGGATTGCATATCAAACAAGACAAAAATAGACAAAATGTACTTGGCACAAATTAAATAAACTTAAGTAATTTTCAGATTGAGTGAACCTACTCTATGTCCATTGCTTTGTGAATCTGATTGTCCTTCACAGTTAGCATTGAGTATGTGCGTGTACTGTACATAATAGACACAGATGGCTGATGAAACTAAAATAGACTAATTCCAACAAATTGTCAGTACTCAACATCTTACTTTGTCAGTACCTTGACCTTCATAATCACACTGCCAGATGGCCTTTTGCTGCATATGTTTGCACTAAACAAAACTGCAGGTACATGTGCAAGAAACCATTGTCACAATGCAAAGCCAATATATATGCACATAGTGGAGGACACGTCTTCTATAAGTTACCAGTGATTTCTGATTTGAGTTCAGTACAGGTGCTTGACATATGTTAAATTTAAATAAAGGAAATAAAGATATTAAAGACACTTTGGTATTTTTATAGGTCATAATGTGCTCAACTATGCATTCTTGAGTGCAATGCACATTTAACACATTTTCCTTAAGAGACCCAGTCTTGATCTAAATTGACTTGTGTGGACATGATTATAGTGATGCCAGGACACTCATCACACACAAATATTGTGTCAAAATTGTATACTCATATCATTAATCTTAAATCATTTTTGACCCGTGATTGCAGTCCAGTGGGATCTGCCTTGTGATGATGACCAACTGAGAGGTACATAAATTAAAAAAAGGCGTTTCTTAAAATAGGATAACAAAAATGCGAAGTAACAGAACACTTTTACAAAAAGCCACTTGACCTATTTTTTAAACAGGATGACCCCTCTCTCTCAGAAAGTGGATCCTGTCCTGTTATAAACTAAATCCTTCTGTCTTTGTTTGTGCTCTGTCTGTCTCTGTCTGTCTCAGCAGGGCATATGCAGTGCAACACTAACATCTCCAATCTTGACTTCCCGAAGCAAATGAAAAACAACGTAATGTATTCTACACCCATATAAAAATAAATCAATCGCAAACATGGAAAGATACATCTCATATATACAATAAACTCCTATATAAAATAGCTTTTATGTACATATAGACAACAGACAACAATACAATAATTGAACTGTACAATGTACACCTGAACAGTTAAGACAGGTGAGAGGTACTGAAGTGTATGGCTTGATTGGGAAAAATTCCAAATATTTACAGACATCAACTTTACATCTTTTACATGTTTTTTTAACTTCCCTGGAATGAAGAGGTTAAGGGAGAGTCCCCTGCCTCACTTTCATTTCCATTCCCTTAGGTAAGGCTACCTTTAAAGAATTGGTCCGCAGAGACTCTTCAGCCTCGTGGTACTTTGCACAGTCAAATGCACTCCCAACTCTCCTTTGGTGACATATGATAGGAGCTGGAAGCATGAGTCTTAAAACCAGTTATGAAGCTGTCAATCACATGGATCCATTAAAAAGAGATTAGTTAGACGACTGAAACGCCACTTATTGAATTTGCCCAGGAAGTCCCAGACTTACTACTATTCTTCTTGAAAGGATCAACCAGTTATGGACATCGCCTTCATTTCCGCAAAGGTTAGACGCCAATAGACTCCAGTGTGTAACCTCAGACAGCCCAGCTTTGGTGCTGACATTTAGTCCATGGGTCCTTGAGGCATACCCAAGGAACACTTGTCGTCTTCCAAGGCTGGAGGGTCTTGTAGGTAAAGTCACAGACTTTTATCCTTCCTCCAAAGCAGTCCTTCAGTAGTGTCCTCATGGAGGTTCAGCACAGGATGGAAACCCCTTCAGCAGTGACCAGCTGACCAGTGGTGGGGTCATACGTCCCAGCCAGGTAGTAGAGGTCTGGGGAGGTACTGTTCGGCTTCTGATTGCGAGTCAGACACTCATACTCCTCCCTGCTCACCACCTGGCACTTATGAGAGATTGTCTGGACGTCATTCTCATCCTCGTGACACGACTGGTACAGGGCATGCTGGACAGGGAAAGACAGGGTTCGTTGCATCATTGCTTGTATGAACCAACAGAGAAACAATGTGACCTGAAATTTTCTCGATAAAATTGTAACCTTTATTAAAACTCACCTTGCCATCTCGATGCCTCTTCCCAAGCTTGGTCTCTTCAGGGTGGTAGAACCACTTCACTTTGACCACCATGCTGGAGGTCCAGGATTCCCAGAAGTTCTCAATTCGACCTACGTATGGGAGATTGGGGCGTCCAGCTGAGAGGAACACAGCACAATCTCCCACTCTCACAGTGTCTCTGCCTCGAACGATGGCCTTATAGAAAAGCTTCCTGGCCTTGCCTTTTAGACCTCTCCGCTGTGGAAAAACAGACATGTTGACCTTCTATGATGTTGATTATTATCTCTCTTGACCTTTAGTGATTTAGTATTCTACACTAACTGAATTGATACTATGAAAGAAAGGGAGGATAAATCTTTACTACATTGATGAAATGCAGTGGAAACATTACTATTCTCACCTGTGTCGGGTTTCCTGACCACCTCCACATTTGTCGTCCTGCAAGGAACGCAGACATCTTGGGCCTTGGAATAAATGAGGTGTCATCTGGAAGCATCCTAGGTTTCTTCACAAAATCTTTAGATGGTTTAGAGGCAGAGCTGGTGCATTCTTTCCTCTTCAGGGACTTGCTGCCGGAGACCTGGTCTGGGGGGCCTCCTTTGGCATTGGAAACAGCCACGGCTTTCGCCACAAAGGAGTGCTGGTGCGACCTTGAAGAAGTGGAGGGTTCTGAAGGTTGTAGGAGCCCCCGATGGGATGACAGACAACTCTGAAGCATCAGTGTAGAACTGTCCTCATCTTCTGAGCTGTAGGAGGAATCGTTGTCAGAGGAACACAGGCTGGAACTGGAGAGAGAACCTGAAGACGAGGAGCTCGAAGAACCAGAAGAAGAGGAGGAGACAGACAGACGAGACAGGAAGCGGCCAGCCGTCCTTAGTCCTCCTGAGGCCGCAGCCAGTGCAGCCCTCCTCCTCTCTTCCTCTTCATCATCCAGATCAGAGTAGGAGCTGTGACACTCTCTGTGGTAGCTGAAGCCCAAGTCGCCATATTCGCCCAAACGCAGAGAAGGGGCTGGCTTTCTCTGAGGTGTGGTTCCTTTCACAAGAAGTTCTACTCTGGAGGCACCGCCTTTTTTGTTGTCTTTAACCAGAAGGACTGGGTGAGAGTAAGCTTCTGTCCTGGGCATATCACTGACACCGGAAGATCCACCTCGCAACAGCAGAGCCTTGCTGTTCTTTGTCTTGGGGGAGGTTACTCCTTCGTGATCAAGCTTGACCAGGAACTCTTGTCCAGACTTCCTGCCCCTTGGCATAACAAGCTCATCCTGCCTGCGCCTCTGGCCATACAGCCCACTTCTGGGGCCCATAGATAACCCTGGACTTGGCCCTGTAGACTGAGTGCAAAAGGAGGAGTAGCCATTTGCAATGCTGCTGAAGGAGTCCACCTCAAAGGAGCTGCTGCTGAAAAGGCCTTTGGCTGGGGTAGACGCCAGCGGCTGGGTCTGAGGCAAGGGGAAAAGGTCGTCTTCCTTCCCTCTCAAGGCCTTCCTGGGTGTCCCATTGAGCTGGAATAGGTTGTCGGATGTCCTCTTCCTGGTGTTAGCCAATGAAGACCAACTTAGGAAAGGAGAAGGATTTTTAATTGCATTCTCAGCCTGCTGCTGCTGCTGCTTTTGTTTTTTCCCAGACCCCTTTGGTCTCCCTAGAATGAAGGAAAGTCCCACATAAGTCTTGGTGTAAAGCTTTGGAAGCTCAGCACGAGCAAAACAAAACATTGCAACCTTTACGAAGTTAAGGCCATTTGTGTTGGATTGCATGCAGAAATTGGTAAAATATCTTTTGTCTGAAATTACATGAGACTCTTAGAATATTTTAATTTTAATTTATGTGCCGCAGTTACAACATTTATTTTAATCAATGTAAAGAGCTCAAAAGTTTACAGCTTCTAGGTATATTAAGGTGAAATTAAGAGATTCCTTGATTAATTCTTACCTGGTCTTCTTTTGTGAACAGTTAGAGTTTGGCTGTTAATTGTATTATTGATAGTGTTGAGTCTGTCAGACGGTCGGTCACTGATGGGGGCCTGCTCCAGACTAGAACTTCTCTTGGCTGTTGTTCCACAGGGTACCAACAGGGCAGGAGATGACTCCCCACCTAAAGTGCAAGAAGGACAAGATTAACAGCATTTACTCACAAGCAGACAATGCACTGCAACATGAGAGGGAAAATTCCCAGTTACACTGAAATGAGACACCTACAGTGAATCTGGTATCCGGGAGGCAAGAGGCGGATGTTTGGGAGAGAAATCTTCCCTCGGTCTCCATCATCAAACTCTACCATGACTCCTCCTGGTTTGCCCTCATCAGATGATCCACCTGCAAGAGACATGCACTTCCTCAGGTGTGCGATGGACAAATGCTATACATGCAATTAAATACACAGAGGAAAAAACAGGAAAACAGATAGAAGAAGCCTATGTCTCACCTCTGCGAACATAGCCTGGATATAAGCAGCGCGAGCGCTCGCTCCAGTAAGCACACACCCTGGTTCCTTCGCTGAGCATCGCCTCAGACTCCGGACGTATATCCAGGACCTGCAGGCCAGACCAAAACATAATTAAGATTCATTACAGGCTGCACACACACACACACACACATACATGTATACACACACACGCATACAAACAGTGTGAGAGCCATGGAGCATTGTGCATGGGCAGCCACTGTGCCACGTTTCCAAGCGGCACTTATCTCATGCCAATGTGCCAGTCAGGGCTGAAAAGAACGGAAGCCATGATGCAGTAAATCCTGACTTGCTGAGTAATACTAAAGAGGGCCTGAATAGAGGGCTTGTGATTGCAGGTTGCCAGATCCTCCCTCCAACAATGCAGGCAGCCCCAGCATCCGCCACTCACTGGGGGCTCTTTCAGGTTGCTTTCATTTACTGTTGCCATGGCGAGGGACCCTTTGACTGATGAGGTGTGGATGTGGGTGTGTGTGTGTGTGCATGAGGAAGGGAGAAAGCGCGCGGTGAAAATGGGGGTATTGGTGTCAGAGTCGAATGGCTTTTGGACTAATTTAAAGACAAGAACATGGAAGTATGGCATAAGTAGAACCAGCTGCTATCCGATGAGTGTTTAGATAAGACTAAAGTTGCCAGAAGTGCTTGGTGTCGAACGACCGGGAGAATGAGAAAATGGCACTGTGAGAAGGCTTTGTGGGAAAACTGACACTGATCAGTTTGAGCGAGCATACATGGAAGGAGACAGTCAGTTAAATAGTAAATGGACTCATGCATGTATGAGGGGAACAACTGGCAGCTGATGATTTTGTGGACAGTGATTGCTCGTTATAAACAAAAATAACATGTAAGTTCTTTTAAGAGTTAGATCCAAAGTTAAATTAGTATAACTGAATCATGCACCCGTGATGTATTAATTAGGGATGAGCGAGTACAATACTATCTGTATCTGTATCTGTTTAACCATCCTCATGCAAAATTTCAGGCCAATATCTCCACTACTTTCAGAGTTATTAAGCCTTCACATGCATGTGGACCAGTAAAAAACGCTGATGTATATAGTATGTGATTTCTTTAGTTGAATTTTTTGCCCCATCTCAGATTTGCTTCATATTTTTTTTATTTTAATGTCCTTGTTACTAATAGCTACTGTGCTAAATTTCAGGCCAATATCTCCACTACTTTCAAAGATATTAAGCCTTCACATGCATGTGGACCAGTAAAAAATGCCGATGTATAGTATGGGGAAATAAGGGGAAATAATAAGTCAGCCTTGTTCACTGTGTCTCAAAAGCACCACGTTCAGTACGAGCAAGGTTTTTCAACTGACTTCATATCACCAGCCAAACTAAGAGCAAGCAGACGGTAAAAAAAAAAATCTGACCGGAGCGGAGGCAGTGACGGACGCGACGCGAGCCGTTTTCAGCTCTGTCTGATTCAATGGACCGCGTACGTTATGAGAGATGTGCAGAGGCAGAGACGTGTCTGTGTAGTGAGGGGCGGGCGCTGTGTGTGACTGGCCAATCACAGAGCGTGAAGACAGTCAGTTACACAATGAGGATTTCCCTTCAGCACGAGCACGGATATTGACGGATTTTACTCGTATCATAATCGTATTCGTCAAAAATGCTTTATCCGTAACGGATACTCGTCTGAAACGAGTATCCGGCTCATCCCGAGTATTAATCTCACTTAACTTTAAACACATGTTTCCAGAGAGGTGAAAAAACATAAGGGTTCAAGCTTCCTCACAATATTTACTGAATATTTTATCCTGCTTTAATTGAAAACACGAAGGTCAGGTCTGGTAAATGCACATGACTTTAAGCGAAAATGTATGTGAGCTATGTTTTTCAAAGAGAATCAAATAGCTCTATACATGCTGCCCTTCAACATAACCAACAGGAAATTTAATTATAACTTTAAGTATAATAGTCTAAAATTTGCACAGTTTTATGCATCACTACTGTTCAATCTTTCTTTAACTTAAAATGAAATATAATCGCAAAAAACATTTCAGATGAAGTCACAGCTCAGTTATTGCGTCCTCTTGGCAGATTCTCCTTTCCCCTATTGGAATGGCAGCAAAAGCCATTAATCCAAAGCATGCCAGTTAAACTCTGCTCTACTCTTCCAGGGTCATCATCTCTGGACGCTCCATTGTGTGCAAACACAACGTCCTGTGCCCTGTTTGGCAATGGTGGAGACTTATTTCCACAGCTGGAGAAGACGTGGGTTTGACGACTTTTCTTTAGGTGACACAGATGTTATTAGTTCATAGAGACCAGCATCCTCTTGGTGGAAAAAAAAAATTGGGACAAAGGTCACCTCCTGCAGTAAACACTAAAACTCCATTCTGGATACAAAGCACACCAGGAAGCATATGTTACCTAAATACAAATGAATACCAGCCAAGAATGTGCTGTGGTTTCTACAGTATATAATTATGTCTCATTACACGGATGACTTAGGTAAACTATAATTGTATCTTAACATGAAACTGAGTGAGAATTACAAATCTTGTGGTCTAGGTAAAAAAAAAAAAATTCAACCACCCCAGAAGCAAATAAAAACGCTACAGGGGTGAAGGCTTTTATCGTAAAACAGATATATATGTCCTATAATAGCTGGGTAGCCCTACACTTCTGGATCACTCCAGGTCATCGTGCGCTTGCTTTTCTTTTATTGCTGTTGTGTCAAACAACTCCTTTACTTGGGCGGCAGTCGGGAGGTAAAGACCATGTCATTTTCCATTAAACTCCAAAACGTGAATGGATCCAGGTGTTGGTGGGATTATCCCGCCCATATGCAGAGCTGGGTTTAATGGACATTCGCAGACACTGACACACATAAGCCCAAAGATCCTACCTCCCATATGTTCATATTCATTTAAGAGCTTTAGATGGCTCTCAATGACACTGAGAAACAGTCAAGGGAGGTTGAAAGAGAGAGAAAGCGAAGGGACTGGCAGAGCTACAGAAAGGCTGGAAGGCAATGGAGGAATGCAAAGAGGGTGAGAAGGATGTTTAAGAGAAAAAGAAGTGTTGAGTGACCCAGAGGACCAAACAAGTGATGTTTTTTCTTGTAACAAAGAATGTTTTAGTGCAGCGGGGTGAACTTACAGCTTCCTGCAGCAGTTGCTCCAATGAATAGATTCTTGGGCGGTTTCCTCTTTCACCGTCGATAACAATGCTAAAGCTAGAGAAAAAGCACAGCAGAGAGAGAAGGATGAGGCTATTTTCAGAGGCTTGTATTATGCTTGCCTGGCTCCAATGTCATATGTTACTCCCACTCTGCTGTTGTTATAGCATCTTTCTGCTGCCCGAGCCAGAGGAGCCGTATTGATATTGAGCTAGGCATGGGATGATTTGAGGTTTGTAATGTAAGGAAGAAAGACAAGAAGTGAGAAGAAGAATAAAAAAAGAGGCAAAAATATGGATACTGGTGATAACTTCTAGTCCTCTTTTCATGATTTCTTTTATGATGTTAGGAAAAATGAGTTAGCCTCTAGGATAATTCATTGGTTTCTAGCCATGTCTCAGCTTTCTACAGCTCGGATTTCAAAAAAGTTGGAATGCTGTGTAAAACATACTATTAGAATTTCTAAAGAAACTGGGTTTACTGACAACAGTTTTATAAAATGTTTGAGGAATCTGGGTTGTACATAGAAATTAAACTTTGTGCAATTTCAGAGTGCAGAATGAACATTGACAAAAACACATCATTCTAATTTGGAAGACTGAAATAATCCAAATCTGTTATTTGTATTATCTTATTTCTATTTCAACATTAATATTTGCCTTAACAAGTAGTAATCTGATTAACGTATTTGCAATATTGCAATAAGTTCAATATTGCCTTATTTTTACGTGTATTCAGAAAACATCCTGTTGCTTACATGTCTGGGAGCTCCAGCGTGTGGACCCTGGCAGCATACAGAAGCTCATCCTCCTTGGAGACAAGCACCTTCAGTCCATCAGTTAGGAGTTCTTTGGTCAGGACACAGTTAGGAACTGCGCGAGCAAAAGCAAACATCACAATTAATATTTCATCATCACTGAAACTATGTGCTGCTTGAAACTCTGTTGCAAGATCCCCAGTGGTATCTCTTACACTCAGGGCTTTTGTTGTTGTATGAATGGCTGCTGTCCTCCTCCTCTTCTGAGAAGCTGCTGCCGTCCATCTGAAAGCCCTCATCGGCCGCAAAGCTCTCCAGCAGCCGACTCACTGCACGTCCCTTTGGCTGTCGAACATAACAGAAGGGAAGGCCAGAAGAATAAATGGATGCAGGGACGGATAAAAAAAAATAAACTTGGAGATAGAAGGTGTGATAGAAGAAAGGAGAAATTGTTTCGCATGCGACTCAAAGTAGCGATTAACCACAGGGGACTTCGCAGTGACTGTACTGTCTCCTATCAGTAACCATTTTACTCCGGCATTTTGTCACTCTGTCACAGCAGAAGGTGTGAGCCACCCCCCCCTTCCCACATCTCGTCTCCCATCCTCTCCTCCCCTAAGATTACTCAGCAGGAGGTTGGGCTATGTGCGATGTGCTAAGTACTTTTAATAGTTCTACAGTAACGGTCCTCAGGGTGAGAAATCTAGGACAGTAAGACATCACCAGAATTGTTGATAAGAAAGTATGAAGGCTGTGTATTTCTGTAGAACTGGATGCATTTCCTGAATGACTGCTTTTTGAATTTTGGTACCTGCTGCTCCTTGCACCTCCGTCCCCTGCTGCCCTCCTCGCTCTGCAACAACGGCGTCCCTACAGACCAGCAACTCCTCCTCTGTTAAAATGACAAGAGGACGGAAGAAGGAAGATGAGAAGCAGCGAGACACGGGTGCAAAGTTTGTGCACATAAATTATCGAAAATAATCATTTATGCGCAAAATTATTCGCACAGTTTAAGTCCTCTGAGGGTACGAATTATTAATTTGAGGGAACGTATTTCTAATTTGTGAGCATTATTAATTCAAGTTTTCAGTTCGCATGCACTAATTAAACTGAGGATGTTAATTAAAATTTGTGTGTACAAATGATCAAAACCTGCCCGATTCAGCTACTGTAAAACTGAATACAATTTTTCATCACTTTATGCTTCTTTATCACCATCTTTTTGCAACCACATGCATTTACGACAAATTGATAATTGACATACTATAAAATGTATTAGCAATAAAGTTTTGCTTGTTCAGTAGATCAAACTTTCTGCTAACCTTATTGATCGCTCCTCTCAACATGGTGCTCTTGCGTGTCGCCCTCTTTAGCCTCTCACTGGTTGTTGGGAAGGTTGCCAGACCCATGCTCCTCCGGTAGCGGTTGCCTCTGGTCCCAAGGCTGCCCCACCGAGGCTCTTTAGACCTGGGCACGCACGGCCTCCTCACCCCTTCAGCCCGGTGATCTTCGTGGTGGTTTTTGACTGCAGTGGCCAGGCCCAGCCTACAGGGGGGCTTCTTCCTTACTTTGACCTCCCCTTCTGTTCCAGACAGACTCTGGGAGCCTTTGCGGTTCAATTAGAGAAACAGATTTAGAGCGAGCTAACAAGCCAGGAGGAGAAACACAAAACAGATGCTTGCCATGAAGATGTGGGGCAGCTTTGTTGACTTATGAATCAGTTTCAAAGGACAGTCTTACCATAAAGCTCCTGTCTCTGTTTTTTGTTCCTGGCTTTCTGATTGGCCTCCAGTTTTACAACAGAAGAGGGACTCGGACCTGTCACAGAGGAGCTAGACATGACGTCTCTGGGGGGTTGGACTCTGTAGTCTTGACCTTCATCAGTATCGTAACTGCCTTCCTCTTCTTCGTCTTCTAATGGAGTTAGCAAACAATACATCATACTGTTAGGTAGGATTTATGAATTCATGTGGTTTATCTCATCCATCTTTTAAAGTCATTACCAAAAAATTAAGTTATTAAGTAAGTTATTTAACTTACTCTCTATTAAGTAAATAGTTTAGCTATTCATAGAAATTATGTATGAAATGCTTTGCCTTGCTGTTATTTCCTGGTGTGAACCTACATGCAACAGAGCTGCAAGGGGGTGCAAGGGAGTGTAGTTGTCAATTGTGTGTGTGTGAGTGTGTGTTCATCATTGCACTTTCTCAAGCAGCTCTTTGACCCAGTCTGCTAGTCTCCAGAGCTGTCAAAGCCTCTCACAGGCGAGGGTCCACAGCTGTGGCTGCACATCTAGCCCAGACCGGCAAACAAGGCCGATCACTGAGGTGTCGAATGTCCACGCACACCCCTGTCTGTCACAGGACATTCATCAACACCTAGTTACTCACCTCTGATTCTTTTTAAAGGGATTTACAAATTAAAAAAAGACACACTGGACTTGAAGCGGCATAGCACGACTCAAGAGGACACCTGATTCAACGCGTTAGTGATACTCTGGTGAGACGTAAATGTCAGGGGTCAAATGTGCTTCATGCACTGCAGCCCTTATTCATTTGTTTTCTGTGGCATTTTATTTTGTGTGTAGGATGATTTTTTTGTCTTTTCATCAACCAAAAACATCTTTGTCACTTTAATAGCTAATATATATGTATATAACCTATCACAGTACACATAACCAGCTATCCATATTCACCTTGATCAGAGGAGTCGCTCTCTGCGGGGGAGCTCTCTCCCTCCTCCATTGCCTCCTGTCTGTGACCACGGAGAACCCTTGCTCTGGGCTGGCTCAGACGGGAAGAACCCTGTGTCAAGGCGGAGGATCCCTTTTTACGTCCACGGCGCACCAGTCCACTCCAACTCTCTTGGGGGCCGCTATCGACGCTGGCTGCTGAGAAAGTTTGCAAAACCGATCACAGTTCAAATGTAGGTTAAGAATTGTCGGTGGAATTTTCCAGATTCAATAGTGTGAAACTGAAAACACAGCAGTGTCCTTATTAAAAACAAAACAGCATGAGGCACGATCAATACTGTGATTGTCAGTATCTACCTGTGTCACTTTGTCCCCCAGACTCTCGCCTGGAGTCAGCTTTGCTCGCGCCCAGGCTTCTGTGTCTATGCTTGGGGTTGGAGTTGCAGGGCGAAACCTCCTTGTCCCTGGAGCCTGTCCCTGAGAGATTCTTTTTACCCTGGGCTTTCTGTTTGAGCTGAGTCACATCACCGGCCAGCTTGGAGCTGAGCATGCTGTGAAGACTGCTTTTTCTGCAGCCCTGTGCTTTTATCTGCTGCAACAGAGAGAGATGAGAGAGCCAGAGAGAGCCAGTTACACTCCCGGTCACAGCAGCCGCGAAAGCATCAGAACGTCAGAGGAAGAGGGCTCTCGTTTGCTCACACACAGAGAAGAAAAAGGACTAGTAGAAGCCCCAATGAAAAAGATATTAATATGGAGAGCAGAGGATTTGACTCCTGAGGGTAGCACCTAATTAGAAATAGTGTGCAACAAAGGAATATATCAAACGTAAAGAAACAAAGAGTGGCCTCTTTCATTTCGAGTTGCACAGAGGACAAAAGGGAGGAGGACAAGGGGACCCTGACCTGTGTGCTGCTGAGTCGCTCAAAGCCTCGACTGGACAGCCTCTTCTTCCTTCTCTGGCTGTCCCCGCCCCCTCCTAGGTCCTCAGGCGACAGGGCAAGCCCCGCCCCCATCGACCTGCCAGTCAAAACAAGGGAGAGGCATTCATTAGAGGAGAATGGCGGTGGTTTGAAAGAAAAAGAGGGGGTAGGACATCACAGGGGAAAACAGAGTTGAGTCACCTCTCTGTGGGATCTAATAACTCTCCTTTCTCCGTCTGATGAACAGAATGACAAAAAAAGGACATGGAGAGCCCAGTGTCTGAACCACACACTTGAAAAATTGGGATCTAACAAGGAACCTGGGATTGTTTGAGGGCAGTGTGGCATAAGAAGCCTCAATGCTTTATCTGGGGAGCGTCTTTGCAGCCTGTGAAGCACTGCACAGCTTTGAAAGATACAGTAAATGGTTGGAAGGCATTGCATTTGTATGCAGCTCTATTGTTCTCAGCCAACATCATAGCTCTCCAGTTGCATTTTCATATCACCGTGGCACACTATTTCCCCTACGCTGAGCAGCATCACATGCCAACCACTCCAAATGCCCTTGAATTTCCCTCTGGAAGCCTGCCCATAGACCACACCGACGTGAGCCAGGCCATGCTCAAACAAAAGATTAACTTCCCCTCTCCGAGTGAGCGTACAGCCAAGGAAATCAGTCACATTTGCAGAGTAAGCATGGTTTAAATGTGAAGTAGATAAATAAAGCACATTCAACATTTCATGTTAGTTCTTTGATGGCATATTGTGCCACATACAATTCTGTAATTCATTGTTTGGAATCAAATGTGTGTGTTTTTCATTTACGTGTTGTCAGCATAGGAGCACAGCACGTGAACACACGGTTTGCATGTAGGCCTTGCTCGTAAAGTAAATCTCATAATCAGAGTGTGTCAGCATGCATCTGCACTGGAACATGAAAAGAATGAAGGCGATGGCTGGGCAGTGGGACTGTGGGCCCACTGACTGACAGGAGAGTGACAGAGGTGGCAGTGAAGTGTGAGTTGTCCCTGTGAGGCAGATCCCGCCACGGCTTGCCTTCCGCCGCTGACAAACACAATATGACAGAGTCCCTCCCCTCTGCGGGGGGGCTGGTGGGCCTGAGCGTACAGAGACTAATTAAACAGAATTGATTAGCGGGGTTTGCTGGCGAGCACTAGTTCTCTCCAGCCTTCGCCCCAATCAAAGCAGCACCACAAAGGACGCCAGCGTTCTGCCCACAGGAATTACAGAGGCACGCACAAAAACAAACAATGCCTGCATAAACACTCACATGCACACAGCGAAGTCCATACCTAATTGCACAGATGCAAAGAATGCACAGGCAGGGAGGCAACTGCCGCCACACGCAAAATTGGGTAAGGAAGGAGACTAAAGGCTGGGCTGTTACCCACTGACCCACTGCCCTCCATCATAGCACCCAAGCGTCAGCCTCTTGTAGGGGCATGAGTGGCAGGTGCAGTACATGCTTTTACATAACCCTGCCATGTAACGCAACATGGGGCTAATCAGTCCCCAGTCTGCCTGTTCCTCGTTCAGAAGCGTCACAACATTCTCTGCCGCATTGTGCACCCACATCTGCAGAAACAAAAGGGAGTACACCCCGGAGGAAAACTAAAAGTGGCAGAAAATTTTAATACAATAAAGAGACGGAGTGCAGTTTACTGTACTGTGGCCTGCACACAACCCTCCCTTCCTCCCTCCCTCCACTGCGCTTCGCTGCAGGGCCCTGGTCCGTTACCCTTTCATTTGGGTGTCATTGTCACCCAGCATCAGCGTCCCCCACTCCGATCAGTGCTGGCCTGGCAAGGGGGCAGGGGTACATGAGTGGAAGGAGAGCAGAGGTGACATCGCAGAGGGGCAGCTGGGAACACTGTGGACTGCTGCCCAGAAACCACAGCGAGAAAAGAAGATGGAGGGAGAGAGAGAGAGAAAACGCTGCGAGGTGACATTTAGTGCTCTAAGCCTTTCAAAACCATAATGACGAGGCTAATCGAAGCCTGCCAGCAAACCTTTATCCCCTAGACCCTTTTGGTTTATCAGTTCGCCCACCGCCGCCAAACAGCGATGGTTCCCCTGTTTTGACAAAAGCTGATGCTTGCAGTTTTTAAAATGTCAATTTAAGATAGCGTAGGGTCCTTGTTTCTTGAACATCCTTCCATCTCTTTATCTCTGTCTCCCTCTTTATTTTTATTCAGCTGTTCTGCTCACTGTCTCCCTCTAATTGTTTTTTTTCCTCCCCTCATACACACACGGACATTGTATGAGACTTCTAAATGTCAGCTTATCTCTGAGTGCCTGGACTGTCTGACCATCATGTTATCCTTTGGACCCCTGGTGACCCTGTGGGGCTGTGGTGTGTCACATTCCTGCTGCTGGGACAGATTACAGGAGAATTCACAGTACTCTAATTACATCCTCCGCCTGTCATCCCCCCCGAGCTAGCAGCCAGCTCCCCCAGCCCAGCTAAGCTCAACATGCACTACAGAAATGCCACTGAGGTTTAAGATTAGCTGGGTTAAAGCCTAATGAGGCCAATGAGCGGTTTTCTAGGTATGTGTAGTCCATATTTCAAGCATATATAAATATTCTCTACTAGAAGACATACACTCAACTGACACTGATTATGCACTTATACAATTAACGCCAGTGATGATTATATTAGAAAGGGCTCAAGTAGACATCCTTGAATGGTTCAGCTGCGTTCTCCCCTTTCCTGTTTATGCCAAAGAGAGGCAGTCCCTGTTTGCCAGTGGTACGGAGGGGCTTATCAGGCAAGATTGGACTACAGCCAGTCAGCGTAGATGGGCTGTCTGATACTCACTTGACTTTTCGTTGGCCCTCAGACGAGGACACTGGACCTGTGGTGAGGGTGGGTTTCCGCTTCCTCGGCCGCCCGGGTCCTCGTCGCGCTGGGCTGCGAGGTGTTTCCTCCTTCCTACTCCCACACGCAAATGTAAACACACAAGGAGACAAAGAGGGACTCTGAAATACTGCACATATACTGTATATACTCAAAAGGCTGAAGTAATGAATACAAAAATGAATCTTATAAATGTGAGTTAAGTTTTTATTACTTTGAAATCTTTAAATAAAAAGGGTGGAGTTTAAGGAAAAAGAGAATATGGTCAAACTCACTGATGATCGTGCTTCCTCTGAAGTTTAGCCAGCTCCTTTTGCTTCTCTTTGTAGCGACGTTGTAGCTCAGCCAACTTTACACGCATTGCAAGCTCAGGACCGTCCATTGTTTCAATGGTACCTTTGGTCGGGCACACCTGAGATACACATCATTGGTGGTTATTTTTAGCATCAAAAACAACCTTAAGAAGCACATTCTTCACTAGGTTATCTGTTCATTCACAACCCCGATTCTAAGAAAGTTGGGACTCTGCAAATAATTGATTCATTTCTCCTTTATTGCTTGTGAATGCCTGAGTCTTTCTGGGATTAACCTTTCATACCCAATCATGACGCTATCACCTTATACCAATGAACCTGTTTACCTGTGAAATGATCCAAACAAGTGTTTTTGGATCAGTCCACAACTTTCACAGTCTTTTGTTGCTCCTGTCCCAACTTGTTTGAAACATGTTGCTGCCATCAAATTCAGAATAAGCGGATATTTACAAAAACCAATGAAGTTGATTGACCCCCTGCTGATGACCCTGCTGACACTGTAGTTGCCCTCTTACCGGTTCATTGCGAGGTGTCCAGCTGCATTTCCTACGTAAGTTGAGGATCCTGCGAGCTGGAAAGTATCGCCCTGAACCTGCACTGCTGCCTTCCTGTGAGTCCATCTCCAGCGCACGGGCTGTGGCTAGTGTAGCAAGACTCTGGAGGTCAAACATCAGCAACTCATCCTCTGTTACAGAAAAAAGAAAAACAGAGATTTGGTATACATTCCGTTCATGCATGCATACAATTGATCTAAGTTTGTTTCCTTAAAATTTGTCAAAAGGTGAACAAGGAAGATAGAAGGAGGTGATGCATGTGAGTGTTACATGTGCACATGGAGCATCAAAACTTGCACATGTGGCTTATTATTTCACCAGTAATCATGTGAGATAGGGAATAAATAGTGAGGAAGAAAGTGAAAAAAACTGGACACGTGAAGCCGGTATGAGGAAGCAGCAGCATATCCTTTCAAAGGTCATATGAATGTGGACTCACCAGATGCTGCTGTGTCTGCGGCCATCTGGGCCAAGCTCTTCCTACATACCCCTACCTGCCCGTGGCACTGACTGGACTATCAATGTACTGAGCTAAAGGCTGACTATCAGGGGCTGCAGTGTAGTCACAGAGAAACATAAAAATTTGTTTACAGAGTCTTACGTCTTTACATATATATAAATTTAAAAAATCGGATTCTGCTCACTTGTTTTAGTACTTGTTTTGGTGAAAAACTACTATTGTGACTCGACATGTGACACTTAACTGAGCTGTCAACAGTATCGCATCACAAAGACAACATCACTGACTCTGGAATCAGTTGATGATACCCTTTTTATAGAACCCTCTTTTGGGAGCAGTTAAATGCATTAGGATGCTGTGGTAAACACAAAACATCCTTTTGCATGAATAAAAAAAACAAAAAACACATGGCGCTTTGAAAAACAAGGAAGCTTTTAAAGGCACTTTAAAACAATGGGGTCTAATTAGCCAGGCAATGCTCCAGGGTGCTGAAAACATCGACTGCTTTTGTGATTACACACTAACTTTCAGTAACGTGTTGTGTGTGGCAGAAGAAGGGAATCCAATTGGTGCATCTCTTTCTTCCCTTTTTCGTTAAAGTGTGTGTATTTGCAATTGCATGTGTGTTTTTTGTGTGTTTGGTTGTGTGTGCATTCGTGCACACGTGTGGATCAAACAGCGACAGGATGGAGAGACAAGGAGACAGTTCCCTAAGGAAAGCTGGAAGGGAAAGAGAGGGAGTGAGAAAGGGAGGTGTACACCCCTCACTACTAGTTCAGCCCTGTCCTCCTGCTTCTTCTCCCTCTCCTGAGGCCTCTGCATCGTTAGAACAGCCTTTTAGAAAATAAAAGTGCCTTTAACACACCAAAGAAGAGGAACGGCAAGCAGGCATGCAGACAGCTTCTCTGGGGACATGTTAGAGGCTCTTGAGACCAGCAGGAAGAGAGGAGGATCTGGGAGGGAACACAGAGCGACACGGGCTAGGCCTGAGGGGGGAGTGGGAGTTTGTCTCAGTGGACACAGAGGAAAAGGAGGCTAAACTACGAGAGAGAGAAGTGCATTCTGCCGATATGAGTGTGTTTCTATGTGCATGTTAATGTGCATGAGAAACAGAAGACCCACAGTCCCTCACCCTGGCTTTTCCCACAGGTGCGCTTTTGCTGTTGCAGCTCCAGATCTGCCAGCTCACTCAGAAGCTCCATCCCCTGGTGGGGGTTGGGCTGCGATGGGGCAACTGATGGGGTGCTAAGAGGGAACAAGGGAAATGGAGGTACGTCTGTGCAGAAGGCAGCGGCAATCAGCAGCTCCAGACTCCAGTAGCAGGGCACGAGAGGTTTGTGGGGCACGGCAACAGTTGACTGGCTCGGGCTGCGTGCAGAAGCTGAGGCAGGGGAAAGACAGACAAAATCCACCGAGGCATCATCAGAGGTCATCTCGTTCTTGTGCTGCTGCTTGCTGTCCTTTGCTCCCCCAAGGGCCAGAGACTGCGGCTCCAGGGCCGCGGGGGAAGCAGGGTCAAGCTCGATGATAGTAGGCAGCTCTGGATCCTGCTCTCCAGGCATGTTGACCTTTTGAGCATGCTCCACCTGGCTCTCCTCACCCACCGCCTCATCATCCTCTTCCTCTTCCAAGGTGATGACAGCTCCTGGCCTTTCAGGCTCCTCTGTTGAAAGGGGGACTGGACAGGAAGCAGCCTCGCACACTGGGCTCTCAGCAGGGGGGCAGACCAGGACCTCTTCCTCAGCGGGGCCCTGCTCCTCCACCTCCTTCTCTCCAGGCACATAGTTGGCTGCTGTCACCGCTGCTACCTCCACCTCCTCTCTTTGCTCCAGAACTCTCTCAACCACTCTTTCCTCCTCTTCCTGTTCCACTTCCTTTGGCGGCAGAGGCTCTGGGAGGGGTCTGACCACGGCTTGGCAGTCTAGCTCCTCCCCCAGGCTGGAAAGGGACTGGGGAACATGCTCAGCAGGCTCCACTTGGACCGCTTCCAGGTCCGCTGGCTCAGCCAGTCGAACATCCTGGGGGGAGGGCCCGCTCCTGTAGCCCATAGCGATAGCAGGGTACGTGTATCCAGGAGGCAAGTCTATAGAGAGAGAGAGTATAGATAATAGAATCATCAGTTGTCAATATTGGAAAAGCGATTCTGAAAAAACATCCCATAAAAATATCTCATAATGATGATATTTTGTAAGTGATATTTTAGCTGAAATATATCAGAAAGCATATTTTTTTCTTAAAGACCGCTTTACTTTTAGAGGTATTAAGCAAATCTAAAATCCTTTCACATCAGGCCCACTCTGAACTGAACTCTCTCACTATGTTCGTGGTGACAAGGGGTGAGAACCAGGAAAGGAAAAGCCTTGATCTCCTAGCAGTAGGACCACATGCAACCTTGTGTGAGTGTGTTATTTAAAGTGGGCCAGGCCTTTGGTTTATCAAAGCACCTGACACAATTCCTCTGTCATGCAGCGGCCGTTATTCAGACATTAATGATGATGAAGAGAGTGCGGGGCCTGTGAGGGGTGGGGGAGAGGCGAGGGCTGATATCAAGGTGTTTCTCAGTCATTACTGAAGTAACAGTACTGGAAAGCCCCAACTCAGTCGGCAGCCATTTTCTGCAGCTTTGAGCTGTTCGAGTCAATCAGGGGCTTGCCAACAGAGCCACCCACACATATTACCACAACACCAGCAGGAAGAAAGGATCATTAACAACAGCGGCTATTCCAATTACTATTGCGTATAATGTAGAAAGTGCTGCTATATCCTCAAATCCACAGTCTTTATTCTGTTGCTGTGTCAGAGTGATTTAGTGTAACATTTGTCACGAGCAGCATCTTAAGCTGATTATTACAAACAACATGTTCTTTGAAAGGCTTTCATCTGATGTTATCAATGCAGCTCATAGTTAAACCATTGCACGCAGTGAATCAAAGACAGCTGGAAAACTTTTAGGCACATTCATATATTTTTGTTTGCAGTCATAGATATTTTTATTGATGCTTACCAGGCTCCAGAGACTCTGGGTAATCCTGTGGCGGCTGTCCCTCTCCTCTCTTGTCCTGGGATTCGGGCCCCTTGGGCATCTGAGGCGGGGCAGGGCTGATGGCAGGTGAGTGAGGGGCTGCTGCGGCGGGGCTGGGAGCAGGACAGGGTGTAGAAGGAGTGCTTTTGGGGTGTGGTCGTAGCGAAGGCGACTGGCAACAAGGAGACAGATGAGCAGCGCAGGCGCCAGGGGGAGACGTGTTCCTCTGAGGTGGGTTGTAGGAATAGGGCTTGGCAGGTTTAGACGTTCTGGGCTCTGAAATGAGTTCCTCTAGTTCCACCGAGGGCTCATCGGGCCTCTTCTGCATCTGTGGCATTGAAATAAAGTTATTTTCATTTCCTCTCTCGAGCAAGTGATTTAGCAAATGCAATAACCGATTCCTTGTACTCAAGTCAGTGACACAAAAAGCTTGCATGCTCTGTAGCCTATATTCAGCGATTCACTCTATCCCTGTGAGAAAATCAGCATATCCCAGAAAAATATTAGGGGAGTTAAAAATAGGCTAAATAGTCATGTGAGAATTTAAGCTGAGTCATGACTCACTTACTCTGCTTGACTCAAGCTCGCTTTTGTATAGATAGAGAGATCGAGGCAGATGGCCACCCACCCAGAGTCCTGTCCTGTTTGAGGTTTCTGCCTGTTACAGGGGAGTTTTTCCTTGCCACTGTAACAAGTGCTTGCTCATGATGGGAATAGTTTGGTCTTGGTAAATAATATTATATTGGTCTAGACCTGCTTTGTATAAAAAGTGCCCTGAAAGGACTTTTGATAACTGTGGTGATTCAGCGTTACATAAATAAAACTGAACTGAATAGACAGATACTGTGGATAAATAAATATGGTAATAAAGCCTCTTCACAGCACAATCTTAGTTTGACTTCACCTGTGAATTGTGAGTGGCATGATGTTGCATGTCCATGCCGTGCGCAGCTCTGTGCTGCTGCTGCTGCTGCTGCTGCTGCTGTTGCTGCTGCTGCTGCTGCTGCTGCTGCTGCTGGGTTTGAGACTGTGGCTGTGTTTGCTGTGACTGGTGGCTCTGGTGCTGATGTTGATGCTGATGCTGGAGCTGTTGGTGCTGCTGGAGAGCGTACAGCTCCTGTTGCCGTAGAAACTGGGATCGGGAGTACACAGCAGGATGCTGCATGTGGGAGGGTGGGCCCCGGGCGCCATACACAGGGGGCCACAGCCCTGGCTGCTCCATCACATCTAATGAGAAAAAGGAGGAGGAATGTGACAAAGGGGGCTACCTTAGAACAAAAAGACATGCGTGCACATACACACTGTAGCAACACATCAACACTATGCAACATACTAGAACACAACACTGTGTTATCCATATCTCTCATTATCTACCTCCCACACACCCATTTCAAAACGGCGAAACCATTATGGATCATTTAAAAATCATTGTATTCGTATTTTATAGCAGCAACATAGATGAATGTCTTCAAAAAAAAAAAAAAAGATTTTTGACTCCACAGAACAACATCTCCCCAGGCAGCAGCGATCCCACACTCTCCCCCGCTCTGAACAGAAAGCTGTCTCTCAAGAACTGCCTGGAGAATTCGCTGGAATGCCAGAAAAAAGTCCTGACAATGATGAAATGCGAACAGATGATGATGGTTGTAGGTTGATTAGAGGTCAAACTACTGGGCTGGAAACGCATGTTTATCTCGCCGGAGCATTCAGCGTGGACTTTCCGTCGTAAAGTCCCACCTGCCCAGCCAAACCACAGAAAAGGGTCCAGAAGGAAGCTTAGTTCCCATGTCTGTGGACAACCTTTTACATTATAAGGACCAGTACAACTGGACGTGGGTGATGTGCTATGACAGCGGTCCCACTTGGGGAGTAGTGAGCCTACATTTTAGGAACCTCAAAACTGGTATTTTTCTGTTCTCTCAGCTTTCGCCCCTGACTCTCCCCACCACCCCCTTCTTCCTAGACACACCAAAAATCCTTGTTCAGAGACAAACTTGGATACACGATCGCTTCCTGTGGGAAAGCTTTCGCGGACGCACTTCCTTTCTCAGCTCTAACTCCTGCGGAGCGCAGAGGGACACGAACCGTCGAAAATTGCGAGCTAATTAAATGTCACAGCCTGTTCGCTGAATATGTGTCTACAATGAATTTGGAGAAGTGATCTTCCCCTCACTCTCACACTTCCTCTTCCTCCGGTGTGGTTCTCAGTGTATGTGTGTTTGCATGTCACACATACAGCAAAGCTTTGGATGAATAACCTGACCCATTGAGAGCCTTATTCCTGCTGGGCCGAGCAGGTGGTGTGCAGTAAATGTTTGAATTGTGCTGCATGTGTTTGCGAATGAGCCCATTAAAGAGAAGTTCATCAGCAGTCTTCACAGGATCACTATGATTACCAACAGTTCTTTTAATGTTGGCCTCAGATACACTGAAATAACATTGTGTTAACGACTCGTCAGTGGGAGGCCAAGCTATGGAATATGTGCTATATTTAGTGAATTTATAGGGATTTACATTTGTGTGGTGGATTACGAAGGCAAACATCTGAATGTGTGAGGCTGTGCATGCATAGTTTGTGTGTACTTGGACTCATTCGTTCAAAGTGCTTTATAAATACACTTGGCTTTGCAGAGGAGAAAGCAAGGTCATGGCATACCCAGGTGATGGGTGGCAGGATGGGAGGGAGGCTCAGTGGGCAGGACCACCAGCTGGGCAGAGGGGTCCTGAGGCAGAGGCAGGACTGGCTGCAGAGGGCCTGGCATGGCTGCAGAGAAACCTGGGGGCAGATTCTGGTGCAGGGCTGTATGACCTATACCTGCTTTATAGAGAGGATGTCAGTTTAGATTTACATGTTCATCACTTTATGTGTATGTTATAAAACAAAAGATGATTACAAATAAAAATCGCAGAATCATAAAATCTATTCATAACTTGACTGGGAACCATTGAAAAGATGCTAAAGTCGAAATGTTGCATTATCTTCAGCATAATGTAAAATCCTGGCTGCTGAATTCTGCACAAATTTGAAATGAGACAGAGTGCAGTAGGCATGAAAGGAAACTCAATATTGGCTGCTGAGCAAGATTAAATAAAGCATAAATGATCTGCAAGTCAGCAGAGCATAAAAACGCCATCATTTTTAACCTATTCCATAAATGGGAAGTGCAGAACTGAACTACCTTACTTACATTTGTAACACTGTAAAAATGACCACTGTTGATATTAGCATCTTAATTTCCAATTAACCACTTAAATTCTCTTACCATACGAGTGTCCTGTCATCCAGAGGGAAGGGCTTCCAGTTCTTGGCATCCAATGATGGTGAGCAGAATGTGTAGCAGGATCTCCTAATTGGCCAGACTGGAGGGAAGTCCCGCCTGGGACCATGAGATGAGAGGTGAGGTCTCCGTGACAGCTGTTGGAGGGGTGGATTCTTGCAAACTCCACCCTTTCCTTATTATCCCTGGCATCAGAAGGAGACAAAGGTAAGGACATACAAATGAAGACTGGTGGCTGACGGTTTCTAATTGGGGATTAAGCAATGGCTTTACAGTTTGTTTACCTGATATATGCATCTCTCTCTCTGTCCAAGCAAGTCAGACCTATCTGTTCCCCACTCATCCTCTTCCTCTCTTCTTCGCCGGTGGGATCTGAGGGATACATGGGGCGGGCCGGTCCTGCGAGACCAACATTAGCTTAACCATTAGCTTTCACCGTCATGTCCCCATGGTGAGGACTTATTCCCAAGTCTCTCACCATTTCTCAAAACACAGCCATGACTCACAAGAGACTTGGAGCACTGAGAGTGCTTATTAGTTTGAATCATACTTTTAAAAGGCATTTTAACTATATTTTTATATGTTTTGCTTTTTTCTGCACGACATATCATACCTCTATTACTTCCCCAAAAATGATAGCAGTCTTCTGTTGCATCAACAAGATTTTGATGAAACCAGAGCAAAGGTTCATCACATCACTACTGTGCTGTCAAAATGATATCATGAATGGGTGGACAGTGAGTAGAGGTCTTAATACTTTATGTTTTACTGACTGTGTACTGTTGCTATATTTACAATTATAATGCAACAGAATTAACTTTGATAGGCTGCTAAATTTAATAAAAAGCAAGACTGTAGGAACAATACGAGTGTGGGGCCTCACTTATTAATACTGACTTAATGTAAATTGCTATTTCTAACATTTACTCAGATTTTACTTTTTGGAATACTTTTGGGAATACTATGGGTCAATAATAAAATCTATGAATAGTAAAAGCCAGTTAAAATTATATATCATATAAGAGTATTGATTCCATCACCAAAAAATTAAGGTTTGTCTATCAAAAATGCTTATTGTCAGCAATATTTTTCAAGCTTTTTTGGCTTCAGACCTTTTTCCAGTTTCTTTTGTTTTCACAGTTCGATCATTATCAGGTCACAGAAGAGAAAAAAAAAACATGTCTCTGTTCCCTTCACCTCTTTTTATGAGGTGATGACCCAGCCTGCTCACCTTTCACTGACGGATGCACCCTGCCCTGTCGGCTGTTGGGGTGACTGTCAGCTGATCGACAGGGTGGCTCCCGTTGTCGGGCCACAGCTACTGCGATTCCCACAGGCGGCTGCCGCACCTCGCTTTCCCCATGGCCCGCTTCCCCCATATCCCGGCTCCGCCCACTGTAATCAGGGCGCTCGCTGTCATTGGTTGGGCCCTTTCTGGAAGGTAGAGTCTGTTTGTTGCCCTGCAGGGCGCAGCTCCCCCCAGCAGGACCTGATTTGAGGCTTCCCAGCCCCCCAAAGGGGCTCTTCTGGGAGAGGAGCAGTGGCTGTTGCTGGTTGCTGTACTTTAGTAAGCTTTTCATGGCACTGCTCTCCCCCTGAGTTGGGCCCTGGGGCTCAGGTTGCTGCTGAGGCTGCTGCTGTTGCTGACTGAGAGGAGGCACAGGGGGAGGCTGGGGAGGAGGAAGGCTCATTCCCGACTGCTGCTGCTGCTGCTGCTGCTGCTGGGAGTGTTGCCCACCAGTGCTCCCCAACTCCATGTAGGACTTCCTCTGCTCCTCCTCTGGTTGTGACATGTGGTGGGGAGGCCTCATGGCCCAGGGTGGCACTGGGGGCTGCTGGTGGTGGTGCTGCCCACTGCTGTTGCTGTAACCGTAAGGAGACATGTCCATCTTTCTCTTCAGCTCCTGACTAGTCCCCTGGTTTAGCTCAGCAGGAGAGGGAGCGTCCGGGCCAGGTCGGCCATGCTGCTGGTGGCGTATCCTGGCTACCTTTTGACCATCTCTCTGTAAGGAGCAGCTACCTCCAGAACCAGGGCCGTGGGCTGCTCCAGCCCCACTATGTTGACCCATGCTTTTACTACCAAGTGGCGAGGAGTTAGGTGGGGGCCCTGGATGGGAACAGTCTCTGTAAGGAGAAGTGTTGACAGAATGAGGGACAGAGTGTCCAGCCTTGGGCCCCTGGGGCAGCGAGGGTCTGAACACATCCATGTCCACGCCACTGTTGATACACTCAGCACTACGTGATCGTACAACCTGGTGCTGCTGTTGGGGATGTGGAGGCTGTTGTAGTTGGGGAGGCGGAGGAAGCTGTGAAGGCTGAAGGTGTTGGTGGTGGGACTGCATCCAGTCTGGAGCTTTCTCTGTTTTTCTGTATGGGTGCTGCTGCTGCTGCTGCTGCTGTTGTTGCTGCTGCTGCTGCTGTTGTTGTTGCTGTTTTCTGTGCCAACTACTATGGTGCCCACCGCCTCCGTTCTTTTCTATTACCTTGTCCTTGTTATTGCCGCCTCCTCCTCCACCGCCTACACCTTGGCAGTCAGGGTTACCAAGCTGGAATGGCCCGCTAGATTTATCTCCCAGGTCTGCCACAGATGGCACAAACGTGGGCCCTGTGACTTTAGGTTCTCGTCCCACATTTGCTGGCCCCCTTTCATGTGAGGCAGGGTTGGCTAGAGGAGCAGGAGGGGGCGGGCAGAAGAAGTCTGGGTGGTGGTGTGTATGGTGGGAATGATGTGGGTGGTGTGGGTGGCTGGGGTGGAGCTGAAGGCAGTGGAAGCTCCCTGGATGAGGATGTGTATGGGGGTGAGCATGAGGATGTGGGTGGGGGTGCGCTCCTCCAGCAGCAGAACCCATGTGTAAGGGTGGGGGTACAGAGTAGGACAGAGAGTGGTGGAGTGGAGCCTGACCCCTTTCCAGACAGTCTGAAGGTTGTTCACTGATCCTCATCTCCCCACTCACCCCCTCCTTAGTACAGCGACTACTGCCGCTGGACCCCATATGTCTGCCCTGGCTGCTTCCCCCGCCCCCCATTGCCCCAAGGGCTGTGCCCTCCCCCCCACAGCTGGACATGGAGGCCTTTGCCCCTGCTCCAGTTCCTGCATCTCCATTTTGCATCTTGCCATTGTGCAAGCAGGCACTGAGGGGCTTGCTCATGCTCTGGGGGTGTTCCTTGCTGTACTCCATGCCAAGTGAAGCCTTGTGCCTCTCCAGGGCCCGACTGTTGACCTCCTCTAGGGGCAGTGGATGCTGCGGATAGTGTGGGTGCTGCTGATGGGAGTGGGAATGGTGGTGGTGTGTGGGCTGGGGTGGCTGGTGGCTGTGGTGCTGTTGGTGCTGCTGCTGTCTCTCCTTTGCCTCCTGTTTGCTACTGGACCTCTCCTTGTCCTTGACAGGTACCACTCCTCTCTCCACGGAGCCCTCTTTAAGACCCTTATGCAGACCTGCCCCGACCCCTGCGTCTCTATCTCTGCTGCAGGACCCCTGAGAGTGTCCTGAACTTGCCCTGGACATTGCCGGCAGACTGTGATTGGCTGAGATGAGAGGCGGCTGGGACGGGAGACCTCGAAGATAGAAGTTCTCTAATAGAGGAAGGAAGGCAAAGCGAGCCAGCAAAGACAAATGCATTAGTCAAGAAAGGAAAAGGCAATGACAGAATTAGATTATTCAGCTCTCATGATAGTGTCCCCAGGCATCCTTATATCAATATCCCACATCAAATTACACCATACTATGTTGTATAAATTGGATTTAAATGTCTTATTTCTGTCTGATTAAATTCTAATCATCTCACGCTCACCTTTTTGGGTATCATAGAAACGATGCTGCCCGTAGAGAACTCCGCTGTTAGCATGGTGATCCAAGTGGCTCATGGGAAGGAAAGTGTGGGCCAGACTCCCTGAGAATCGAGGATACCCCGGAGCTGCTGAGATGGATAGCAGAGAGAGGGAGAGAATTGATAAGACAGGACAATAAGCACCAAGATGCAGTTATCCAGACTAACCCAGCATAATCCTTCAGGTCCAATGCAGCTGGTGGTGTTCATACGCAAATAAGTACTGGCTCTGCCTGTCATGTTTGCCTTTCCTGCCTGAGTTTAGAAAGCAAACAATACAAGACAAGCTTGGGGATTGCTGCAATGTATGAAATTTGTCTTTGAAACATATGGCTCCTTCTTTATCTCTCTCTTAGAAGTGGCAGTGGCACCTCTATCCATCTGAATGGAGCGATAGGGACGGATTTGGAGCTTGTGTTTACAGTGAAGAGCGAGCCGAGTGGCTGACCTTTATTGACCTACATCGGGGGTAAAAGGTTATTTGGATGTTGGGCCTGTAAGCCAGTACACCTGGGCTTATTACATCAAGCCCATCTGGAGGACATTTACACCGCAACCAAACACAAAACTCATTTTGCACCGGGACATTCAAAAACACAAAGGACTTTGATGGTGGAGGAGAGAGAAAAAACATGGATTGAGATGAAAGCCCATCGCAATATTAGGACAAAGACTGTTTCTTTGTCCTAATATTACACTATGATATTGCATGATGATGACCCACTTCCACTGCAATTGGGTAACTAAATTCACATGACTGCAAGAAAGATATTTAATAATAAAATCAAAGTATTATAGATTACAAAAAAGGGCAGGATGTGCATTTGAACTCTTTATATCACATCAAAGTGGATATTCTCTGAACATATTATGTAATGTCATACTAAAGAAAATCAACCGTGATTAAACCTGTGACCTCCCTGTCTACTCCATGATACACACATTAAGTAACTATGGGAAAGCAAACTAACCTATATGTACCATGAGCGAACCAATGTCAGGAAGGAGAGAGAAGGAGGAAAAGAGACAGGGATGTATTCTTATTCTCCTTTTCTGATCCATCTGGCTGCGATCAAGACAGAAAGGACATCTACTATCTACCAGCACCGCATACAAGTATGAGCGACCTCTGAGTCATCTAGAGAAGTCCAGGTGTTTCACGTCTTCTTTCCCCTGCTTTTGCACCTGTCTCACCCTCCAGCCTCACGTTCAAACACAACTCACAGACGGAGTGAAGGAAGGAGGGGGGGGGGGCGGATAAAGGGAGGAAAACATGGCTCTACAAGCTAAATGAAAGACAGACGTATTTGTGTTGGCAAGCGTGCGACCTGATCCCGGAAAGCGCAGATGCAGTTCATTTGGCCGTGTGTGTGTGTGTGTGTGTGTGTGTGTGCAGCGCCGTGATTTTAACAGGAGCTCCGAGTGTTGAATGTCTCACTTTCTGCCGGTGGAACAATGGGGCCGGTGCTGTGAGCCGGCTCTGGGGAGGGAGGAGTGTTGTGGTGGGCTTAATGACCCCGTCTCAGAGCGGCCTCTGCATGCTCCCATCTTAATTAATGAAATGCACAGAGAGGGCAAACAGCCCTGCAATAACACAGGAGGTGCTGCTTTCTGAGGAGGGCAATGGGGTGATAATTACATACCCTCACTTTTTCTCCCTTTTTCTTTGTTTCGCCAATTTTTCTACCTCTTACTCCATTCGCTCTCTCCCCTTTTGTCTCTGTCTCTTTCTTTGCTGTCATGATTAATAAGCACACACATTTATGCCAATTCATCTACAGTCGGGGAGGAGGGGGGGGGATCCTTTGTTTAAGCAAGACGTTTTTCTCTGATTTTGGGAGGGAGAAAAGCGGAGAGCTGTTTGGCAGTCTTTATCCAAGCTGGGAGAAGGTTTTTTTTTTTTTCTGCGGCAGCATGTTGTTTGTGAGCGTGACGATTGACGGCGTAATCCCTTTTCACAGCGTGGTCTGGCTGTGCCCGATAATGCCAGCCCGCTCAGTTTCAGCATGCCCTCCATTGGGGCGGCAAGAGAGGGACTGCTGGGCACGGCAGAGCCCATTCAGCCATTAATCTGGCCAGGACAAGGGAAGCTGCTGCCGCCGCTGCTGCTGCTGCTGCTGCTGCTGCAGGCGACGTGAGCAGGGTCTTAGCGCAGACTGCTGACTGCACAGCAGCCTCGCTCTCTTTTCGCTCCCTCCACACACTCACACACATAAACAAGTCCGCAACGGCAAAGTGAATGACAGAGGGGAGTTTGCAGCGCATGCCCTCCTTTCCACGGGCGGAACAGGGGCGAGAGGCAGAACAAACAGAGCTGCATCCCAGGGAGGGATTTCCAGAAGTTCTGAAGGTATTTCTCACAGCGGGGTGGGTTGAGAGAAACAGGCCGACAGGGAGGACAAAGAAGGGGGCTGGATATAGAACAGCACCTAGAGGCAGGGGAGAATTAAGCCTGCTGAATTAGAGGCGGACGACAGAGTGTTTCCATTCCTATCCACTCCTCTTATACCTGAAAATACCAGCTCATGCAGCTGCTGATGAGCGTTTCTTCACCCTCGCTTAAAGGTAAAACAACAGAAATTCCAATGTGCATATTGTCTCTGGGGGAAATGGCTGTAACGTTTGAGGGATAGAGGGACGGAGTGAGAGAGCATGGCAGAGGTAGACCAAGAGGAGAGGAGGAGCAGGCTTAGCTGCCTGTCAGGTCCGCTAATTGAGAAAAAGTGACAGAACCATCAAGACACAGAGAGGGAGGGGGAGGGGTTTGGCGGAGGAGGGGCAGCGGCGCTGTGGTGGATCTCTTCAGGTTTGACTAATTGAAAGGAAGGGATGCAGGCTGGCATGAGAGCGAGAGGGAGAGAGAGAGAGAGTATGGAAGAGAGGAGAGGTGGGGGGGTACAGCTTAAATCCCACAAAAGCAACTGCAAGCAGAAGGAAAGATGGACAACTGAAGATAGGCTTGGAAAGGCGTATCAAACAGAAGTGGATTAGACAGGTGTGTGCAGGCAATTGTGTGTGTGCACGCATGTGTGTCTATATGTGCTGACAGAGATATGAGACTGCGATTGTTTTTGGCATAACGTAAGAAGTCATTTGGACCGAAGCCAGCTGGCCTCAAGCCTGTGAGGAGCCCGCAGGTTTTTTTTTTTTTTCCCTTTTTGTCCATTTTTCTTTTTTAATTTTTCCACTCAGTTGATTCAGCGGGGTTTATTCAAACATGAAAATAAATCTTTCAAAAGCTCACAGGGCCTAATCCATTTCACCAGGTGTTATGAAACACATTTTACATTACATTTATTAAAATGGTCACTACGCTGCATCTGTCTCTGTCATGAACGGCCTCTCTCCCTCTCTCTCTCTCTCTCTCTCTCTCTGTGTGTGTCTCTGTGTCAGCAAGTCCACGTCTCCCTTCAGTAAATGAACAACAGACAATCCCATGTGTGGTACAAACAATGGCTGTTACTCCATTTGGCAATCAATCTGAAGAGAGAATATAAAACAAAAACCTCTTTTAATCCCTGCTACAATCTGACAACATGAAAGCCACTAATGGTTCGGTTCCTTGGCAATGTCCACTTACACAAAGATCTCAGCATTACTAAGACCGTACACTGGACACTTTCCTTTTCCCAGCACAATAAATCTTTAAGCAAAAGTCAACACAAGACTTTTCTGTACCAAATTCACTGACTCCTGCTGCCAAAGTTATCTTGATCCAAAGGGCCGTACCACTGCTGCTACGTGTTGATGTTATTTATAGGTTTGCTAAACGTGTCACTCAGCTAATGGTTTGTCGATCATGCTCCCAATAGAAATGTGGTCTGCATGCATGACTTCACTGGCTCTCTCCATACACACTCACACCATGTCCACACTCATGTTTGTGCTAATACAGATTAAGTTGAAAACACATCTTTTACTCCCTGATTTTTACTCCCAGAAATGGAACACTGACAATTTCTGTCTTAATTTGATTGATTAGTTTGTGATTAATGAATTGTTTTTGGCGCAAATTCAGATTCCAGGAAATCATTCCATGTTTGCGCTTACTGGAATAAAAACACATCTGCCACATTTCTCTTTTGATTGTCTATCAATATGTGATTTGGATCTAGATCTGCAACAAGATCTAAATCCACATTTCTACACCTTTTCCATTATTAAAATAAAGCATTCAGAGAGGATTGTGCAGACTTGGTGAAGACACTTCCTAATTATTATTACATTTGCCTTCTTTTTATCTCCAGTTCAAAGGCCTGTGACAATTATTGTACAGAAAAGAAGAATTTGTTCTTAATTGACTTCCAATAATAATGGTAAAAAAAAAAGCAGTGTTTGTGTGCACTAAATGACCGGTTAGCAAGTGACTAATGAGATCATTGTCATCTATTGCTCAGTAGATTTGAGCTCTTTAATCTGTGGAAAACATGTCAAAAGAATAGCAGAGACAAAGACATCCTTTACCATGACAGGTATATGCCTGAGACATGGGGATGATACAGTAATCTTTGAATACAAATTTGAGCTGCTATGCTTGGATTTGCATGCAAACAGCCACTTTAAAAAAAAACACACTCGCTAAAAAAAATTAAAAAAAATAAAAATCCAGAGAATATTTTTAAGGTTACAAGTGACACACTAATGCGTCGACACATGCACGCACGAGTCAGAGCCTGCTCCGCTGCTGGTGGGGTTCTACTGACACCCGGAGAGAGGAGGCGAGAGTCTGGGTAATTGTGCCGCTCATTTTGATGACTTGCTTTTTATGCAAAACAGGAAAAAGACAATATGCAATTATCTTGAGGAGGGAACAGCTGAATGTGGTTGATGAACAGTCTGGATTCAATCATGCTCTTAGTGCGTTATATGCAATTAAACTGCAATAGAGATAATGGCCTCCATTGCCAACTGAGTAATAATCCCAGTCATAATCACCTCCATTACTTTTATTAGGCTTGGCATTATCATCATCACTCTTATTAATATTATTCTACTTTTCTACAAGAAGAAAATCTTTGACAATGAAACCCTGACACTATAAGGTAAAAGAAACACGGATGATTGCAAAATGAGTTTTTTAGGGAAAATGTTTCAGTCTGATCTGATGCTTGCGTTAATATCTCATTCAAATATGTTCTCTCTGTCTCTGTGTTTACTCGAAGAAGACTGGAGCTTCACCTATTCTCTCCACTGTAGCAGCTGTCCACTGACTCAACCCCTGGTGGCCGGCACATGAGAGCTAGGTGGGGAGAGAGGGGGGGAGTGGCCGTGAGGCATCCAGTGGCTTAACACACAGAAAAAAAAAACAGACAGCATCTCAGCTGCACCGCACTCAATCAGCCCCAGCCACACATCACGCAACTGGGGCGCCGCTGATCACTGACCACAAATAACAAACACTCCCCACTGGCGTCCCCCCGTGGACTAACAGCTGGGCTATTCTTAGAAAATAAATAAATACAAGAGGACTGAAATAACAAGAGTCCGTCAACTTCTAAATCTGCGGTTCGCTAGATGGCACTGAGCGGCCGTCACATTGTGTAATTAGCAAAAGATTAAGAACATTTAAATCTAAAAGTGACAAAGTGGAGTCACAGGAAAGCAGACCTTGGATTAATATATCAGTGGGTGGCATTAGATAGGTCTACATTTATCTGTCATCCTTAGCTTTTGAATTCCCAAAATACCCAAGCAGATTAATCTCTCTACTTTATCCTTGTCTGACTGCCCTGTGTGTGTGTGTTTATATTTTCCTGACTGTGCACGTGTGTATTTGTGTGTGTAGCCAGGGTTTTGTAACGCTGAGCGCTGGGTGGGAACCACCCTATTAAACCGTGATGGAGACACCAGCTGAAAGCTCTGCAGTCACTGCAACTTTTTACTGGGCCGCTTTTGCGCGTGCTGCTTCAGAGAGTCCTGAGTGACATTCCTGCTGACGTGAATCGAATACCGCAAGATTCCTTGGCTGAACTTTTGACCCTGTGTCCCCATCCAGAAACCATGGCACGGCGCTCCATCCCAAACATGCTGGGCCTGGGCCTATTTTGGTGCACAAATAAAAGGGCGGGAGCACGGCTCTTGCGAGATGATTACAAGCTGTGCTTTGGTGGAAACCGAACACGGCCTAAAAATACACAATATCAGAGTAACAATACACCCTGCAAAGCTCTGTCCCCAATACTGCCGAGACATGAATCTCCTCATCCAGACAATGCGCTCACATGAGGGGGTGTGGGCGTGTGTTTGTGTACATGTGTGATTTGAGGTACCTTCATGCGAATGGGGGAACCAGATTTGCGAGGCGCTGGAGTGGGGTCCGCCCCGGAAGGAGGGTGAGGAGGGCGAGGAGGGCGGCCGGGAAGGGTGAGACGGGTGGGAAGGGGGGGTACCCAGACTACTGGCCAGAAAGGTCCCCATGAAGGAGGCGGAGGAATTGCCCATCAATCCACTGCCTGCATTCCCACAGGGACAAAGGTAAGCAGAGAAAACATGGTTAGAATTAGAGGAGTGCATGTGTGACCAAAAAGAAAGAAAGCTGCATCCTGATCTCAATGTGAAAGGATGGAGCCCACCGGCCCTCTAGGTGGAATCATTAAGACAGGCAGATTTGATCGCTGCCCCGGGGAGAGGGTGAATGAGCGAGAGTGTATATGTGTGTGAGAGGGAGAGAGAGAGTGTGAGACTCTCCTCCCCCTCACTGACAGCAGAGTCCTCTCCCCTCGTCTCCCCCCCCACCCTCACACCGCCTCTCCCCATGGGCAGACAGAGGTCTCATCTCACAGCTGAGTACACACTTTCTCAGGCTCTCTCCCTCTCGCTCTCACACACTTTTGCTCCTGCTCCCCAGTGTCCCTTTCTCAATTTCTCTCCCTCCCTCCATTATCTTATGCTCTCCATCTCTCACTTTCATGCCCTCAATCTCTCTTATGGCTCTGCTCCATTTCACCTCCCCTCTGTCTCTCTCTTTCTTTCTTTTCATTCTTCCCTTCTCTTCGCACGACTCTGACAACCATGTACTCTCACTTTCTTCTTTGGTTCCATTTTGGTGTTTTACTCTTTTCTTCCTTCCTCCCTCTGCTTTGTCACTTTGCTCTCCTTCCCTCCTCTGTCCCATCTCGATGAGCAGAGATACAGTGCGTGCATCCCTCTTCCCTCATTGTCTCTATTTTCTCTCCCTTTGTCCCTCTTTCTTTCTGACACACAGCATTGCTTTGCTTTGTTCTTTACCATAATGATGGCACCAGCAGAGCAATCTGTCCCTGGCTGGCTGAACTGTGTGTTTAACAAGACTATGATGAGTAATTGACCATTCGTAGCAACGCCCGTGTGACTGGGGGCTGATTGTCTATTATGCATTGCTGGGCAAGTCGGAGAAAACACACTGATTAACCACTGCTTAAATTACATTCCCATTACGCGCCCGCCATTGCACTTGAGCGAGGGGCCCGGGTGCCCGGCTCTTTGCACATTCATTTCCCCCAAGTCACACTGCCATGAAGTCTCATGCATATGTATGACGACTCCTGGATGAGAGCACACATGCACATACTTGCACAAACACACACACACCGGCGTAGCGTACGCCGTGCGCACGGGGCACGCTGTGAAAACGAAGGGGAGAGCAACATGGTAAAAATTCATTATCGGCCCCTCGTGACGAGCTGATCTAACAAGGAACGCTGCTTGATTTGATTTTCTTTAAGCATGAATCAGTCCAAACATGAATCGATCCTTTTTCTGGGAGTGTGAGAACAATTGTGTGTCTTAATCAGCCAGGCAGTGAGTGAGCACATCCTCTGGGCAGACAGCAGGGATAAACCCATCAGTCTGCCGCTCGCTCCTGCACCCAATAGCCTATGGCTCATGGGCCACAGCACAGGAGCATGCAGAGACACACACACACACACCTACACGTCCCACACAGAAATAGGCATGCACACACACTCTCTCGCTTACACACAGATGCACTTCTGTCACAGCTTGCACCACAGCCCCAGACAGGTGGAAATCCCCCACAATCCCCAACCTTACCTCGAAAAACCACCTTAAGACCAAACCTGTGTGTATGTGTGCGTGTTTGTGTGTGAGTGTGTTCACACGACAGTCTATCACATAGAAAAACAATAACAGTCTCCTTTGTGTTTAACTAGCACATTTATCACCGCAACACAAAATAGCCTCTGAAATTTGGCCACAGGAGAAATTCTAAAAAGCAAAGCGTGTTATGTTCCGCGTTTCATCGTCAGTAATTATTGATGGTGGGTTTTTTTTTTTGTTGCCGTTTGTTTTATTATTGTTTTATGGATTGTCTGATACAACGGGAAACCTGCTATAAAATGTTTTGAAGTCAACCTTTTTGAGTCAGCAAAATCAATTTAAAGTGAAGTTTTTGTTTTTTCTGTGCAAGCGCAAACAAACGTGGGAGAGCTTCCGCTACCATTATAAATGTTTGGGCACAGAAATAATGAGGAAGACTTGACGCATAGAAATTGTATATGTCAATGAGAGGTGTCCATTTTTTTTCTCTCTTTCAACACGCTGTGCCCTCCTTCTCCGCTGCCACCTTCCATCACCCCTGACCCTGCTGAGCGCTACTGGCAGAGCTCTGTGGAGCGTAAGGTGGGGTTCGGGGGCAGTGGGGTTGGGGGGGTGGATCGTGGCCAGCGTGCTCGCCAGGCTCACATCCAGTCCCCATCATCCAGACACCCAGGGCTCCTGTACGGCGCCGCCCTCCACATTGCACACTGCCCTCTCTCTCTCTCGCTCTCTCTCTCTCTATCTGCCTGTCGCCCCAAGGAACCCCAGCTTTCCTCAGCGCCTCCGGCTCACATAAATCAGCTAATCCTCCTGCATTATTAACAGCCTCGCCCCAGAGAGAGAGAAAGGGTGAGAGAGACATAGAGAGTGACAGAGAGAGGCCGCGAAAGCCCCTCTTCACACACCGAGAGAGGAGAGAGCCTCCGCCAGAAAGACAAGGAGAGGTGAGGGACAATACATGAAAAGGGAGCGTCTGGATGTCAGGAGAGGGGATCTTTGAAGTTTAAGCTGATGTTAGGGGAGAAGGGGGTTGAAGGAAAACCTTAGGAGGGTCTCGGATCAACTCGTACATGAAACCTTTCCCATAACACAGCCAGATCAGACCCCTCTGTGATCTGGTCCAGCTATAGGGTCTGTCCTGGGAGAAAGGTTGACCAGTGGTCCAATCTGAGCTGCAGTAGGTAGAATAAAATAATAAGACTTCTTTCACAACTGTCACTCAGTAAAAGCCGCCTCTGCTGTTTACCCCCTGCTGAGAAATATACTGTACATGGTGCTGCACAAATCTGTGTTTTTCTCTTCCACTTGGCTCTGACTGACATCATACCATTGTTCTAGGCATCTGTAATGTGATTCCCTCCCTAAACCCATTTAAGACTTAATGAATCAGAGGTGTCGGTGAGAAAGCACACAGGTTATAAAAGAGGGCTGGTCTGCCTCAGTGTCGGGCAAGTTTCAGCTTGGGTGCCAACCAAAGCAGAGCAGAATGAGCGGAGCGAAGGTTCGAGGCATGACAGCACCGGCGCTGGACTCGCCATAACTGTTTATTTAGCAGCTTATTAAACGGTGACATGGATCCAGGGAGCCTGCCACCGCTACACCAGCTCCTTGTAAAAGTGTTTTCTCAGCCTGTGTTTTTTTTTTTTTTTAAATCCCTGTTTATTTATTTCTCCGGTTCTTAAGTGGCGCCAGCAGTGCACTTGTATGGACTCTTAAGAAAATCGGGTCATGTGCATCCTAATCGGCGCCGATCCCTGACAGCGATGGAGATTAATCCTATTAGAGAATTAAAGGCGAGGGGAGTGCTGCGATGGGGGAACCCCACCTCCCTCCCTGACATCTAAACATCCCACCCTGACACCCTCACTCACACGGTCGTGCTCAAATCGCTTCAAATGCACAAACACTGAAACAAGCACGCAAATATCCAAGAACCTCTGGAGGTGGAGGTGTTAACTAGTGCCGCTCCACCCACGCTCCAGTGTGCAGCACCAGTGCTCCACCCACGATCCAGCGTGGGTGGAGCGGGGCGAGTCCAGTTCGTGCACGACAATCCAAAACACGCACACACGCGCACACAGTGATGTGGACCCAGGCTGAGGCCCCCGTGGACTGCTCTGAGCGAGCAGCAGGCGGGGAGGCGGAGCAGGGAGTATGGAGGCCCAGTTGTCATGGGAACAAAGGAGAAACAGCGCTGGAGGCAAGGAGGCTGAATGACCGACCATTACAACAGCAGTGGGCAGATGCAGCTGGTCAGAGTGCTGCTCAGCAACAGCAGCCCTCCACAACTACCTTGAAACCCCGCCCGAGCTCCTGTGCAGCTTGTAAACACACACATTTCCCTGGAGTTTAATATGGTTTCATTTGTGAGACTGCAAGGAGGGAGGTGTCAACATCTTTGCCCTGTTTGGGTCACTAATCTGCTCCGTTACCCATCGTAGGGTGAGTGGCTGTTTGGCGTCTTAACAAGGAATTATACAATAATAGGATGTAAAGGGATTCGTCTTAGTATGGGCCAAGCAGTGATGGGAAAAAAAAAAAAAGCTGAGAAGACAACAAGCACCCGCCCACAACACGTTGTTCTTTTGAATGCTGGGAATCAGATCAAAATTTCCTCCTGGAGAAACACACACCCATTCACACACACACGCACACAAGCACAGATCTACGACCATGCCTATTGTCTAAGAGAGGATAAAGTACAATTATTTCACCGTGCATCATATTTCCCTGTCTGCTCTTGAAAAGCGAGCCAAGGTAGTCCGCAGCTCTCTGTCTTATCTGCAGACGGCAGCCCGGAGGGACGGATGGACGTGTTGTCTAGACAAGGACGCCAGACAGACAACGAAGAGATGAGAGTGATGGTGACAAGAAGAAGAAGAGAGATAGAGAGAAAATTGCAGGTGTGACTGCATCAACCTGTTCTCCACAGCTCAGTGATCAGCCAGCGCCAGAGAGGGGAGGATAGAAGAAGAAACACCAGGAGACACAGAAACACACATGCATGCACGCGCACACACATACACACACACTGCTCATTTATAACACCTCTTATCATACAACGAGTGAATGAGCACGAGCAGGCTGAGGTTGCACAGTCAGCGGTCAGAGCCATGTGGCAGCCAGGCTCCGTCGCTGCTCACAACGCACACTGAATGATTACAGCTCACATGTGATGAAACAACCCTCCCCACCCCATCTTTCTGGTCTCAAATAAATTAAATCAATATCAGCAAGAGTTGGACGAACAAAGGGAAAACAAGAAACCTTTTCTTTTCCAAGAGCTGCTTAAAAATCCAGTGTCGAGTTGAAGAAGCTGTTGTTGGCACTGTTTTCCTTCTGACACAGCAGGACGAGACAAGACGTATTGGTAACATTAGTATGATTTCAGACAAGTTTTCTACTCAAGCACTTCTGTGTTTATGTGGCCTCTGCTGTGAATCTTAATGGTTTGTCTCTTTACCACTTGACTAATATAAGGAAGGAGCTTAAAAGCAGGGAGCAGAAATGAAGAAATAGACATCTGAATGTTAACTTACCAAGTGAAAACATATTGAGCAGGGTGTTTCACTCCCACTTCAGTGTCTTTTTCATCAGACTTTCCTACCGATGCAGCTCCATGTTCTGCCCAGGAATTCAGACGCCCAAGACGAAGCCAGCCAGACTTTCCACACACACATATTCACTCATAAACACACAACTAAGTTTTCTGACCCTCTCTGGTAGCGCGGGGAAGCTGGACTGGATCGGGCGACTGTACACACCAGCAGCCCCAGACAGACTGCACACGCTACCCTGGAGGGCCGCTGACTAACCCAGCGCCTACTTCCTCACAGTAAAACGCAGAAGGAATTTCAAATGGCTACTAAAGAGGGGGGATTTCCTTCAAACAGTCAAAGTCATCTTGAAAACATTAGCACAACTGGTAGCCAAATTCCTCCTCACTTCGGAAACAACTGTAGCAGAAGGTTTTTTGTGTTATTTTTCTTTTTAAGTTGTTTGCCCCCGTGCTTTCAACTCCGTCCCTGACTTTATCTCTATGAGTTGGTGGGAGGTTGAATGGTGGGGTTGAAGGAGTCAGCCCCCTCTACAACTGTTGTAGGAGGCTGGGCTGCTCAGAAGCGAGAGAGAGAGAGACAGAGAGAGAGAGAGAGAGAGAGCGAGCAGGCGGTCCAGTCCTGGAGCTGGGCCCAGTGCAGGGGTGGGGGAAAGTGCCAGCAGCGCACGCCTCCGACACTCTCCACACTGCGTGCCTGTGGAGTGAGTTTAGTGGATGTGGTCAGTGCGGGGGTGGGAGAAGTGGAAAGGGAGCGGGAGAAGCAGTTGGAAGAATGGATGGAGGAAGAGAGAGATTGTCGCGCTACAAGGCAACATCCAGAGGAGGGGTAAAGGGGCGAGAGTTTAGACTAGAAGGGTTGATAAGGGTGTGAGGAAGTGTGAGAAACTTTTGAGAGCCAAAGAGCAGCAGAGAGTGTGTGGGAGTGTGCGTCGCTGAGCATATGCGAGCCTGTGTGTGCGCGCGACTGTGTGTGTGCGTATGGTGGTCGTCTCGCCGAAGTTGACAGCCTGTGTTTGCCGAGTGGCTTTGTGGTCAGCCACTCGCTCGCGATTGAAGCGATGGCAGGGTAAAAGGGATTCTGGGAATTTTTTTTGCAGAAGTGCTATGCAAATAAAATTGGCTCAGGGAGGTCAGCCCAAGTACCCCGCCCACTTCACCCAGCTGTTTATACAATATACAAGTCGACATGATAGGGATAAGAGATTCTAATCCTAAACAAATTAGTCCAACTGGCTCGTCCCGCCTTGGCAGGGAGCCTGAAAACAACAATGGATCCACACAGGCCGTGATGCTTCAGAGAAAACAGATAGGAGAAAACGTCTCCGAGGGATATTCTGTTCTGGTAGAGGTGGAGCGATGTCAAAGAGCCTCCACACATCCCACCAATATATGTGTCTTTCTCTCCATCTTTCAGTATTTGCACAGGAGTCTGCAAAAGCTTTACTGCAAAGAAGGTATCACGTGTTCCAGCCTCCACGAGGGGTTAAAATTGATAGACTAGAAGGGAAGTCGGACATGGAGTAGCTGGGACATGGGTGAGCAAAAGGTTGAGATGAAGGTAGGGTCTGTAAGTTTCGGGCACGTCACTTGGACCTGTGTTTGGCGTGATCCATGTGAAAGTGCAGTAGTTTGCTGAGTCACCGGCCTCATCTGTGGAGCAACAAGCGGACATTCCAGGCTGGGACTCTGGAGGTGGGAGGACAGATTCGAAACAGCAGCAGGACCAGGCCAGGACAAATGAGCTCAAGGCCCATTACCTTCCTTTTACACCCACCCACACATGCACACTCACATTCCCTACTCCCACTACACAGATTTAATAGCACACACAAGAAAAGCAGTGTCACAACACACAATCACTAAACTCGCCTTTCAATTTTTCTCCCATTCTGTCCTTTCTCTGGGAACCTAAATGTTCATGATGTAACAGGAAGTGCACATTACACCAGACTGCTGCCGTTTTCCTTGGACTGGACTCTCATTACCAAGTGTTTTCTCTCCAAGCACCACCTTGTTGTTTCCATCAGCATTTTACTTTATTAAATCCCCCCTCCACGCTACCGACTGAAGCAATTGCTTTTTTTTTGTCTCTTGGTTCAGATAAAATGCAAGTGTTTCTTATGGAATGGCCAATAAAAGCCTGACATTTTGCTGAGTGCTTGCAGGGCCAGACGCACTTTGTTCTTTGTATACAGGGCAGCTACACACACCTCAAGGAGACCCATTTGTTATCTGTCCAAACTTTGGTGAGTGTGCTTGTTCACTGACCCACTGTTACACGAGGAGCGTTTCAGGGCCGTTTGTTGCGTCCGGGCTCTTTATTCCTGAGGCATGAAATTGTGATTACCATAGTGGGGCTCATCCATCTCGTTCTCTCATCCACACACGCATGCAAAACATCCACATTTTAATTTTTGCTTTCTCTTTCTCTTCCCCTCCATAGTTGTCTCCGTCTTCCTCTCTCATGATACACACACATGCACACATGCTACACACACGCGCAGCAATACAAAAAAGAGCCGCCCACAGCTGCGTCAGGCCATCTCTCTAACAATCCAATCTGTTTTCTTTCCCATGATGTTTCCCATTGGCACAGGGAGGAGAAAATCAGATTTACTCCCCCACAGGGCCCATGCAGTTGCACTGATATGGAAAATGATTTCAGTGCTGCTTGAGCCCATAAACATTATTTTGGTCTCCCCTGTTAATGACACATTTCTTCCCAGCATTGTGGATCTCACAGAGGAAGAGATGAGTGTAGAAGGGAGGAGGAGGAAGAGGGGAAAAGGGGGAGGAATCCTCCAGGGCCTCGCATACAACAGGGGAGTCCTTCACCCCTCAAACTGCATCCTGACATCCAAGACTTCTCTCACCCTCTTCCTCATTCGCACATGCACGCAGAAAGACACACAGCTAATCAACCATGCAGGAACTTAAATTGTCACGGCCTTCAAATAAAGCCCCCCCCCCAAAAAAAAATAAAAAAATCAGAGTACAAAGATATCCCCGCTGGAAAACGAGCAGAGTCAAAGAGGGATTTCTCACCTCTCTCTCTCTATCTAGCTGTCAGCCTGATTCCAAACACACTGCATTTGGCTCCGGGGCTCAAAGCAGCCCTACTACAATTGTGTCATAGAGCCCACATATCTTTTATTGGTGGTAGCAGCCAATATAGCTTCCCCTCCTCCTCCTCCTCTTGAACGCAGGGATAAAATTTGTAACTTACCACTAAAAGTACAAACACTGTCTGCCCGAGGCATATTGTCAACGAGAGGAACGCGCTGTAGCCTCGAGTCCTAAACACAAGTCATTTAATATGATGGTGTTAAAAAGAGACTCCAACAGGCCAATAGCGAGGCACTAAACCTCCCATTTGGCATCCATTAAAACCCATCTGCAGGACCAAATACGAGGGGGCGAGCAGGAAATAGCCACGTTAGATATGACTAAAAACTCTCCTCCACTTTTGAACATTCTCTCACAGGTCTCTCAATCTCCACGTTCAAATATGGGATTTTCATGGTTCTCCTGTTCCGCTGGAAACATCACATGGAATGCTCTGGATCTGGTTTGCTTTACAGCTGATGACTGATCTGTCTAAATCCATTGGTTTTATGTTCTGGCCATGGGGATGGATGGGTGACTAACGCCGGCTTGCGTGCCATTTTTCTGCCGACGCAGGCAGAGCACAGCCAGCCAGGTCACGGACACAGACATGCCTGGTAGTGGGAAAAAGGCAGATTAAAACAAGTGCTCAGCACTATTCTCTCTAATTAGTCCCCTGTTAACTTTTGAACTTAATTGGTTAATTGAGATGTGGTTAGACTGGGCAGGTTTCCCCTCCCTCAGGGTGACCATACGGCTCCAGTATTTCAGCCTGGCACTGCCTGGCACAGGAGGTGGCTGCCGCTCTCTCACTCTCTCTCTTTCTCTCTCTCTTTTTGAGCATCCCACCGCTCCAGTGACGAGGAGTAATGATGCCGCACAGGAGGCAGTAAAACTGTGTTTTGCGAGTGTGTTTTAGCAGAGATTGTACCCATGCACTGCACATATGCTTGTGCCACATCAAAGCAGCTCTTTGACTACCCGGTCCTGGGTGGTCTAAACCTCTCTTCTCTCAGCCGGCGGAGCGAGATAGATAGGCTACAGAAAAGTGGAGTGTGGATGTGGGTGGATGTTACCTCACCACAGGCAAGTGTGTTCTGTCGAACTCAGAAGTCAGTTTGCTTTGGAGGAGACATGAACAGTGTGAGGATGGAGAATAAAAGTGCGGTGCAATACAGACACAGATAAATACACACACAACCCCATAGGCATCACATTGCTTGAGTCTCCCCATCTCCTCTGGTTGATGTATAATGATACCCACAACACCACATAAATCTGCAAGCAGCTCAATTCAATGGGGCAGATTTTGCCTGCTGTCTTCCCTTTTTCACTTTCATCCCCTCCTCTCCCTTTGCTCCTTCGAGCCCCATCACTCATTCCCCTTCTCAGTTTTCCCTTTCCGTCCTCACACCCTCTCCATCATCCCTCCATCACTCTGCCTCCTTCCCCCTGCTGCTCAGCTCCATATTTCTGTCCTCCCTCATCACCTCGCTCTCTTCCCTCACTTGCCGTCATCCGCGTGCTTCAAAATGGAAACACTCTCTCTTCATTTTTTGGGTTTTTAAAAACCGCTTTTCCCTCCCACTCCCTCGTCCCACTTGCGCTCTGTTTCTCTGCTCTCGTCCGTCCATCAGCTTTCTCGAGGCCTGGGAGGGTAATGAACGTCTTGTTTTATGGGGAGTCACAGGTTCACCCCTCCCTCCGCCAGAACCGCCCATAAATCAGCGTCCCGGCATTCAACTGGCAACCGGGGCTCGTCGGAATGTCCCGTTCTTGTCCTCCCATCCTCGCTCCCTCCCTCTTCCATCTGTGGCCCGGCGCCTCCTTTAGGTCACGGGGAGCAGTGCTGGATACGAGGGGCCTGGTGGTTGAAGAGACTGCTTTGCCGCTGTCCTCTGACTTCTCTCGGATTGGCCTGTAATATGATAAAGTCCTGGAGTGATGTGTGTGCGAGAAACAGAAGGCAGCTCCCTGCTCTGGCTTCTCTCCGTCTGATGTAGCCTGTCAGAGGCGCAGAGACAGAACAGTGCAGATAACGGAGCCGAGAGCTGCCGTGCCAGCCGGCCGGCCCAAGGTCTTTCTGCAGCCCTGAATATCATTTGCCGTCGGTTCACAAGGGGAACAAAGGAGAAATGTTTAATTCTTGTAGTGTTGGCCGAGACAAATGCAAGCATTTTTGTTCTGATAACCTACAGACAAGGGGAGGGAAAGCACCCGGGTAGCCAAGGCCAGACGATACCTTGCAAAGAACACACTGCATAATATACATGCATCACCTTGACTTGTGTTGTCGCAAAGCTTCTCAGCCATAAGGACAATCCTCCAGTTGGCCCATACAGATAACCACCGTCTCCACTGTAGCAGCCTACACTTTCAAGCGCGCACAAGGTCGGCCAAATCACACAGTAAATTCTTTTTTGAAATGCATCTGACAAACTGGGCTTTAAAGTTGAGTTATGTCTCCGGACTGCTGACATTGGTCACCCGTGGAATGCCGCTGCCGGGGCCCTGCTCAACATCTGCAGCAGCACACTTGAGCAGAGATGAGTAAAATTAGGAGCATTTCCTGCAATCTGTACAGAGGAGAGAAGGTCATCCTCACCCGAACATGAGCAGATGAAGTGTAACACAGAGCAGGGCGGCCATAAAAAGCCTCTCCTCTCCTCTCCAGCTGGTTAGCGTGATGTAGGCTTTAACAGCGAGGAGCAGAAGAGGCACAATCCAAGGTCAAAGCAGGGAGACGGAGGGGAGGGATATCATCTTGATCAACTGCTCATGGCTTGTCTGTCTGGTTGGTTGGCTGCACGGCTACCATCGCAGTCATCTATCTCCTTTGCGGTGATCACATCTAGACCGCCGGACAGGTGGGCGGGCCGGACGGTCACGTGTTGTGCCCCCTCGCTCTGTATTTGTCTGCAGGCCGTAGTCAGAGCCGGCGCAGGAGGAGGGAGGCCTGGCGGGGTTACGAGAGGCTTGCAGCATCTGATCGGAGTTAACAGATGCTTTGCAGCTGCTCGTTCTGTTTGCCATAGCACATCCTCAAACACACCCACACACGCAGATACACACTCGCACACAAAAATACCACTATGTATACATTGTGCATGTTAGCAGGCTGGAAATTCATGTTTTCCAACGGGCCATGCTCAATAGCACTACTGGCAGTGTTTTGGGTCTCAAATAAAAACCCGACATCCCAGAGTAACCATTAAACTGACTTTGAACAGCCTGCCTATGAGTGCACATGTTGGCTTTTCCTATTTTTCTTTAATATACGCTTAGCTCTGCCGGCCATAAAACATGTCAGCACCTACACATTGGGCCAGAAAGCCACAAACTATGTGACAGGCCTGACCAGTGAAATGATTTGGGGGAATCTGTGGAAGGAAGACAGCGAGTCACGGTCGCAGAGTTAAACAGAGGAAGCATGAGGGAGATGCAACGCAGAGAAACCTCAGCTGGGTGTCCTCATATCCACGGGAGGGCAACAGCTTTCAGCAGGTTATCACAACGCCACTACGAGCCAAGCTCAGTCTAGACCTGGCAGAGGCCATAATGGAGAGAAAGGGGGAGGCAGGGGGGGACAGGGAGAGACAGGGAAGGAGAATAAAGAAGAGTTATTAGGGTGATGTGAGGCAATGAGGGGAAGAGAGCTTACTGAAATGTTTTGACACAGAAAAATAGCAAATGTGACACAGGTACTTAAACAAGGGTCTGAAAGGCGAACCACCGCCATCTTTCTTTCCCTCTCTCTCTCTCTCTCTCTCCCACGTTTGCTCTCTTCCTCTCAGTTTGTCACACACTCACACAAGTGATAGTTGCAGCTGCAACTCTCACAAACTGCTCATTCACTTAAGCCCGATGGCAGCGCTCGTCTCGTGACTGTCAGGCTGGCCTTCGTTCTCTGCCATGTTGAGTCCAGGTCCTTCACCCAGATTACTGAGATCCTAAACACCCCATTATTTTCATGAGCTCATATGAACACCAGGGCTGTCTGGTAGCATGAACACGTGCTGGGACTGCGACTTGATTAGACTCCTGCCGTACAGTCCTGCAATATCAGTTATGCACTGTTTTGTGATATGTTGATGTCGGCATCAGCAGCAGCAGCTTTGACTTGTAGTGCCACATGACACATTCCCTCACAGCCAGCGTGTGTGTGTGTGTGTGTGTGTGTGTGTGTGTGTGCGTGTGTGTTGGAGAGTGTGGTTTCTATCTCTTTACTGTATTTGTTCTGGCACAGTGTTCTATTGTGGGGCTGGGCTTTGCACTCCTCAGATAAGAGAGCAGTTATGTCAACACTGGGTGCTGTGAAGGAGCCGCCTGGTCGTGTTGACATTCTACAACACTGCTTATTTACTCTGACCACAGAGTTCAGCCATCATCTAGCCTCTATTGCACTAATGACCGGAGGCCTCCTGGGGTGGAGCCCCCTCCTGGCCCTGGCCGGTACTGGCTCTTGGTTTGTCAGGTGAGAAGAAGCATGACGGGGATGGGGATAACTAATGACTTTGAAAAAGCCAGAGTTTAAATCAGCGAACAGATTCTGAAAAAAAGGTTGACGAATGCTTCTCACAATACACAGAACCCCTTGTAGACTCAGGCAGCATGAGTCTGCATATTGAGCTGAGCTGAGCAGCCCTATCAGTAAAGAGCCAGTGGAGCAATCCATGCATAATTAGGGGAGGGGGGAGGGGGTTAATTGACTTCTTTGAGAAAGATCCTGATTTCTATCAGCCAGTCCCATAATCATGTGAGCCAGGGCTCTCATTAAGCCCCCTCCCTCATTTATCTCTCTTCCCCTCTAACCCTTTACCCTCTCCCTCCCTTTCCTCTCTCCTCCCCGGCTTTGAAAAAGGGTGAAACCCTGAGTGCTCCCGCTGTGTCCTCAGCAGGCCAGGAAAGGGTGAGGCAGATTTATAGCTCGCACCTGAGTGAGTAAGGTGCACGCCGGCACCTAAACACATGATTAGTGCACACTCATGTACACACACTCACACACACACTAAGGCTCCAGACTGTAGTTGACCTGACTGTGACCCCAGGGCGGTGATGTACCGGCTAGCAGGTATTAGCAGAAAACATGCGTGCATGAGTCCCTGTGGGCAGAAATGTTCTCCACACAGACACAGTGTTGCTCACAGGATATGGACCCCATGTTTTCTTTTTGCACTATTTCCAACAATAATGCTCAAACCACAGTGAAGCACCGTAACAAGTGCTTTGAATTATTTACAGTCAGAAAGTATACACTGCCTAATGACACGCATCCCTACCACAAACAAAATACATTACGCTGACATGTCAACACCTATGAATATTTACTAAAACAGATCCACTAAGACAAGGCTTTTGTTCAACATGGTTTCCACCAGATATGGAAAAAAAGCAGCTCCCTCCTGGCTGCTGTCCTTTTCTCTTCCCTTCCTCTCTTCCTCTCCGGTCTTTGGAAGCAGTGGAAGATTTTGGGGGGAAAGCTGGATTCATTGAAAGAGGGTTAGAGAGAGAGAGAGAAAAAAAGGGATGACGTGGAGAAAAGAGATGAAAAGTGACAAATGAGAGATTTCCTTCACAAGCTCATAAATCAGTAGACGCAGGCAGGGGCAGCATGAGGCCTCCTTCGAAAAGCCAAACTTTTTTTCCCTTTCACAGCCAGCGCTAACCACCTCTCTCCCTTTACATGCACGCAAACACACACTTCCACAAACATATGTGCAGAATCTCATACACAAGAGCGCACACTTCCTCCGGTCCTCTTTGCACACTCTCCCAGATGGCGCATGCTGGAATGGCATCCCCATTGCTCTCCACCAATCTGGTTGTGGCGCAGTGGCCTGGCTGACTGGCACAGAAACATGTCTCATAAAAATCACTTACAGTTAGGAGCGGTGCGGGCTTCAAAGTGGCGCGCCATCAAAACCAGCCCTGTTAAAGGGTCCAAGCACGTGCTCTGAAATAAATCCTGCTCGTTCTGTCACATAAAAAAAACACATAGGGTGGAGGGCGGTGGGAGGAGGGTTGGTTGGTACAGCTGCTACTACAGGTACGCGGGACAGACAGACGAGGGAAATGAGCTCCTCAGAGCATTTGCTATATGCACACAGTGGGGTGCCGCACACTGGGCGAGGATGTGAGAGAACGGAGCGCAGAGGCACCCTGCTGGGTTTGGAGGTATCTACTGAGTTGGTGGGGAGCAAAAGGAGTGAGCAATGGGAGCAACTGTCAGCAGCCCCCTTTTTCAGCTCCGGCGCTTGTGCGAGTGAATGTGGACCGTTGTTGATTGTGAGATTAAAAAGCACGGCAGCCCGACTGGACATATGTGCACTGTGGAGGGAAGGCGGTGACTGCGGCCTGGTTGGAGAGCTGGGAAGGCTCAGTCAGTGCTGAGAAACTTGAGCCCCGTGCAGGACAGTCCCAAAGACTGCCGGATTGATGGAGATCCAAAAGGACTTAGGATCTGCTTTCATACTGAATGTTCACCATCTGCTTGGCTGGAAAGAGAACCCACGGAGCTGGAGAAAACTCTGTCAACTGACAGATGAGACAGTGAGTGTAAAAGTGTGTGTGTGTACGTGTGTGTACTTGTGCAGACAGTGTGTCAGTATTGATCCTCAAAGCAGCTCCGCTTTCTGAAAGAAGATCTGTCAAACGGGGATACACACATTTACACACACAAACCCCTCCCTCACGAAAAAAGGCGTTAATACATTGCAGAACTCATAGCTTAAATAAAACTCTCTAAAATAACAGACATCTGCGGCACCATCACATGTTCCAGAATGCAAAACCATCCTCCCCTTCTCTCACAGCTGCACAGTTTACTCCACCTCCACCATACCAGTGGTATTGATCCATTCAGTTTCCATGTGCACAGACAACTCTGGTCTGGTAATGTCCTGTTACCAAGGATGACCACTTCTCTCCTCATAACTCACTGCTCTGTCACACAGTAGTCAGGGAGGTACAGACCATCCACTTCGCCAAAGTAAACCCAACACGTGTCCTGTTTTGTTTTCCGAACACAAATCCACATGTGCACAACCATTCACCATCCCTCATGTTCACCATGATCGCTCTCTCTCTTTCTCAACCGGTCAAGGCAGATGGCCGAACACCCAGAGCCTGGTTCTGCTCAAGGTTTCTGCCTGTTAAAGGGAAGTTTTTCCTCGACACTGACGCCAAGTGGTTGCTCATGATGGGAATTGTTGGGTGTCTGTAAATGATATTACAAAGAGTCTGGACCTGCTCTGTATGAAAAGTGCCCTGAGACAAACTTCTGTTGTACAATATAACTAAAATTGAATTGAATCATTTCGCCGTGGCTGACCTCCAAAAGCCCTCCTTCATGAGAATACCTCCTATGGGTCTCTAGTGTAAACCCCTGAGTAGTCCTGAAGTTCTGGAGAAACACTCCAGCCTATCTATGACCCATCAACAACCCAGGAAGCAATCAGCAGTGATGCACACAACAAAAAAAATTCCCATTAAAGTGTTGAAAGTTCTCTCTGACCTCCCGACCGCTGGAGAAACCACAATGATCTTTATATTCCTTCCGTCTAGTTAAATGAGAGATAACACAGGGGCCTAAGGGGCCCGATGAAGAAGCAGCAGATACACTCCCATAACTGTCATCCCATATGCTGAGAATGTGATGTGATTTACAGCACTTGCCAGCAAAACAGTAAACCGCTGCTTCTCGCAAATGGGGGCGTCGGCACACCTGAGAACAAGCTGTTCCACGAGCGAAAAATGAGTAATTAAGATTATGAGGTGAAAAATGAACACAGCTTCTTAAAATTCTTAGCTGATTATTTATGCAACAGAGTTACTGTATAATGCTGTACAAATCCATCTGTGTGTGTTATTATTCTGATTACTGTCACAGATATATCGGCTAATCAGCGTTATAATTGAAGCAGGTGGATTTACTACATACCGCTGCAGCTCCATGCAGAAGTGGAGGAGCGAGCGATGGATGGAATATAAAACGCCCAGGGCTGAGGTAGAATTAGGCACCTGCATCAGCCCCCCGTCCACCCCCACATGCTGCCCTCTCAGCTGCCTGCCACTCTGTTTCCTCTCTCACTCCTTTTATACAATCTCTCCACCACACAGCTCCTTTGATTGCTCTTTCCCGTGGGCATACACACACACACACACACACACACACACACACACACACACACACACTCAAATACAACACACACGTTCGCAAAAACACACTTCATCCGTACTGTTCAGAGACAGTTGCGCCAGCTGAGTTTTGATTTGGAAAGAAAAGTTGCCTCCACTACAAATAACGACAGGCGCTCAAGAAACAAACAGCTATCACGCAGAAAACACACGCGCAAACACACACACACACACACACACACACACACACACACACACACACACACACACACATACGTGCAAAATGCATAACTCACAAAAACATGCCAAAAGCACAGAAAACCACTCTTGAAAGCAAGTTTAATCACAGATACACACACACACACACACACGGGCAGCCACCCACACATTGCAAACACTCACACACGTGCATCCACACACCCTCCCATTATGCTGTATAACCAAAAGGCATTCAGCCATTTCAGCAGTGTTCTGAGAGCCAGCCAAGTGAGAGGTCTGTCAGTGCATTAGCCAGCATGTAATCATAGCCCAACCTCACTGCAATTAGAAGTGGTTCTAATTCTTCACTGGAAACACTGCCTTCTCCCGCCGCTAATAGTTTACTTTACTCCAACAGCTGACAGACCCAACCCTGCCTCCCCGCCTCGGCTTCCTAAACACACTCACACAGACACACCCACAGCTGTAGCTCGTCTGTCAGCGTGGGAGATCAAAATGGACCCTGGGAATAGTCCCCAGCCATGTCCCACTTGTGCCACGTCAATCCCACGAGTCTTTAGGCTGCGCCACAGTTCACCTGTGTGGAGGAGCTCTGTGAGCAAAGGCCTCCTCTCTCCCTCCTCCCTCCGCCGCCTTCAAGTGAAAAAAAAAAATCTCCTATTTTACCAAACGTGACAGAGAGAAATGACAGTGAAATCATGAAACAATTGCAAAAATAAAAACCCGAGAGCTCCTAAAGGCTGTGTAGATGAGGCAGGCGTGTGAGAGGAGGGTGGCGAGGTAGTGCTGGGGAAACGTTAGTTAATGAAGACTGAGGAAGAGGCAGCGCTCCCTATACTGATGGTATTGCTATTAGCCTGTGAGCCGGTGCACTTGGGTGTCACTTCAAAGCATTCCCCACTATTAATCAGAGACTATCCAGCCCTCCAGCAAGGGCCCCGCTGGCTGTGCCGCTAACCACCCCCCTCAACATCAACACAATGGAGCCATCATTACGGCCGTTACGCTACGCCTCGGCCAGACAGCGCACCTTTATCTCGGCGTATACGTTACATACTAACGGCCAATTAATTTACCTGCCATGTCTCTGAATAGAGAAGGTGGAGTAGGCGGTGGCAGTGTGGTGTATGCAAGCACAAATTTCCATTATGTAGTGGTTTATGTATTTGGGTGGGGGATGGGGAGCACCTGGCTCAGGTTGCATCCAGCGGGCTGTGTATTTCACCTGGGGGCCTCTTTATGGAGGCACCTGCAAGAGGCTTCAACCTGTCTCGCCCAGACCCACAGGCCCGACCCTGCCCTGATGTGGCGCTCACCTGGCACCCCCAGGCAGGCCGCCAGGCAGTGCAGAGCCTCCCTGACAGCTTCCACCCCTCCGGCCCCCTCTGGCTAACACTCAGCTGGATATCAGCCACCAAGCTGGAGGATTAACTACCGCACTGGCCCTGTCTCCTTAATACTAGATACATTTTATACAACGCTAATCCTCAGCATCAACTCTTTCTTCCTTTTGTTTTGACTCTTGTGATGGACAGCGCTTTCCGCCGGGTCGTAGCGAGAGCCCGCAGGGCAAGGGTGAAGAAATTATTCTCTTTTTATCGGGGCGATTGTCAACTCGATGCATCAGCGAGGCTAATGGGGAAAATGCATTGCCTTGTTTGCCATTGCTCGCTTCTTGTAAATTTGCACATTCATGTTACATGAGGATGAGAGGGCTTACGATACAAGACACTCTCCCCCTCCCCCCTCCGTCTCCTGTTGTACTGTACAGAAAGCCTGCAGACTGTAGCAGCACTGAGGGGATGAGATAACCGTTCACCATTGTGAGAAAAGGCTGTCAAAGCTTTGTTTTTTCTCTCGCTCTCTCTCTCCCACCCTCTCCCTCTTGTAAGAATATAAAAAAGCTGGAGCAGTGGTTGCAGAAATAGTCCTGTTTCTATAATTAGATGTAAACAGACAAACCAGACTCTCAAGCTTGCTCTGTCCCACTGGCCCCATGGCCTCCTGGGAAGCAAGATGTGTGAGTGTGTGTGACGTGCAAGTGTTTGTGTGTGCCCGTGTGTGTGCGCGTCTGCTTGCGATGCACCAGTAAGTGTATGACAGCATGTGACAGTGTGCATCTAGTCTCGCTGTCGCACTCCTCTCTCTGTCTGTCTCTTTCTCGTGCATACACACAAACCCACTCAGCGCCCCCCCCCCACCTCCCTCCCCCACGTTCACCAGAGGGTAGGTCAGTGGCCGTGCATGGCGAGCGCAGAAAGCTAATGCATGCAGCACCAGCAGACAAACACACATCTGTTGCTGAGGAGCCAGTCATTTGCCCCAGATCCCCAGGACACATACTGTATCAGAGAGAGGAGGCAGTGTAGCCTAGTGGTCACACCAGGCAGAAGGGGCAAAAAAAAAAAAGACCCTGCAGAACGAGGTGGAGGGCAGA